>CM060961.1:21175185-21760185 GCA_030765045.1 Tenodera sinensis | reverse complement strand
TATTTTATAGATTTAAAACAATGCTGAAGAGCTCTATAAAATACTTCTTAATATTTATCACGTTCACTATGTTGCTAAAAACTGGAAAGTATACAGAAATAGTTTCATTGCACAGGGGGTCTCTAGGAGAGGGGTTCCAACCCCTTCAGCTGCCATAGTGGGAACATTATTAACCCTTATCACAAGCAGTACTTCTCACGTTATTAGAAGTACGTCGGGCACAGTATCACAGACCCTCCCCATGGGGGATTATTTGGATTGGGTTGCACTCGGCGAAGAACTGTTTTCCGAAGTGCTGGAATTTCTAATGCCTGCACCTGCTTCCCCAGCAGGTAGGTTTTCTATGGACCAAATTATGCATAGGCAGACAGTTCTCCTCAATGCTGTGAAGGTCAAGAAAAATGTATCTTATATATATGACAGCAGGAGCGAAGGTTTAGAGGCCCCTCGATGTAACGTCCAAGTGCTTATTGCTGTTAGATTTTAGTTATTTTCTATAATTTATATGCTCGAAACTGCTAATGAAGTAATAAAGTTTCACTTTCGAACTAATAAAGTTTCTACTGAGATTATTTTGACCGTTACCTATGTTTTACGTTTATCAATGTAACTTTTAGTTTTTTAAGGGGGCGGGAAGAGGGACAGGGGAAGAGAGTGGGAGAGGGGATGAAAGGGAGAGGGGGTGAAAGGGAGAGGAAGTGAAAGGGAGAGGGAGTGAAAGAGAGGGAGACTGAAAGAGAGAGGCAGGGAGAGGGAGTGAAAGGGACAGGCAGTGAAAGGGAGAGGGAGTGAAAGGGAGAGGGAGTGTAAGGGAGAGGGAGTGAAAGGGAGAGGGAGTGAAAGGGAGAGGGAGTGAAAGGGAGAGGCAGTGAAAGGGAGAGAGGGAAAGAGGGAGAGAGGGAAAGGAGAGAGGGAAAGGGAGAGAGGCAAAGAGGGAGAGAGGGAAAGGAGAGAGGGAAAGGGAGAGAGGGAAAGAGGGAGAGAGGGAAAGGAGAGAGGGAAAGGGAGAGAGGGAAAGAGGGAGAGAGGGAAAGAAGAGAGGGAAAGGGAGAGACGGAAAGAGGAAGAGAGGGGCAGAGGGAGAGAGGGAAAGAAGGAGAGAGGGAAAGAGGGAAAGAGGGAGAGAGGGAAAGAGGGACAGAGGGAGAGAGGGAGAGAGGGGTGCCTGTATTCTTGTCTGATACACACCATATATAAGATGAAATGCACGACCTGAAGGACTTCAATGCACTATAATTAACTGTAACTGTGCCCCAGGTTCATCTGAATCTGACGTGGCTATCAAGGAGACCAAATCGAATGCACCATTCTGGTGTAACAACAAACCCCTGTACTTGATTTACGAGTAGAATAAAGCTGCGTTCAGAAAGAGCTCTGAAACATATTTTACAAAACGCGCTCGTATGTTAGGATTATAGTGACCGCCCGCATGCTGAAGATTTTCGGTGCAAGTAAATACTTGGAGTGTTTGTTTAATATGAGTCAATATTGCCATTTTGGATGACGTGTAATGGCGTGGGAGAAGCTTGATTTATCTCGCCCTAGTAATGGCTGCTGCTGCTGCATATGTCACTAACAATGACTACCATTGTTTTCAACCGCGTGTGGCATTTTCAGATTTCCCATACTCGTATGTCATTACAAATGGTTAGTAAACTGTAAATTTCATCGCATAATGTTGCATAAAAAGTAAGCAAATAGAGATGATCACATATGTCCGGAGGGAATGAAGAGATTCTGATCCTACAGGGTGAAACACAAAATATGCACACTTTCACAAACACTCTGCAACTCGCATGGACCCATCAGATATAACGTGTCTCTTTGTGGTTGGGAATGCAAAATCATTCCTTAAGGACAGATTAAATGATGAAAATTGCCAAAACATTTCTTCTTTTGTCAATTTATTATTATTATTATTATTATTATTATTATTATTATTATTATTATTATTATTATTATTATTATTATTATTATTATTATTATTATTATTATTATTATTATTATTATTATTATTATTATTATTATTATTATTATTATTATTATTATTATTATTATTATTATTATTATTATTATTATTATTATTACTATTATTGCAGGTACAATTATATAAGCATAAATTATAAATATATTTTTAGTGCCTCTGACACGTACTTCCAGTAAAAAAAATTCGACACCGGAAATGTACAACAAATCTGATGTGTTACACTCACATGACTTTCTCTACTCTTGTATTAACCATTCTTACAAATTCATTCCTATATCTTCTTCGTGTTTGTTGAGATAAACAATTGCAGAAATTATCTTATTGGGTATTTCCTTGTAGCTACAAGGGGAATATAAGAATACAGTAGGCTTTGAGCGATAGTCAAATCTCTTAAAGCTTTCCAATTCCATTCTCTTTGCACGGCTAACATATAAAAAATGAACAACGATGTGCATTTGACGGAAGCTTAAAATTTCCGAAACTCACACACATAACAAGGAATATCTCCGAAATGGTTCACCCTACAAGAAAATTTATTGAGACATAAATTGTGTGTTTTAGCAAGATCTACATTTTTGTACAGTAAGATTTTGTCTATCTCCTGCGGTTTACGAGTTATTCAAAATTCATCGAGATTAAACAGGACTACAGGGGCTATAGCCAGAAAATTCAAAATATACATTTCATTTGCCATAAAAATATCTCAATCAAATGACATTTTAATCAAAATCGTTAAAGCCATTTTCAAGGAAATCAAAATTTTGGAAAAATTTTCCATGTAGGGCAGTTTACAGTGGGACTATTTTTTTTTTGTTCAAAATCTTCGTGTCGAATCCTTGAAAGACATTAAACTTAAATACCAACTTTGGTTTTTAACCGACTTTTCGTTTTTAAGTTATGCTGTCCACAGACTGAGAGACTGACGCACACGCACACACCCACCCCCACACTTACACTTACCCATACCCACGAACCTTTTTCTAAAACTGCTTTTTTTTTATTCAGAGGTCACAAAACAGATATTTCCTTTGAAATCTCGACATCGAATTTTTGGATGGAATACAGTACTTCCTCTACTTACCAGTAGATAAGGTAAACATAACTGCAAGCACATAAGCACAAAAAGGGCCCACTAGGCCCCAGGCGACTAGCGGTGTTCTACAAGGGCACATGCCTAATGGAGAAAGTAATTGTCGAATACATTTTTCATCACAATAAACCCTTTTCAAGATATTCCTTATTACTGTTTGAATTTTATAATACTTTTACTGTTCTCAATGATAAACTGTTAATTGCTATATTTTTTCGATGTTCACCCAAAGAGAATGAAATAACAAAGCCATCACATAGTAATCAGCTCTTAAAATATTTGAATACTTTTAAGTTTACTCTGTTCTTATTCCCATTGTAGCTATAAGGAAATATGTAAATGTAGTAAAACCATTTCTATGTATGTTAATCTCAATTAAAATAAAGTAGAGAGGAATATTTGTTTGTAAGAATAGTTTGTAGCAGTGTGAGTGGAATAAGTCATACGAGTCAACTTCACACATCAAATTTGTTTTATATTTTGCAGAATGCTATATTGTGTGATAAACACATTTCTTGTAGGAAATACAATGGGATCTATGGCCCATAGTAGTACCGAAGCATGTGGAAAAGGTTATCACTTTCCATGCACAAAAGAAACAATTCCAGGAGAAGAAACAGCGAAGTAAAAATTCAGGTCATAATGCATATAGCTAGTTGAAGAAATCAGATATGAGGTTATTTATTACCAAAGCAATACTTTTGTTCCTTCAAGTGGAAATTATTCGGGCAAACCAGTACAACTGAACATTTATTTTCAATGTTGTTCTTATATACATTAAATCTGCGTGTAATCTCTTCTAGTTTCCAACTTAGTAAATATTAAAATTTAATTTAGTTATCATTTGCCAAATGCTCCAACGATGCAGTTTCAGAACCGACTTTTTTGAAATTATACTTCATAACGTGATTATGACACACAAACCTGTGATATAAATTTGGTTTGCTAACCTTAATTAAACAGAGAATAATGCTTGAAATTTCCTGATTTTCTTAAAAATTAATAATTCAAAAACAGTTTGAAATGGGAAAAAAGTGTGATAGGTTTGATTACTTGTGTTTTGGAAATCCAGACTACAAATTTCTAAAGAATTAGATGAAACCAGCGTCTTGTGGAATATTTTGAAAAATGTAAACGTGTTGAATAAAATATCTCCAAAAACACGTACTTTAAATTTTAAAAAAAATTATTCTGGTGCTTTATCTGTACTATATACATAGATATTTATAATACAAGAAGTCATAACTTTTCAAGTTATGACCCATAATTATTTTTAAAGTCGTGGAGTATGTCAATTTTTGCGAGACTTCAGTGTGCAACCCCTTAAGGGGTTAATTGCATTGAAAAATCTGGGCAGTAGAAAATAGTCGACTTTATCTGCTATTTTCAAAGTCCTCTTTATTCTACAATGTCCAATTACAATATAACTACAAGCGAGATATTGTAAAGTTCACTTACAGAAGGGTGGCGGGTGAGACCAGAAGCCTGTCTCTGTGCAGACGACGCTAGACTCGCCGACAAGCTGATGTCTCTCGTTGCATGCGAACTGGACGGCGGTACCCACTTGGTAGTGAGGGCCTTCATCCACCAGACGCCCGTTGATTGGGGGCAGAGGGGGTGGGCACACCACAGCTGCAACAGGGTCAAGTGTGCTCATTACAACGTGCAATCTATTCCTCTTGAGTAGTGCCCTGTCCAAACACTCCACGGCAGTGCGCACTTTTCGTCAAGAGCGAGCGCGAACACCATGGGCCGCCACCGACATTTATATCCACAATAGATAACCTTACAAGAGAATCAAGGAGAGGGAGGGAAGGGAGGTGAGATAGGAGAGAGGGAGGGAAGGGAGGTGAGAAAGAAGAGAGGGAGGGAAGCGAGGTGAGAAAGGAGAGAGGGAATGGAGGTGAGAAAGAAGAGAGGGAGGGAAGCGAGGTGAGAAAGAAGAGAGGGAAGGGAGGTGAGAAAGAAGAGAGGGAAGGGAGGTGAGAAAGAAGAGAGGGAGGGAAGCGAGGTGAGAAAGAAGAGAGGGAAGGGAGGTGAGAAAGAAGAGCGGGAGGGAAGCGAGGTGAGAAAGGAAAGAGGGAGAGAAGCGTGGTGAGAAAGGAGAGAGGGAATGGAGGTGAGAAAGAAGAGAGGGAGGGAAGCGAGGTGAGAAAGAAGAGAGGGAAGGGAGGTGAGAAAGAAGAGAGGGAGGGAAGCGAGGTGAGAAAGAAGAGAGGGAAGGGAGGTGAGAAAGAAGAGCGGGAGGGAAGCGAGGTGAGAAAGGAAAGAGGGAGAGAAGCGAGGTGAGAAAGGAGAGAGGGAATAGAGGTGAGAAAGAAGAGAGGGAGGGAAGCGAGGTGAGAAAGGAGAGAGAGAGAGGGAAGGGAGGTGAGAAAGAAGATAGGGAGGGAAGCGAGGTGAGAAAGGAGAGAGGGAATGGAGGTGAGAAAGAAGAGAGGAAATGGAGGTGAGAAAGAAGAGAGACAGGGAAGCGAGGTGAGAAAGGAGAGATGGAGGGAAGCGAGGTGAGAAAGGAGAGAGGCAATGAAGGTGAGAAAGAAGAGAGGGAGGGAAGCGAGGTGAGAAAGGAGAGAGGGAATGGAGGTGAGAAAGAAGAGAGGGAGGGAAGCGAGGTGAGAAAGGAGAGAGAGAGGGAAGGGAAGTGAGAAAAGGAGAGAGGGAGGGAAGGGAAGTGAGAAACGAGAGAGGGAGGGAAGGGAGGTGAGAAAAGGAGAGAGGGAGAGAAGGGAGGTGGGAAAAGGAGAGAGGGAGGGAAGGGAGGTGAGAAAAGGAGAAAGGGAGGGAAGGGAAGTGAGAAAGGAGAGAGGGAGGGAAGGGAGGTGAGAAATGAGATAGGAGGGAAGGGAGGTGAGAAAAGGAGAGAGGGAGGGAAGGGAGGTGAGAAAAGGAGAGAGGGAGGGAAGGGAAGTGAGAAAGGAGAGAGGTAGGGAAGGGAGTTTATAAAAAGGAGATAGGGAGGGAAGGGAGCTCAGAAAGAAGGAGAGAGGGAGGGAAGAGAGCTCAGAAAGAAGGAGAGAGGGAGGGAAGAGAGCTCAGAAAGAAGGAGAAAGGAAGGGAAGAGAGCTGAGAAAGAAGGGGAGAGGGAGGGAAGGAGGTTAGAAAAAAGGAAAGTGGGACGGAAGGGAGGTTAGAAAAAAGGAGAGAGGGAAGGAAGGGAGGTGAGAAAGAACGACTGAACACATGAGGGTCCACAAAAGGAAGAAAAGGTGTGTCGCAAAGACACGATAGAAGTGAAAGTTTTGTATTAGAGACATTAATTATTCATCAATCACTTTTGAATAGCATAGATTGTGTTTATCATTCATTTATTCACTTAAAATTATATACATATGTGTCACTGTGCATCGTCTTCTACATACCAGGTCATTACGGCTTTCGAATTCTGGAGATTTCTGTAGTATGAGTTCTTCAATGGATAAAGGTTTCAAATCATTTTTTAAACCACAATCTGTCACACCACAACACTTCAAAGCGAATTGATTAGTTACAAAATCTCGATTGAAAATATTACGTGAAGTGTTGAATTTGTTAAAATCAGAATACTGTAAATTATCCTGATAGGTGCAAGAGGAGGTGGCTGAGTCAAGGTGCTAGTTGCTGGTTCATTGTCTTCACTATTTACACTGCAATCTACTCCTTTCTCTACTATCTCCTTCAATTTCATATCTACTTTTTTTATCACACTCTGAACTGTCACTTCACCTGCACGTTTTCTCTCACGCCGCGCTCTTGTTGTTTCTGCGTCTGACTTAGCCATATTCACAACAAAATTGTATATTTTAATGAAGAAAATAGATTGTAAACAACGAGAGCATTAAACAATACTCCAAATGCTTTATTTATACACACGAGTTTCAACAGATGCTGTATTGACAATCAACAGCTGTATTCAGTGATCGCCACGCCGCCTGAACGTAGTACACGCTACCTTGGAGAACGAGAGTGAAAGAAAGCGATAAGAGCGTATGTCTCACTCTTCTCCGATACAATACCTGAAGGCAAGCGAGGCGTTGCTCACACTGTACCAGACACAGTGCTTACCCCCACCACTTTTCGTCACACAAAAAGGTTGTGTATGAGAATTTCAAAGTCCTCCCACAAGAAGTGTCACTTCAAAAGTAGAGGGAGAGGAATCTCGCAATTAATAGTTGGGACCATGGATTCTATTCGTGGTTCTACCTTGATGACACAGTAGTGTCTTATACGTCACCCATTTGTGGCACAGTTTTCCATTTCAGTGAAGGAGCTTTGTCATCAACGAAGGATATGGGTGGAGAAACACTTTATTAGTAGATCTCGTATTTTTATGCACTAAATTACAAAATTAAAAGCACTAAATCTTGTGTTTTAGGCACTTAAAATACAGTTTCCACAAGCTGAACATTTCATTTTACACATCTTCAATATATTTCCACTTCCCAAGTTATAAAATGTAATTATTTAAAAGTATGAAAAGTTATACAAGAATAGAAATGCAGATATTTAGATGTACGGTAACATAACATGTATATATTTGAATGTGTTAGCTGTTTTTACTTTCTCTACTGGTAAGTAGGAGAAGTATTGTATTCCACCCAAAAATTCGATGTCGAGATTTCACCGGAAATATGTTTTGAGACCCCCTGAATCCAAAAAAGCATTCTTAGAAAAGGGTCCTGTGTGTGTGTGTGTGTGTGTGTGTGTGTGTGTGTGTGTGTGTGTGTGTGTGTGTGTGTGTGTGTGTGTGTCAGTCTGTGGACAGCATAACTCAAAAACGAAAAGTCGGTTAAAAACCAAAGTTGGTATTTAAGTTTAATGTCTTTCAAGGATGCGACACGAATATTTTGAAGGAAATAGCCCCACCCTAAACTGCCCTTTACATGGATTTTCTTGAAAATGGCTCTAACGATTTTGATTAAAATTTCATTTGTTTGAGACATTTTTATGACAAATGAAATGTATATCTTGAATTTTCTGGCTATAGCCCCTGTAGTCGTATTTACTCTGGACGACTTTTGCATAACTGGTAAACCGTTAGAGATAGACCAAAACATACAATACAAAAAATGTAGATCCTGGTAAAATATACAATTTATGTCGGAATAAATGTTTTCGTAGAGTAAACCATTTCGGAGATATTCCTTGATATTTATGTCAGTTTCGGCAAATTTAAGCTTTCGTCAAATGCACATCGTTGTTCATTTTGTTATGTTAGCCGTGCAAAGAGAATGGAATTGGAAAGCTTTAAGAGATTTGACTATCGCTCAAAGTCTACTGTATTCTAATATTCCCCTTGTAGCTACAAGGAAATAAGCAATAAGATAATTTTTACAATTATTTATCTCAACAAACACGAAGAAGATATAGGAATAAGAATTTGTAAGAATGGTTAATAGAAGAGTAGAGAAAGTCATGTGAGTGTAGCACACCCTACGCTTTTTACAATACAAATTTTTATTTTGTTAATATAAATTTGTGTTTATTTTAAAGTTATTAGAACATTAGGAAATATAATGAACTACTTGTCTATAGAATAAATTCTTCATACTTAAAAATTATTTTCTAATTTTTTGTTCAGTTTGTTATATAAGCGTCTTTTTGTTAGTTTTTTAAAACAATAATTAATTATCCTGATAAGGTTGGCCAGGATATTAGGACAAAGTTATGATGATATTGTATCGGTCCTTGACAAGTGTGCAAATTTTCAAGTCAATCAGACAAGTCTAAGTTGTTGGAAATGACGTTGAAAGGTTCCGTTACACATATACATACAGGTGAAGCTAATATAGAGCGTGTAAAAATGAATAACCATCTTCCATGTGATAAAAGTTTAAGTATTCCAAAAATCACACAAATAGCAAGGAATATCTCTCAAATAGTTCACTCTAGTAAAACAAATTATTTGGACATAATTGTGTGTTTTAGCAAGATCTACCTTTTTTTATAGTAAGATTTGGTCTATCTCTTACAGTTTACCAGTTGTGCAAGTTATTCAGAGTAAACAGAACTACGTGGGCTATAGTCAGAAAATTCATAATATACAGACTGACGGACACACACATGCACACGGACTTTTTTCTAAAAATGCACTTTTTTGGATTCATGGGGGACCTGAAAACATATATTTCCGGTGAAGCTTCGACATTGAATTTTTGGGTGGAATACATTACTTCGTCTACTTACTATACGAGTACAGAAAGTAAAAATAAAACTGAAACCAATTTTTACTAATGCTTTAATTTCACGCACTTGTTTTTGTCTCTATATCGTGCATGTTTCACTTAATTACTTATGTATTTATAAAATTAACCAGGAGCTATATTAACCTAGCCTGGGGTGAACTTTAAAATTCTTTGAACCTTTTTTGTCCGCATTGTAATGAGCATGTTCAAAACTCTAAATTACTTTACTTTGATCTCTTTTTATTTAATGATATTAAAACGCTAATTATATAAGCGCGTTATGAAGCAGTACTTTATTTTAATTAAGGTAAAGGATAAAAGAGCTTAAAAACAGAAGTCAGAAAAACTCCGTGTAACTGGTGTTTATAAAGCCTTTGAAAAAAGTGAGATAAAATATATTTACATTGCCGCTTAGAAAAATATTTCACGGTGCACAAACACACAAATTAAAGGTAAAATTGTTGTTTAGTTTGTAATCTAGCAAACATTGCAGTAGGTGCAATAAATTATTCATTTACCAGTTAAAAACACATTTTTGCAAAACAGAACAGCATAGAAATAATAAAGTGCTATGATTTTAAGTATATTTTTCTATTCCCTTACGCATACGTATAACTGAACATTTGATATACTGAACTAATAACGCTAGTGTTTTGAGGCCTCTGAATTCAAAAAGGATATTTTCAGAATGTGTGTCTATGAACGGCGTAACTCTAAAACGAAAAGCAGATTAAAAACCAAAGCTGGTATATAAGTCTAATATTTTTAGAAATGTGACACGAAGATTTTGAAGAAAATTCCTCCACTCTAAACTACCCTTTACATGGAAAACTTTTCGAATATTTTGATTTTATTGAAAATGGCTATAACGATTTTGATTAAAATACCATATGTTTGAGACATTTTTATGGGAAATGAAATGTATATCTTGAATTTTCCGACTATAGCCTATGTAATCTTATTTATTATGGAACTGGTAAACTGCAAGAGATAGATAATGTTACTCTACAAAAACTATAGATCTTGCTAAAACACACAATTTATGTCCAAATAATTTTTTTGTAGAGTGAACCATTTCGGAGATATTCCTTGTTATTTAAGTGAGTTTTGGATAACTTATAATTCTGCCAAATGCAAGATCGTTATTCATTTTTTATATGTTAACCGTGCAAAGAGAACGAAACTTAAAGGATTTGACTATCGCTTAAAGCCTACTGTATTCCCATATTCTCCTTGTACCTAAAAGAAAATAAAGAATAAGATAATTTCGGCGAGTATTTATCTCAACTAACACGAAGAGGATATAGCAATAAGTGTAAGAATGGTTGGTACAAGAGTAGAGAAAGTCATGTGAGTACAACACAAGAATGTTCTTTTTTTCAGATTCAGGGGAGTTAAAATCTACATTTCCAGTGAAATTTCGTAGCAAATTTTTGGGTGAAATACTATAATTTGCGCAGGTACTATGTATGTACGTGATAAAACGCAGAAAATAGTAGAACGTAAAAACAGAGGCGAAATTTGGGTTACGGTTTTATGATATGGATAGTAAAGTAGAAGGTGGAAGGGAAATGGGGCATCAAGCTGCAGTCAAATGAGGTAGTTAACTCAAATGAAAACAAATAAACAAGTCAACCGAGGGGTATCATCATTTTATGACGCGAGTGGCACAATTTATGCACAAGTTCATATGTCAAACTTGGGAGGCGAGGCGAGGCGAGGGGGGCGAGCACTATGATAACATTCATAAATTCGAAAGCGCCACGGATTGCGTTTTCAAACACAACACACATGTGGTGATTTATGAAAACCTGCAAACGACATGCAGTGGCTACTTAGATGTGACGTCATAATTCAGAGACTCGTTATTTAGGACAATAAGCGTGACAGGTCCGTGGCAGTGAAAGTTTTGATGAATGTATGGCTGGAGAGGGGTGGGAGGGGAGGGTCACCTGGCCCTCCCTCCACCTCCGCCACCCCTTGCGTTATTTATGGTGTTTGTGGCCGTGTCGAACTTATATAAAGACGAAATTCTCTATACAATCATGGGCATTCCACTTAGACACACCCTGGACAGCCAATTGTTCGCAAAATTTTCTTTTGCTTATAGTTCCTGTATAGACATTAAAAAATCTGTCGTTTTACTTTCACATCCCTTTCTCTACTCATTCTTCTACAAATTATTCTTACACATGCTTCCTCTTGTATCGATTTCAGGCTAACGTTACGTGAGTGAAATGCCATAAAAATCCATGAAAAACATTTTTATTTCAATTCTATAAAATAACACACATTAATGAATGCAAAAACACATTATTTGCGTGCAGACGTTTTTACTACTGCAGATTTAGATCGCCTCCGAAGTGCAGTGTAGCATGCCTGCCTCTGGCGCGGAGGACCCGAGTTCGAACCCCAGTACCGGAGTAGGGATGTTTCTCCCACTGGAGGCTCTGGCACGGGGTCTTGAGTGCAAATGTATGCACATTTATACAAAGTACATACAGAATAGAACCTCACAGAACATTCAAGAGGATGATGCAATTACCATTAAAATAATTATTTTAAAATTTTCATTTTTGCTTTATTTAAAGTAGGGGAAGTATTGTGTTCCATCCAAAAACTCAATATCGAGATTTCACCGGAATGCAAAATTTGAGACTAAAAACTAAAAACAAAAAGCATATTTTTAGAAAAACGTCCGTATGCTTGTGTGTATGTGGGGGTATGGGTGTGTGTGTCAGCCTGTGGACGACATAAGTCAAAAAAACGAAAAGTCGGTTAAAAACCAAAGTTGGTATTTAAGTGTAATGTCTTAAGGATGCAACACGAAGATTTTGAAGAAAATAGCCCCAACCTAAACTACCCTTTACATGGAAAATTTTTCAAAAATTCTGTTTTTCTCGAAAATGGCTAGCGATTTTGATTAAAATGACATGTCTAAGATATTTTTATGACAAATGAAATGTATGTTTTGAATTTTCTGGCTATAGCCCATGTAGTCCTGTTTACTTTGGATGACTTTTGCATAACTGGTAAACCGTAAGAGATAGACCAAATCTTACTATACAAAAATATAGGTCTCGTTAAAACACACTCTATATGTTTAATTTTGTATGTGGAATGAGCCATTTCAGAGATATTCCTTATTATTTTGTGAGTTTTGTAACCCTTATGCTTTTCTCAAATGAGAGGTCCATATTTAATTTTTTTTATACCCAAGTATACATTATCATGGTTTCGAAATGGCGAGATTTACGTTGAAAACACATTTTCTAACCTATTTTTTATTATAGATTAGACATAGCTGTCACTGACAGGCAATAAAATAGGGGATTATTTCTTGACCCTAGAATCCGAGTTGAAAAGACTGTAGAGCAAATTAATAAGGTTGATAAGGGAAACAATTACATTTTGAGCATTGCATTTCTTATTTAAGACACAAAAACAAAATTTCAAATTGGGAAGGCATTGGTCTATCTTTTGGTATCCGTGGAGGGATTACTAAATTTAATGTTAATTTGTTCCGACGTTTTGAATTGCAATTAAGTGTTTTAAAAGATATTGATTTATAAAATATCCGTGATTCTTCTATCCAGTGACTGACTGACTAAATAAATAAATTAATTAATGAAGTAATGAGTTACAGATATAGAATCCGTGTCAGTTTAGAGCAACCTGGGCGACTCGCGGAACAGCTGATTTTTTTTTTTTTTTTTTTTTTTTTAACTGTTCCATTTATATCTCGCCTTTAACTACGAAGGTCATATCGGCGGCTTCTCCTGTGAAACACGTGTAGCCTGATAACAGAGGAGGTGATGTTTAAAATTTAGAGGAGATGATAATGAAATCTGGTAATTTTTCGCGAATTTGAAATAGTTATGCATATAGATGGTCGACTTCAACCAAGTCACGTATGAGTGGAATAGTCAGTGCAGAGCCTTGAGCAGTCTGCGCTCAAAGAGCACCAGTTGCCCAGGTCTGGTTTATAGCGATCGCATCGAAAATAGCTAAGCAAGTTAGTTCAGTATACAGATGTAACTTTATCTTGTGCATGAAATGCTATCTCCCCTATACACGCGAGTGCAAGCGTTGAAACAAATGATCCCTGTAAGCGAGTGGATTATTGCAACTGGTTTTTCCGATTTGTGGAAAGTGGTTTCATTGATCCACAGCTTTTGTTTTTATCTGATGAATCTTGGTTTCACCTAAATGGACGCGTGAACACCTGCAACAGTCAATACTGGACTTCAGAGAAACCTGTGATTCTGCATGAAATGCCTCCTTGTGACCTGATGGTGTACCAGAAGTGCTAGAAAAAACATGTGACGCGTTGCACTCACATGCTTGTCTCTACTCTTGTACTATCTCTACAACGGCTTATTCCTCTTGTTTAAACATTTGTACAAATTATCTTATTCCTTGTAGGTGCAAGGGGAACATGAGAATATTGCACGTCTCTATGTGATGACTTTGAAATTCCGTTCTCCCTGTATGACCAAGAGATAAAAAATAAATAACGACTTCCCAATTGAAAACAGTGTAAGTATTCGAAAATTAAGATAAACAAAATGATTCATTCTCCTCCCCCTCCCCCCAAAAAAGTATACTTAACATAAATCGTGTATTTTAATAGGCTGTACATTTTTGTAAATTGATATGTCTAAAACCTACAGATTTGAGGATCCCTCTGGTGCATGTCATACACTTTTCTGTATGTTTGAAATAGAAATGCTGTGTATTACATTCTCCGATAGGGATCGGAATGCTGACCACGTACCAGTCTCCAGTACTGCACCCCACCAATGACGCCTGTAGTGGGTCGAGCTGGGGGACGCAGCGGCTGGGCGGTAAGGCTTGACTGTTCCTGGGCTGTTGTGCTGGGGCTTATGTATTACATTCACACTGGTTACTCTACTCATTTTTAGGTAACACATTCACATCTCTTTCTCCACTGATGCTTCTACAAACAATTCATACCATCTATATATACAAAATGGATGTTTGTACATTTCAAAAACTGACCCAGGGGTCTCCGTCTAGGGGATATGTGAATTGCGACCACAAGGTACCCAAGCTGAGCAGAACATTACTTCCACTTACTGGTGTTTTGCTCCTCACTGTAACTTTTCTATCTGACCTTACCTTGGTCATCTCTTGTTCTCTTCCGACCCCGATGCTATTAGGGTTCCTGAGGGCTAGGGAGTCTTTATTTTTCCAACCTCTCCATTTCTCTATAAAATCTTAACCCCTCACATGCTGACCTGTCATGGCATGTATACGTCCTCTGAGTGGTAATCAGAGGATATGGTCGGTGAATTTATTTTGATAATTCTCCCGGTCAGGTCGGTGAAACCCGTAAACCAACGACAGGTGTGGTCCTCCAGACATTCTGGGGGTTGTGAGAGAGCGATGTGACCGCCAAAACATAAAAATATGGTGCTCTCTAAAAAGCGGTTACTATTGCTGCTATTGCTCTCTTCAATATCATCAGTGAAAAATGTTGGAGAGCAAGAGGATTAATGACTTCATTGTCAGAAATCCAGCATTAGCTAACAACAACATTTTGTGTAGTAAGATTTTTTCTGTCTTACGATTTACCAGTTACGCAGAAGTCACCCAGAGGACGTTCTAGAGAATTCAAGAACTACTCGAAAAGTGTTCCATGTAAAGGGTAGTACGGGGTACGGAATTGTCTTGAAAATCGTCATGTCGCATCCTTATAATTTGTTATAGGATGTTATCGGTAACTTCTTGTACTGTACGAAGGGTAGTTTAAGTTCTTCCAATGATTCATAATGCTAAGTTTAGGTAAAGCTCCTTCTTTAAGAGCAGAAAGTCAAAATTTCCAGCATCTTTGACGAGGTGGGGCTTTATTTATTTATTTTATGTAATCACCAAGCCCCTTAGCGTGCAGCTGCATTACATGATTTATAGTACCTTATTTATCGTATTATATTACAGTAATTGCAATAATTCAAAGTTTATGCTGTTAACAAGTTCCATAAATTACCTCCAATATTTTTTCCCAATGTCACTATGTTTACCCCTTCAACAGCGAAAGCTGAACACCATGACAGTCCTCCAAAATAAGCTTGGATTCTAAATTCAAAATTTTACGAACCTCCATATTTGGACCCCTCCACCAGCAGTGCCCAACGGAAGTTGCACACTGAACAAGCAGCCGCTGAGGAGCAAAATCTTGCTACCTCCTTACAACCCACTACCTCAATTTTCACCAGCCACCCTGCAAAACCCCACATCCCGTCATAAAGTGGTTAAGCCCTTAAAAGGGCAGGTACACGCATGACACACCTCGGGCTGTTCTCAGCCTGCCAGATAGCGTCACGTCACGTCACGTCACGTCACTATGTTTTACTGGCCAGTTGTCTCCAGTTCTGGTTTTCACTTGAAAGACACTGCACTGTCAATCCAATTTTGGGCACTCCCATAGAACATGATCAACAGTTTGTTCTACGTCATCATAGGGACATCTAAGACTTTCAGAAATCCTAAATCATTGGTATTAAAACCTTAGCTTTCCATGTCCAGTAGTATCGTTGT
This sequence comes from Tenodera sinensis, assembly GCA_030765045.1. Lineage (NCBI taxonomy): Eukaryota > Metazoa > Arthropoda > Insecta > Mantodea > Mantidae > Tenodera > Tenodera sinensis. Next base: position 21,744,383 of record CM060961.1, on the reverse strand, counting down.
TATGTATCAGCTCCGAGAATTTGCCCCTTTTACCGTCTTTGGCCACATCTGCTGCCATTGTTCAACCCTTTTCTTCCTCTCTATTATTGCGCTTTTGGGTATCCTGCTGTAGGTCACAGGAATTTGTCTTCTAACATTTGCTTAGCTAGTTATTCGGCTACTTGATTACCAAGTGTATCAACACGCGCTTTAATCCACTGAAAATGAATCTAACCTCAGAGGAAAGTTGAGGCTTCTAGTGCGCCTCTGTAGGCAGAATTTTCCCGGCGACTCTTAACCCTCTCGCGCAGTGAACAGATCCCGCGAATGGGTTACCATATATTTTAATGAACCTTTATTATAGCTGCATTTATAAGTACTTGGGACGGGATGAACGATAGCGGTTCAACGTTGTATTCTATACAAACATTTAAACACATTGTTATTGTGGTAAATAAGGATACTATAGCTCAAGGTTAATCATAAGCTTTAAACGAAGTTCATCTGAGACCATTTCTTAGAATATACATCTGAGCTGAATGTCTGATCCTTGGTAAGGAACTACAAAACTGACTTCTCGTAATTCAAGTTTAGTTTAATTTGATGGGGAAACAACACCGTCCTAGAGCGAGACATTTGCCTATCTTCAGTGTTGAGAACAATCCAGAACTCTTGAGGGTCATACCGAACTGAATCAGGCTCTGGGCCGTAATACTTTAAATCTCCTCTAATTTTTGGAAAATTACTCAAAAATGAAGACTTTTTTGAGAGCAATTGCCGGGTATAAGCACAATGGATACACTGCAGTCTCGCCTGACCTTTGACATAAGCAGAATTTACTTGCTGTCCTATGCTGTGCAGATTTCCTCTGAGAATTTAGTGTCCTGCGAAAAGGTTCGTTGCACAGGTGAATTTTTTCCCTGCTTAACTGTAGCAGTTCCTGCGATTAGCACCTGAAACCCAAAGATGGATTCCAATATTTCTTGTTTCTCTGAGGAACAATAGCCAGCTTAACTGGTCCTGATGACAGCCCTAGTGCTTGTTCAGGTCCAACAAAGGACTGCTCACTTCCTCCATCCGCTCGTTCATTGTCCAGAATCGTCACATACTGAACAGTGATTCTAGAGGACCATGATTATCCCGCAGTATAAGAATTCGTATAGCTTCTTCATACGCTCTCCCAAGTACTAGACAAAGTAGCAAATATCTTTGCCTGAAATATCGTGGCATATTTGCCCAAGTTGAATGAAAATTTAGGCACGATTGCGAAAGAGTGCAGTCTATACCAAATGTGTAAATTACAATTATTTTCTGTCAAGTCTTAACCCTTTATCCACTAGAAAATTATACACCTGCGAAGAATTTATAGTTGAATGGGGCTTACAAGTGTGTTAACCTTCCCAATTTTAGGTTTCGTGACACGTAACCTCACTTAAATTTCTCTGCGCTTACAACTTCTGTTTTTCTGGGAATTACTGGATGATGTATTTCAAATATTATGACGCCGGCCAACCGTGGTGGCGCGCATCAAACGAAGGTATAGAAAAGAATACGCGTATTCTAGGGAAGCTGCTGCCTAATGCGCCCACAATCACTGGCCCAAAGCTACGTCACGGAACGCAAGGGCCGCCGCCACCAACAATCACGCCCACAGGACACGCTGCCCACTCAGCCATGCAGTAGGAACTATGTAAGTATTGAAAAAGTGTAAATAGTGTGTATGAGTGTAGTGTGCATATGAATCCGTATGTGAATGAGAGTGAGGGAATGAATAAGTGAGTGTATAAGTATGTAAGTATTGTATAAATGTATAAAGAATAAAACAAAAGAAATGAAACAAAGCTATTACTGCAACAAACTGTTCTCGAGAACCCACAGCGGGCTCCCTTATGGGCTTGGGCAAACCCAGGAGGATTATAAATATTAAAAGTCCTATATATATATAAATTATTGCCCCCGCAAGCCGGTTCCCCTGTACAGGCAACAGGACAAAATAATATCAAATAAATAACCTTAGAACCTTAGTCAACCAGTGTTTAGTAAACCATTGAGTGAGGATCGAGACAGTCGTCGCAAGAGAACCGTGACGTTCAAAGGAAGATACTGAAGCAGTTAATGAGAGTTGAGTGATCATATCGTGAGAGTTAGTTTTTGTGAGATAAAGAGAGAATTGAAAGACAGAAAACTGTGTGAGAAGATGATCTTATCTTCTCTGATACAAGAAGATAATAGTTATGTTGTAATATCACGAAAGATTGTAGACTGTTATCGTCAGTAGAAGAGAACTGTGTTAAGAGTTCAATTAGAAGAAAAAGTGGCAGCAAAAATAACTGGACTGCTTTTTTCATTTTGCTACAATATTTATGTTATAGCCGTGAGTTACAACTTACATTTATTTTGAACTTCAGCAACCAGCACGTATGATGCCTTTGTTTAAAACGTATCGGCACACCATGACTACAACAGTAATCTGACCACAGGCGTGAGCAAGTCCATCTCCCAAGCTTGTTCCCCTGAATATTCACCAAGTGAGCCCTCCAACGCGAAACGGTACGATCACGTCAAACTGCGTTAAAATCATCAGAAGGAATGCACGAAGTGAAACTTTTCCATTGGCACGTAGGCCCACGTGTCCAGGCACCCATACAAAGGACACACACCAGTACTAGCGACCGTGTGAAGGCTATTTTAACTCCGTTGGAGATAAGAGACGTGAAGCTTTGTAAACATAAATCGTTGGCCTTCATACCGAGAATCCTACCCTACAAGTCAGTACACGATAAAACTCGTGCTGTGTAACAGGTCTCCCCTACAATCGGGGTGCACGTCCTCGGGAACGCCCATCAACACGGTTCAAGTGAAACTGTGATTCATCGATTTCCACATGTCAGCGGTCCTAGTACTCCACCGCTTTGACATATTACATGGTACCTACCCAGTGAATACACTCCCTCTGGGAAATTATTATTAAATCTCTGTGCTTGTGTTTGTGGCTGGAGAAATTCCATCTGGACGTCTAGCCATTAGAATAGTTTACCATAATTTCAGATCCTTGCAGCATATACATTTCCTGACGTGCAATCATGTAGAAATGTTTGTTTAATACTCAAGACGATTGATACGAAGGAAATGGTCTTCTTACCTCCCAGTACAAATCTGCAGGAGTGTTCATTTAGTCTCTAACACTGTACTTGTTCATATGTTCGATAATTGAATTTCCTTCAACATACAAGACACACGGCATGATGAGGTGATCTGCGAGGCAATCATGTCCGCATTGGATAATCTGCTATCTGGTGTTTCTGTCAGGAGTCAGGAGACTGGACCACTTTTTGTTGGGACTTTGAACACGTCCTCTTTGAATGATTTGCTTATGTGTAGTTTGAACTGAATGAAAGTATAAGCACTGATGATGGAATTATTTTGATTCCCCTTTTTGACTAACAAGTCGGCTCTCTCATTGGCTTGAATTCCACAATGTGATCGGGTCCATTGAAACCTTACATCCTTTCCCGCTGTATGTAGTGATTTATTGAAGTCTGAATTTGATTCAGGTGAGTTAGATGACTGCTTGTAACGCCTATATATAGAAATGTTAGATATAGGGATAGCACCCAAGCCAAGGCTATCCTATTCTACTGTCACAATAGCCGTGCGCCTCAAACAAGACGCCACTCGCAACCCGCGAGAATAGGCGCTCAGAACAAACGCACGCATTTTCTGGAAACTATCGACCTGCAGGGACTGCTTACGAGAAGCTTCGAGCTATTTCCGATAACACACATTTTCGGCCACTCAAATGTAACGACTTCAAACAGTGAGAGGAAGAACAGAATATTCTAGATGTATGTAATGCTGTAATTAATGTTTTTCCACACAATAGCTGTGTGGAGGACATGATTGGCCAACTTATAGTGTAAGTCGCCATTAAGGTATGTTATCTCGGAGTAAATTAAGGTCTGCTTGTGTGGTTTACCGGGAATAATGCGAGTGAGTGGGAGAATTTAATATCATATCGGCACGTTGGCCATGATAGCTTAGTGGTTAGTGCAGACGAACGTTAACCGGTTCAAATCCCAGTCATGACATTCAGTTTTTCAGACTCACTCTACCCTTTCCAAGTATGTAATGATATTCAATAAACTAGTAGGTATATAGTATTAAAACATGCATTAAAATATTGCCAAAGACTTGATTAAGTCTCCTTAGCGCGGTGGTGACGCTAACAGACGGGAGACCCGGGTTCGGTTCCCGGAACCGGTGTAGGGATTTTATCCCGCTGGGAGATCTTGTCAAGTGCATTCAGCTCGCAAAGCTTTCAGCAGCTTTATCACGTCAAGTGTGTGTGTGTGTGTGTGTGTTTGTGCGCGCGCGCGCGTGCGTGTGTGTGTGTTCCCCATTCATCGGAACGTACCACGCTACCAACCAAACCTGAAATATGACAAGGTACGGAAATAAGAAATGAAGGAAATGAAATGCATCATGTCTTGTTTGATAGCCAATATATTTGTTGGTGCTGATTTTCTGCTTTTATTCCGCAGAACGGAAGGTAACCTAAAACCAAAACGTTGTGTTATCGGTAGCACCGTAACACAATGTCTGACGTAAAGCTTTGTATATACTCGTAAATTTGTAGCCTGTCTTACTTTTACTCCCTCGCCCACTGTCAAGTATCGAACGGTTTGAACCGCTTATGGTAACAGACTTTTATTCCGCTGGCATGTTAAACTCAGATAAACCACTCTGACCAACACCAACAGTAAAATATCAACGGTTGTCTCATTGAACTCTTCTTCTTGTTTATCTGATTGCCCTCCACGTATGGAGGACAGACACCCTGAGGACTTACAAGCCAGTGCATAGGGTCAGACGCACAAGATCATATGAACCGGATCTGTAAGCGGGTGGTCAGCCCAGCACCCGATAAGGGAGTGAGGAAGAGGATGATATGAAGTGCAGGCGAAGTGGACAAATGAAATGGTGATTACGCAGCAGTTGGTGGAATGAGTGTTGGGGGAAACTGGAGAACCCGGAGAAAACCCATCCATACGCCGCTTCGTCCACCACAAATACCACCTATGACCAGGGGACGAAGAGGACACTACCGAAATCGATGCAACGCAGAACTTCAGTGCTTGCCACCCTCAAAGTACTTTTGAGGACATTTCCAGAAAATTTTAGATATACATTAATTCATTTGTTATACAAGTATGGCTCAAAATCGTTTGAGCCATTTTTGATAAAATCAAAATTTTCGAAAAATGTTCTATGTGAAGCGTCTTGAATTTTCTTGAAAAAGTTTGTGTCACTTTCTGGAAAAATGCTAAACTTAAATACTTTGGTATTTACCGACTTTTCGTTTTTGAGCTATGCTGTTCACAGGAAGACGGACAAACACGTATACACGGACTTTTCCTAAAAATGGTGTTCCTGGATGTCGTTCCCTTGTAGCGCTGATGCTTACGAAGCGGGGGACCCAGATTCCATTCTCGGTCCCGACGTGGGGATTTTCTCATGCTGGGAGATGTGGTCTGGGGTGCACTCAGCTCCTTAGGTCCTCGAGGACTATTTGATTGAAAAGTAGCGGCATAATCGGGGCGCCGACCACGTCCCAACTCCAGTATTGCACCCCACACAAGACGCCCGTGGTGCGCAGAGGTCGGACGTGTCTCAAATACAATCTCATGTATTTCCGCTGTAATCTATGTGGAATACAATACTTTCCCTACCTTACGTATTATATATCGGGGAAAAGAATTCATTCACGATAAATTCATAAGACTGCAGAATACAGAAGGCCAGGTTGCGCTCTGGGGCGGAAGATATTGAACCATTGATATGCCTTGTAGCTATCTGGAGCACTCTTTGCTAGGAACTCTTATGCTCATTTTTAATTCTCAACTCCTGTAGGTTCTTTGTTGGGAATATCTAGCTTATGACTATTTAAACGATCATGTGTATAACAACTTCAAATTTCAACCAATGACAGCCCTCCTTCACGAAAAAAATTATCACATTTTCATTATCACCTTCTCTGCTTTTCTTATGTTATAATCAGGTTAGAAAACCTAGCTACATTATGCTAACAGATGCACAGCGTAATTTGACGCAAAAGAGCCGCTATTCACATGTCAAATATGGCTGACTCTCGCTTCGGTGATATATTTAATACTATTTAATCCTATGTTTGGAATCAGTTTGTCAAATTTTGTATTGAACGAAATTATAAATTAGCACCAGATACCCTGACATTGCAAACGTCTTAACAAATTGGAGTATCAATGCTAGAAGGCAGTGCCAATGGACGCTGATGTATTCATGTTTATTATTCATGTTTCTTTTAAGAGGTTAGTACTTACGATACATCATTTAAATAGCATTTCATAGGCAGTATCATCCCTTAATGAATGCTACCCGTGATAGTCAAATTCTCTAGATAAATAGGCAATCACTCGTGGCATTCATTACTTATGCTAACAAAGTAGAATCATTGCTGTAGAAGTCGCATCATCGGGAAGCGATTCAGTCGCTGCTACCAACCTACCTAATTTCAAATTAAAGACATTTCCATAACAGCCAGAGTGGCGTGAAAATGGGAACGAACGCTCGCTCGCGTTAAGAGATGTACCACATTACTTTCGTATATTCTGGGCGAGAAAAAGAGAGCGGAGCATAAATTTAATTTGTTCGCAACTTGAATTTAATCAAAATCGTTACGATGATTATAATAACCGTTGTGAACGAGTTGTGGAAAGCTGTCAACAGTTTGAATTGAGTTTAGCTTTGCCCCGTAATGAGGTCAGATACGGAAAAAAATTTCTCAGAGTTTTGCGTACATCAACTGTGAATTTTAAAGCGACGAAAGTTTCCACTCTGGAGCCAGACAAAGTGAATTAGTACTTTCCTAATATATTTTTTTAAGTTTGGCAGACAGCTTGCATCATATAGGATAGAAAAGTGGGTTCATGTTTTATTACTTTCTGTATGACGTAATACATACTAAGTAGAAAAGGTATTGCATTGCACACCAAACTTTAACACCCAGATTCCATTACAGATGCACGTTTTGAGATCCCCTGAATTAAAAAAAAATAGTTTTAGAGGAAAATCCATGTATATTTATGTATTCTTGTTTGTAAACCACGTAACTTATAATGAAAATTCGGTTAAATACCAAAGTTGGTACACCATATCACATCCTAGGAAGATGCTGAACTTAAGTTAGAAAAATCTGATGTGTTGCACTCACATGACTTTCTCTACTCTTGTACTAACCATTTTAACAAACTCTTATTCCTATATTTCCATGTTAGTTAATATAAACATTCGTACAAATTATTTTATTGCTTATGTCCTTGTAGGTGCAAGGGAGATATTAGAATACAGAAGGCTTTGTGCGACAGTCAAATCTTTTTGACCTTTGAGATTCCGTTCTCTTTGCACGATTAACATATAAAAAATGAACAACGTTGTTGCATTTCGCTAAAGTTCTAAGTTTTCCGAAACTCACACACATAACAAGGAATATCTCCGAAATGGTTCACCCTACAAGAAAATTTATTGTGACATAAACTGTGTATTTTACCAAGATTTACATTTTTTGTATAGTATAATTTGGTCTATCTCTAACGGTTTACCAGTTATGCAAAAGTCGTCCAGAGTAAATACTCCCACAGGTGCTATAACCAGAAAATTCAAGATATACATTTCATTTGTCATAAAAATATCTCAAACATATGGCATTTTAATCAAAATCGCTAGAGCCATTTTCAAGAAAATCAAAATTTTCGAAAAATTTTCCATGTAAAGGGTAGTTCAGGGTAGGGCTATCTTCTTCAAAATCTTCGTGTCACATCCTTGAAAGACATTAAACTTAAATACCAACTTTGGTTTTTAACCTAATTTTCGTTTTTGAGTTATGCTGTCCACAGACTGACAGACTGACACACAGACACACACACGGACCTTTTTCTAAAAATGCTTTTTTTTTGGATTCAGGGGGCCTCAAAACATATATTTCTGGTGAAATCTCGACATCGAATTTTTGAGTGGAATACAATACTTCCCCTACTTACAGTAGAGAAAGTAAAAATACCTGACCTCAGACTATTCTGTACCTGGAACATTTTTCTACAGTTGTGACCTTCTCAAAAATGGCTCTGACGATTTTGATTAAAACGTTGTATGTTGAACATGTTTTTATGATAAATGAAATGCTTATCCTGAATTTTTGGCAATGTCCTCAGAAGTCTGGGTAACTTCTATATGTGTGGTAATCTGTAAGAGAGACAAAACCTGCTGAGAATATGTACATCTCGATAAAACGTCTGTCTGTCCCTCCGACTGAAAGAGTATTATGTAAGGTTCTCCAGAGAGACAGGCTCGACATTCCTGGTCTAATTTAACTACTGGATTATAAAACGACGGTCTGGTTTAATAAAACTTCCAAACCAGCTACGTCTATAACATTGGGTTGCTAGAAACGACGGAACAAACGATAGCTACACGACAGAAGTGGATAAAGAATATAATGATGGCTCATGTTTATGTTTACTGGCATTCATCTTCGGGCTTGTGAAAAATCCAGAGTAAACCCACTGGGTTGGAGCACTTTTCCTTCTTGCAGTTCACAAAAGGCCGTTTCTTAACAGCTATTTGGAAACGACATGCCTTCTGTTTAACTTTAAAGCATTAACATTTCTTTGCTACGAAAAGCGTGAAAACTAATTAAGCTAATTAAGGAATATTTCAACGTGTACAAATTTAACTTGAAAGCGATCAAAGCACTGCCAACATTTTGTTTCCGCCAAACTGCACAGTAGCAGTTCCTGCCTACCGACAAATTTCCGTTACAATAAACTGCAACACACATGAAGAACGGCCCTTTTGAAATTACATTCCTGCATTCCTGTTGCGCCTTTGTTCACGTTGGCTTCATAACACAGGCTGGCCACAAACTAGGTCACAACTAGACAGGCATCTTAGTGGCCGTGTGCGCTCAGCTGTTAAGGCATATGAATCCAACTGTAGCAAATGGGAACGCTTCCACGCTTCTCGCCGGCCGCTATTTGCAACACAAACAGACTGCAAGAAATTTGGTTATCCAGTGCTTTCGCTGAAGATGGCACAAACATTCTGAAACCGTACTTTTACTCTCTCTCTCTCTCTCTCTCTCTCTCTCTCTCTCTCTCTCTCTCTCTCTCTCTAGTTTACATATGTACTAGTAATTGGAAGAATTAGCGTTCGCCTAACATCTAGGTGGCATGGGTTCCTCAAGGACTCGCATGTGTATTCGTGGTGGACGAAGCGGCGACTGGGCGGGTTTTCTCCGGGTTCTCCGGTTTCCCCCACCACTTATCCCATCAATTGCTCTATAATCACCTTTCCAATCATCGTTTTCACCTGCGTTTCATATCATCCTCTTCCTCAGTATCATACCTTGTTTGGTTGATCACCCACTTCCAGGTTTTCACTATGTCCAGTCCATAGGTTCGTGTTCCCCAACAGGTGTCTGACCCTAGGCACTGGCTTGTAAGTCCTATATAAGGGGATGGTAATCAGATAAAGAAGATATTTAATGCTTTTTTGGCACATTATGTCTTCATTGTTGAATTTTATAGTTACGTTTTTGTGTTTCTCTTTTATTTTTTTCCGAAAGGTTATAAAATTCATAAAATTCATCGCTCCCTCACAATAACACCACACTACCATGAAGTTTTAAAAAAAACCAGACCCATACTTGGAACAATAACATATCTCGCCAAACTCAATAAAAGAGGCCTCTCTCCAAAAATACTTCGTCACCTCTACATCGCCCTCATTCGTCCAAACTTAACATACGCCGCAGTAGCCACCATGCCTCTCATCACACCTGATACAATGAAGAAAATACAATCTTTTGAAAGGAAATGTCTACGCATCGCATACAAACTTCTACCCAATTTTAAAAATAGCAACATCTACAATTATACAGGAACCATGCCTATTGATCAACATATAGCCAAACTCATGCTCAAATACATAGATAACGCCCATACCAGACCATACAGACGACGATTGATCAATACAGCCCAAAAAATGAAAACCATAAGACCAAATCAAAATGAAAAAAATCCGCCATTACTCACTCTTATCCACATCTACGACAAACAACAAGAAGACCAACAACAACAACTACAAGACCTCCTACAATATCTATCAAACATATAAAAAATAAACAAAAAAAACCATTAATATATCAAACAAATGACATTAAACAATAAATAAAAACCAACAAGAGCCTGAAGCAGCAACAAAAAGAAAAAGAACTAAGCAAACAGCAAAATCAGCCTTCTTGGGTAGCGACGGCAGCAAGATGTGTGACCTGGGAAAAAAGAAACAAGCATCAAACAAATGAGAAAATGTACCACCCAAACTGATGGATCTCTGCCCCACCAAAAAAGAAAAAATAAAGCTAGGTTGAAGAGGGCACATTCCCTAAGCAGCCCGGGCGTGCTTGCACGCCCAAACTCCATAATTAATTAATTAATTAATTATAAAGAAGAAGAATTGAAAGAATTATTTGTCTAAAATTCGATATCGAAATATCAATGGAAATATACACTTTGGAGACCCCTGAATAAAAAAAAAAAAAAAAAAAAACGTTACGTTACGCACAGAAAACGTAGATATGTGTTCATCATAGCTTATTTAAAATACTTTTTACTTCCTCTACTTTGTACAGTAAATAGGGGAAGTATTGTATTCGGCCCAAAAAATTGATGTGGAGATTTCGAAGGACCCCTAAATTTAAAAAAAAAACCATCATAGAGAAAGGTCGGTATGTGTGTGTCTGTGAACAACGAACTCAAAAACGAAAGTTCGGTAAGAAACATAAGAAACAGAAGTTGGTATTTAAGCTTAATATCTTTCGACATGAATATTTTTTAGAAAATTCTTTATCCTAAACTAACCTTTACAAAATTTTTCGAAAGTGTTGAGTTTCTCAAAAATGGCACTACTACATGCCATATGTTTAGCATGTTTTTATAGTAAATTAAAATGTATATTTTAGAGTATTTTCTGGCTATAGACCACGTAGTCCTGTTCACTCTTGATGACTTGTGTATAACTGGGAAACTGTAAGAGATAGACCAAATCTTGCTATACAGAAATGAACATCTCGTTAAAACATACAATTTATGTCTAAATGCATTTTGTGTGAGTGAACCATTTTGGAGATATTACTCGTTATTTCTGTGAGCTTTGCAATACTTATACTGTTCTCAAACGGAAGGTTATTTTTACTCTTATCTCTTGCCCGAATAAAGAGAGCGGAATTTCGATATCTTCATATAGCTTTAAAAGAGTTGAATATCACTTAAAGCGATTCCCATATTCCCCTTACACCTACAAGGAAATACGCAATAAGATAATTTCTACAAATGTTTATCTGTATTAGCATGAAGTCGATACAGTAATAAGAGCTTGTAAGTATAGTTAGTACAAGAGTAGAGAAATTCATGTGAGCGCAACACATCATGGCGTATGTCATCTCAACACTTTGTCACTTTTAAAAGTCCCATGGTGCGAGTGTGGAATTTCAAAACCGGGATTCAGTGACCCGCTTTTTAAGCATTTGGTTATCACCTTGTACATAAAGGGAATTTAATAAAATTCAAGAGTGTCATTATTATTTAACAAGGCTTTGGTAGCTTACCCTTCATTCCCTCGCCTAAGACAGCAGCATTCATTCCTCAGGCTGGACATAGTGATATCCAATAGCACGTAGACACCAAAGGCAAGATTGATTACATTGGGTGGCTCACTAAATCGTTACTCATTAAGGTACAACTGTTGCTTGTTACTTTCTCTACTGGTAAGTAGGGGAAGTATTGTATTCCACCCAAAAATTCACCGGAAATATGTGCTTTGAGGCCCCCTGAATAAAAAAAAAAAGCACTTTTAGAAAAAGGTCCATGTGTGTGTCTGTGTGTCTGTCAGTCTGTGGACAGCATAACTCAAAAACGAAAAGTCGGTTAAAAGCCAAAGTTGGTATTTAAGTTTAATGTCTTTCAAGGATGCGACACGAAGATTTTGAAGAAAATAGCCCCACCCTAAACTACCCTTTACATGGAAGATTTTTCGAAAATTTTGATTTTCTTGAAAATAGCTCTAACGATTTTGATTAAATGTCATATGTGTGAGATATTTTTATGACAAATGAAATATATATCTTGAATTTTCTGGCTATAGCCCCTGTAGTCGTATTTACTCTGGACGACTTTTGCATAACTGGTAAACCGTTAGAGATAGACCAAATTATACTATACAAAAAATGTAGATCTTGCTAAAATACACAATTTATGTCTCAATAAATTTTCTTGTAGGGTGAACCATTTCGGAGATATTCCTTGTTATGTGTGTGAGTTTCGGAAAACTTGGAACTTTAGCGAAATGCAACAATATGTTAATCGTGCAAAGAGAACGGAATCTCAAAGGTCAAAAAGATTTGACTGTCGCACAAAGCCTTCTGTATTCTAATATTCCCCTTGCACCTACAAGGAAATAAGCACTAAGATAATTTGTACAAATGTTTATTTTAACATGGAGATATAGGAATAAGAGTTTGTTAGAATGGTTAGCACAAGAGTAGAGAAAGTCATGTGAGTGCAACACATCAGATTTTTTTTTCACATTATGCCATACACATCAGAAACTACATCTGGCCAGATTATTCGTCTATGGTAAACTGGTAACAGAGCTAGGCAAATTTCACAAGCTCCGCAATATAATTTAATTTTAATGCTACCCAGCAAAAGCGTTTTATTGCATACGTATTAGTAGAAAGCATTTCATTCGAAAGTAGAAACTGTATTATAAAGCGAGTATAACGTAATAGACAAGCATGCTTAGGGCTATTTCGATACAAATTTTAATTCCAGCAAAAATTAACGGAGAATTTTCAGAAAGATTAAGCGTATTTATACTATTGAATATAATATTCCATTATGTTTACTGTACAGGTTTACACCTTTTGTGATTCTGAGGGCAGAGTTTGAGTTTCTCATTTGCAGAATTTTCCATAGTGAACATTAAGAATTTGGGGATAAATCTAATGACAATTAAAACGTGGTTTTTCTACGAGGTCAGGTGTATCTATCTCTTCCCCACTACCTTTCCCTGTCCTCATTACAGTGCCACGCCTCTAGCCCCGTATTGCATCTGACAGCAGTCGATTGGTCAGTAGTTATTATATCTCATCCTTTACGAGACCTCGTAATGCGACAAGAAACAGAAATTCTACCAAACAGTGCATTTTACTAAAAAACTTTTTCTCTACCTATAACTACGAGTAAGAAGATAATATTTTTCCAGCGCTTATCTCAATTGTCATAAACAACACAAAAAATAAGTTTCCCTTAAATGCTTGTAGATGATATAGTGTGTTTCAGAATTCAATCGTTTAACTTTAAATGACTATAGAGGGATATTGGGAGAGCAATTGTAACTGGCGGCGCAGTACAGTATTCCATATCCTTCACAACCAAACATTTGAAGAAAGAAAAAATCTGATGTGATGTACTCACATGACTTTCTCTACTCTTGTATTATCCATTCTTACAAAATAATGTTTATCTTCATGGCAGTTGAGATAAACTTTTGCGGAAATTATCTTATTATTAATTTTCTTGTAGGTACAAGGAGAATATGGGAATACAGTAGATTTTAAGCGATATTACAATTTTAAAAGCTTTGAAATTCCGTTCTCTTTGCACGACTAGGATATTAAAAATGCATAACAATTTTCCATTTGTGGTAATCATAAGTATTAACAAACTCACAAAAATAACGAGCTATATATCCGAAATCGTTCACTCCACAAAATAACTCAGTTGGGTATAAACTCTGTTTTAACGAGGTCTACATTTTTGCATACTAAGATGTTGTGTGTTGCGGCTTACCATACAAAAGTCATCCAGAGTAAACAGGACTACATGGGCTATAGCCACAAAATTCAAGACATGCATTTCATTTTATCATAAAAGCATCTTAAACATACGCATTTTAATCAAAATCGTTAGAATGGAATGATTTTCAAGAAAATCAAAATGTCCCAGGTTAGGATGCAGGAAATTTTTTCAAGATCTTTGTGTCCAGAGCTTTAAAGATATTAAACTTCAATACCAACTTTGGTTTGCAACCGACATTTCGTTTTTGAGTTATGCTGCTCACACACGCACACACAGACACAGACACGCTCCCAGATGGACATTTCTCTTAAAATGTTTTTTTTGGATTCAGGGAACCTCAAAACTTATTTCCGGCGAAATCTCGCCATCGTATTCTTCGGTGGAATACGGCACTTGCCCTACTTACTATACATTGTAGGGAAAGCGAAAAGAAAGAAAGAAAATCTTTGGGTGTACTTTAATTGGAACCTGGTGGTGTTGTTTTGGAAACTCACCACTTTGCCACTGAGTCATCATGAAGGAGTCTCATGTTCGATTAAACATGGTGGAAGAAAAGGCTACGTCACACTACGCCACTAGAACGTAATGTGCAATTGAACTGCATTACATTAGGGAGGTAACAATAAGAACTTAGTGAAGTAACAGTGAAAAGTTGAACTGAATCACATTAATCAAGTGATAGAACTTAGTGAACTGATAATGAAAAGTTGAAGTGGATCAAATTAATGAAATTAATGAAGTTATAGAACTTAGTGAACTGATAATGAAAAGTTGAAGTGGATCAAATTAATGAAATTAATGAAGTTGTTGAACTTGGTGAACTGGCAATGAAAAGTTGAAGTGGATCAAATTAATGAAGTGACATTGAGAACTTAGTGAAGCGACAGTGAACAGTTGAACTACGTATGTATATCACATTAGTGATATGACTGTGAGAAGATAGTAAAGTAACAGTAAAAACTGGAGAGGGCATTGAAATAACTTTTAGAATCTTTGCAATGGGCGGAATTTGATAGGAAATCTTGGTGCGCCATCCTTAGAATACGAACTTTATTGGATATTTGGTTTTCGATTTATGCCGTTTAAAAACGGACGGAGATGCGCAGTTTCCTTTTGCAAGAATGCTTTTCTTGGATTTAGTAAACCTATAGAGTGTATCTTCTGAAAGTCTCACAAATTTTTTCGACGAGTACGTTCTAAAACTAATGAAAGAGAGAGTGAGACAGAGAGTAAAAGCCAACATATTCAGAGGGCCTTTGAGGAAAGAACTGAAAGAGGTAAGTGAAATAATTTGAGCGCAGCGTGAAAACCTGCTCGTTGAGAAGAAGTGAGTGAGGGAGTGGGGAAAGGAAAGGGTTTTGAAGCCTGTGAAATGTGGCTAGAAACAATACAGTGTCTGAAATGGGCAGACAAAGAGGAATACTTGCCAACTTCCCCAAACTGAAACCTGTAAAACTTCTCCCGATCCAGCAAAGCGTAATACTTTGCGATGTCATCACATTTTGGAAGTCAGCTACACCCTGGGCAAAGTAGTCCTCTCCATCTCAACTGTTGCCTGGTGAATTCCTTTGGAAAAATCAGGATATCTACCAAGCTATGAGAAATATCTGCTGCAGATCTTAACTGTTACCTGGTGAATTCCTTTGGAAAAATCAGGATATCTACCAAGCTATGGAAAATATCTGCTGCAGATTTCATTATCCCAGCTCTTATACTTCCTCTTTAAAATTGTGTTTAATAAGGAAACAAAATCTGGTGTGTTGTACTCACATGGCTGTACTAACTATTATTATAAACTCTTATTCCTCTATCTTCATGTTAATCGAGATAAACATTTGTAGAAATTTATCTTATTGTTAATTTGCTTGTAGATGCAAGGAGAATGCAGTAGGCTTTGAGCGATAGTCAAATTTTTAATGCTGGTCGCTATATCAAGGCTTTAAAATTCCGTTCTCTTTATACGGCTAAAACATAAAATGTGAGTAACGATCTTCTATTTGAGAGAGGTTCAAATTTTGCTAAACTCACACAAATATCAATGAATGCCTCCGAAATGGTTCAGGTCACATAAAAAAATTTTTAAAAAATTTAAAAAAAATAAAAAAATAAAAAATAAAAAAAATAATTTGGACATTAATTGCGTGTCTTAGCGAAGTCTACATTTTCTTGTGCAGTAACATTTGGTCATCTCTTACGGTTTCCGAGTCATGCAAAAATCATTAAGAGTAAACAGAACTATATAGGCTATAGCCAGAAAATTCAAAATATAAATTTCATTTGCCTTAAAAATATCTTAAATATAGGGAATTTTAACCAAAATCGTTAGAGCCATTTTCGAGAAAATCAAAATGTTCAAAAAATATTCCATTTATAGGGTAGTTCAGGGTGGAGGAATTTTCTTCAAGATCATCGAGTCGTATCCTTAAAAGATATTAAATTTAACTTAACTTTGGTGTTTAACTAACTTTCATTTTTAAGTTATGCTGCCCATAAACTGACAGACACATACGTAGGCGCGCGCGCGCGCACACACACACACACACACACACACACACACACACACACACACACACACACACACACACACAAAGACCCTTACACGGACCTTTTTCAAATGTATATTGTGAAAGATATTTAGAGTTCAGAGCACTGTGCAATTCAAATTCCAAAATCCCTAACTTCATGGAGTAGTTTATATTTCTTAAAGAATAACTTTAGTTGCTTATCTAGTACCATAACAACCTTAGAAACATCTGAGTTACACATTCAAGGGCTATAAGTATAGTGGAAGAAGTGTGTATGTGTAAAAACTGCGGAAATCAAAGCCGGAGAAGCTAAGGAAAATGATAACGATAAACTTCAGGGTGTGTTAGAAAAAGAACAGTGATTTTTCAATAATGTGTGCTCCATAAAGTAACTGAGCGCTCCAGATTAAAAGCTGTAAGAATGATATAATGCATTATTACCTCATGGGATATGGAAATAATTTTCTCACGATGTAGCTTTTGTTTAAGCGAGAGGTGGAGCACGTTCATGTTCGATATGTACATTATTCTCCACTACAATGAACATACTATGTAGTATTCGCTTTACATATAAGTAAAAGGTAGTGTTCTATAACGAAATAAAAACATCAACAGTCATGCACAGCATGGTATACACATTCGTTTGATACGAGTATTGCAGGCACGCGGCTAATGTTTAAATCTGAGCACACCCTCTCTCCTTCAACATACAGTACAAGGTGAGGCAAGCTCACAATACCTGGTCACACTGATCCGCCCCTTAGTCGTTGTGAATGTCAACATATCGTTATGCCTATGCTGAATGGTCCCAAGCAATTCACAGAAAGTGAATAAAACACTGTCAACATTGGGCGACAAATGTGAACGAGATAAGCGTAGTATTTGGGGTAGAGCGGACGAGGTCAGCGGCACGCTGTTAATGAGATTCTGCAACGCCGACTGTTCTGTTGCACACGATCGATGTACCTACATGGCTCGAGTTGAAGATGGTGGCCACTGGGGACAGAGAACAAAAGGATGCTGTCAAACAAGATTTTCAGAGCTCGCCCATCCGCCCATCCGCCCATCCGCCCGGAGCGGGGTCATACACCAAGTCGTCCTCTCCATTTTCACTTGCTGCACCAGATAAAAGGAAAACACGTCGGTCGGTCCTAAAGGGGCCGTCTTCTTCTCCCGTAGGGCGAGATAAGACGTCCTCTATCTCCTACCCGCGGACATTTGGCATTAGACGCATTACCATATGTAGCTACCACGGTTAAGGAGAACGCTCGCCCTCTCATCTGCTCTACACGCAGGTAACTTTCATGTCCCGTATTCATTCATCATTCTGTGAATTTTTCCCCAAGTGCAAGTTCTTAACAGCAAATGGCAGTAGCTAAGGCATAAGGACTATGTGTTCGCGCGGGCCCTGTTTGCTTTGTCAACCCTTCAGTCCCTCCACAGTTCCTGTTGAGTTCTGAGCAGTGACAGTAGACAGCTGACCGCGTGGTTTATAGTATCGGGCGTGTACGAAGTCAACATATCGCACCGTAAATAGGTTACGTTGTAGTTTTCAAGAATTTTGGGTTTGTGAATATTTTGTTTTACCAAATGACAAAATCTCGCAGCACAATGAAAACGTGATCAAAGATATCTACTGTGTTATCAAATGAAAAAAGTTACGCACATACAAATAAACAAAAAATAAAAAAAATGAAGGCAAAGACCTAGAGTACATACAGTATGCACATGTTTCAGACATGACTTCAGGAAGTCCATACGTGTTTTGTGTTTAATGGAACTCGCTCACTTCTTTGCAGTCGTGTTACCCAATTGTCGTAGCAGTAGAAGGTCTGGTGAAGTTGTCTCTGACTGTTTTTCTAGGTGCTCGATGGTCTTTACTATTTCTTTGCGTCCTTCATTGTGGCTGATTTTCTCATTCTCCATTTTAATGTCTTCATTGTCATTTTCATTTCCTTTAGCCTCTGCTATTATTTCATCAGTCACTTCCAATTCGTCTGTGTTGATCCACTCGGCTACATCGTTTTCAGTGATTGTTTCATCTGCCAATCTTTGAGGTAGCTGAGCAAGGCTGAGGGTCGTCGTCCTCTATGGGTAAAGTTTCTTGATTTGCTATGATGTTTAATAACCTTGCACGGCACAACACGGGACTTCGGTAACCCGGAACTCAGTTAGTGGAGCTCTGATAGCCACGGCACAACTGTAGTTACAAAACGACTGTTTTATTTAATTCCTTACATCCTTCTCTATTTTTCTGCACATTTGTCATATTTATTCAAATTTGTTATAACGTTCTAGAAGGTGTTGTATACCAAGGTAATAGAAGTCTGCTGCCTGTGAGGATAACCAGTCGTTGAGTAATCACTGAATAACCTCAGTGTAACCAATGAAAATTATCAATCGCTAATCTTCACGGATCCTTTCATGCACGGTACCGACCAAATCTGTGATCATCGATGGCAGGCCTGATCGCGGTTCATTATGGGCATAGTCCCGCCCGGCCTTGAAAACTCTCACTCACGCACTTTGTTATCAGTCAGCACATTGGGGCCACACACTTCACTGATCTGTCCGCTGATGAAACGTTCCTTGCTATCAAAAAACGAATAACAGACCGTATTTCACAGTCAGTGGGCACATCGATTGTTTTAAACACTTTGAACCGATACTGTGAACAGCACACTGCAACACTACCAATGTACGTGGCTTGGTTTCACACGCAAGGCATGTAGGTAGTCGGTGCGCATGCACATTTCAATGTTTGCGCGAAATTCGATCATGATCTTATTTTTACGAATTGCCCAGGTATCATCGGTAGTATAGGGGTAACCTGCTAGCCTCTGGTTATCGAGGTTGTGGGTTCAAACCCGGAGGAGGGGAATGGATTTTTAGGGAGTAAAAATACTTAGCATAGCTTCCTTTGTGAGGTCAGTAAAGCCACTGGTCCCGTGTTGTAGATTTACTGCAGTTACAAGATGTAATTGCACAGACTTCAATGATGGCTTCTTGACGTTAACCCAAAACATACGTTCCTTTACCATTTTTCTCTAAAGAGCAGGGTCGCATAAGTAAGAAATAAAACTGGTTGTATGTTTGATTGCCAACATATCACTACTCTTTAACCATTTGGTTCATTGTTACCATAGAGAAATAGAGCTTAATGATTTACACGCATGAATTAAACGGCCCAAATCTCTACAGCAGGGGATCAAATACAAAGACGTAAGATAGCCTTTCCTTATTCTCGCATTCTTACGTTACAGGTGTACAGAAGGTTTGTCTGGATACATAAAAAGAGTTAATTTGCATTTTAAGGGTTGAGAATAAATTTAAAGTAGCAATAGAGGTAGTTTTTTAAAGTTTGGGCTAAAAATTATCATTTCTAATAAGAGCAAACTAAAACAGAGGGGTAAAAAGAAAGTTTAACCCACCCATATGTCCTTGAAGTCACTACAAACACCCATGTTTACAATAAAGTGACAAAGTATCGTATTATTCAGTGAAGTGGTATTGCAATTGGACAATGTGCATATGGTATCCCTTAACCCTAGTTGTAATTGTTTTGGAAACACTTCATGTCCGTTGGCAACAACGGACTCTTTTAATGATTAAAGATTTACCAGATAGATTGGGAAATTTCCTCCTTTTCCTTTTCATATTAACATAGATTTAATATAGCGTATCATCTGTTGTCTTTTATGTACCAAACCGTTTTTCCATTTTGCATTTCTTCCAGTGAATCCCCTAAACGCGATTTCATCTGTTCAATTTACGTTACTCATTTACTCAGGTTTCAATATTATTCTCCTTTGAACAAACTTTCACAAGCAGCTTCTTCATAACAATTTCCAACTTACCAGATTTTACGGGTTTTCCATAAAATTATGAAAGCGAAGACTTTTTACGACTTATCGGCAAGGAGGCATTTTTGGAGGCTTTGGGTACAAATTGAAAGTACTACAAATTTTTTATCACGGACATGAGAAAATATTTCATTATATTGTAACATAAGATTATAGACAATGTATGGCCCTGTGTGCCTAACCTTCATCATGATCACGGCCCCCGTTCACTGGACTGTAACCTCTAGAAACTGTGGAAGATTAAAAGGGCGCCAATATTCAGTAAAGATTGATGCAAATCACCATCAACTGTCATACTAGTAAATTATACAACGAGGCTATAATCCAGGCATGGGCACGAGAGAAGAGGTAGAAATTGAACTTGCCTTACCCACCCCACACTCTCTTGCCGGGTGACGAAGATTGCTTTAATACAACACTTACAGTGGTGGCTGCGTTCCACCTGCACGGCAGTAACAATCGCTATGCTGTTATTAACCATTTTCTTCATATGAAACATATTTTGCATACAATAATTATTACAGCCACCCACTGTGATTAGGTAAATTGCATAATCTTCAAGTTTATAATCTTGCTTCATCTTATGCATTTAATATTGTGACTTTGGTGGGTGTAAAGTAAAGAAGACAGATGTAGTCGAGATAAAGAAACACTTTTATTTCCGTAAACAGTAACTTTGTACACTCGTTGCAACAGCAAGAAAGTCTTTACCGATGCACCAACAGCACGGCTCCGAATTAGTAACACAAAAACTGTCCCTTCTCACACTTTACCGCTATTTATATCTCCCAGGCACTATTCTGGAAACTTCAGGAAAGTTCAGTTATTATTGCGGTGAAATACAAAGCAGAAAATTCCAGAAGTATCCCTTTCTCTCTTTCGGCAAGCGCCCCAACAATGCGGCCATTCTCTGTCTCTTCCCTTCGGCTCCTTTGCGGTAGTGCCGACAATAATGGGATGGGCGACAATATCCTTACACTGCCTTATGATTTACATACTAAATTGTTTCTCTTTCACAATAAATAAAGCAGTAAACTTCCATTGCTATTTAGCCTTAAAATATGTTTAAGCTATAATAATACTGATCCTAAGGTCGCGGGTTCAAACCCGGCCCAGACTGATGGTTTTTAAGTGCGCTTGAACACGACAGCTCCACGTCAGTAGATTTACTGGCACGTAAAAGAACTCCTATAGGACAAAATGCCGGCACACTGGCACACCGGCGAAGCTTATGTGATCCTGGTAATTGACAGCGTCGTTAAACAACATATATATATATATATATATATATATATATATATATATATATATATTTTTTTTTTAATTTCAAGATATCGGAGAGTGAATGACTGAAATGATGCTCGAATGAGCCCGAGGTCCATGGACCTTTAAGTTACCCGACATTCATCTGTTCAGGATAAGGGAAAACCTCGGAAAAAAGCCTTACCCGGATAACTTACCCTAAGCTTGATATGTAACAGTGAATACGTTATAAATGTAGACCTTCCATTGATGTGCATATTACCTCTCTGTCGTATACTGTGAACTACAGTTGTATGTCCAAGAGACGGCTCATTATTTTTGAAGTGGAGCTATAAAGGTCGTTTAACACATAAAACCACTGTCTACCATCGCGATTTGTTTTGCTGACATTTTTATAGCTATCTGGTCCGTGGTTTTGCACATAAACGCAGTTAATGGTGAAGGCATGGCGACGGAAAATCTGTTGTGAGATGACAGAATAGTCAGGTGATGAGAATCGCTCCCTAATTGGCTATCATTCGCGTAAAACCTAGTGCACAAGACCTTCACAGACTCCACGACTGTAGCGTGCGGTGTTTTCCAGTCAGCCAGTTCGTCTCGCTCTAGATCAGCGATGTTAACCCAAGCGCAATTTCGTGACCTTGGCAGTACTTGCGGGCACGAAGCGCTCCGAGACAGACCGCGGTGTAAACACAAGTATAGACGGCGTCAAGTAAAACATACCAAAACATGGCTGTACAGAGCTCGAGGACAGAATGAAGTCCAGTCTTGTTACTATTGTGTTTCTTCTTGTTAGTATTTATTTACGTAGATTTTATATTATTAAGGTTTTAGTATGAACTACAATAATAATGCAGTTATTGAAAAATAAATAAATATTTCAAAAACAAAGCATTAAAATCACAAACCAATGGGAATATTTATATACCGAGTGGAAGGAAAGTCATTACATTAATTTAAACAGTAATAGATCTCTGTATTTGGAACACATTTTGTATCTTACGTTTTTGTCTCTGACCATTTCCTAAGGAGATATTTCAGTTTTGTCGAAAACGAAAATACTGCAGATTGTGTGGATGTCACTTTCACTAGGTCAGCACATAAACACTATAACGGTGCGTCTTGAGAACATAAACATATACCCTGCCTTGTCCTTCCGTGTTCACTGTTCGAGTGTAAGCCAATCACAAGCGTTAGCTCCCAAAACATTACACGAAAGCGAAAGCGCCCGACCTATTTACATCCACAAACCAGTTCAATTCCCTGATCAACCTCAACGCAACGTTGTCGAGTTACTTCACGCCTGAAAGAGCAGCTCGGAGTACTTCTTCAAGTCTTATAAGTGATTAATTTACCCTCTGTGATGTACCATAATAACTACCAAACCTATGCCAGAAATAAGTTACTCTACGCATCCTACATGTAACAAACTGTTACCTTAGTACAATTTGGATCAAAAACCATTTATTTTTCCAAATCGGCTGATCAAAGAACAAAGTGCCATTAGACTTTTTTTGTTTGTAATGCTTTTATGAAGCACATATTAGAAGGAATGTAATAAGTTCCCTTACACCTGTATCTTTTAACCTTACTATTCAAAGGAATTTAGACTTGGTCCTGTAATATAAAATAAAAATCTGATGTGTTGCACTCACATGGCTTTCTCTACTCTTGTACTAACCATTCTTACAAATTCTTATTCCTATATCTTCTTCGTGTTAGTTACAATAAACATTTGTACAAATTATCTTATTGCTAATTTCCTTGTAGGTGCAAGGGGAATGTTAGAATACAGTAGGCTTTGTGCGATAGTCAAATATTTGAGATTCTGTTGTCTTTGCACACTTATCATATTAAAAAAAAAAAAAAAAAAATAACAACAATGGTCCATTTCACGAAAGCTCTAAGTTTTCCAAAACTCACACACATAACAAGGAATATCTCCGAAATGGTTCACCCTACAAGAAAATTTATTGAGACATAAATTGTGTAGTGTAACAAGATCTACATTTTTTGTATAATATAATTTGGTCTATCTCTAACGGTTTACCAGTTATGCAAAAGTCGTCCAGAGTAAATACAACTATAGGGGCTATAGCCAGAAAATTCAAGATATACATTTCATTTGTCATCAAAATATCTCAAATATATGACATTTTAATCAAAATCGTTAGAGACATTTTCAAGAAAATAAAAATTTTCAAAAATTTTCCATGTAAAGGGTAGTTTAGGGTGGGGCTATTTTCTTCAAAATCTTCGAGTCGCATCCTTGAAAGACATTAAACTTAAATACCAACTTTGGTTTTTAACCGACTTTTCATTTTTGAGTTATGCTGTCCATAGAGTGACAGACTGACACACAGATACACACGGAATTTTTTTCTAAAAATGCTTTTATATTTCCGGTGAAATCTCGACATCAAATTTTTGGGTGGAATACAATACTTCCCCTACTTACCAGTAGAGAAAATAAAAATAGCTCCACAATAAAACCTCCGCGTGTCACAATTTGAACCTAATTACGCATTTATTATGCTGCAGCAAATTTGCAAATCTTGGTTATGTTTGTGGATCAAGCGCTGGATAAAAAATGACTATTATCATAACTATACGCCTTTTACGTATATCCGAATCATAGTTACCTACTGGTTTGGAGGACTTTGAGAAAAACGTCTGCTGGGTAAAGAACCTCAAAGTAACATTTTAATATTTTACGAATATTTAATGGGTTGTTTAATTACGGAAAGAATGGGCGTGCCATGGCTCGCGTGTAAAATGTACTTTGATTTACGAGTCACCACCAGTACACGCGTGCGCGAGCATTGGCGAGCGTTCGTATGTCATTAAATTTTTAACGTCCTCTGTAGAAATATATAGTAATAAAATGACAAAATCGGTCCGGTTACTTTTCTGCCAGTTTGTCTTCTAAAATGTTATCACAAATAGGTAGTTTTTTCGCGTCATTAACACAAAGGTAAATCTTCTTTACAACGCACACGCCAGCTGACACACTGCCCGGCTCGTGTCCGTAACTGTACAGTACATACCAAACGTTTTAGGCCAGCTGCATATTTCACCGCAATACACCCTGTCCTTAAAATGTTTTCTCTAGCGGCCGTGTGTTTATTCAAAAAATTACCTTATTAAAGGGTACATTAAAAAAAATAATTATGTAGATATTTTTTAAGCAGTTATATTTTTCAGTTTTAGAAAAACCGAAAAATACTCATTTTTAAATCTTTATGGAGATGTAACTATGTAAATATATAGAGACTGTCATTTTTATTTTTCTCTGAAGGGTAAGGCAGATATGCGAGCAACATTTCTAAATATATCATTATGATATACTGTTTATCAACAATTGACATGATGTTTATAACTTTAAAGCAAATTGGAATAAAGGACTTTAAATCAGCACTAATTGGCAATGGATTCAATCCCACGGCGAATGAGCCAGCGAAGTCGGAGCGGTTTATTTTTATAATGTATTGTTTATACTGCAAATCGTACCACTGAATGCTCCTTGTTGACATTGTTAGGATGCCATGACATTCAGTTGTAATGTAACTTTCATTTTTTTTTCTGCTGCGACAAGAGATTGTTAAGTAAAAATGGCTAAAAAAACGCGAAGAAGGGCATTAAATGGTTACCATAAGTGCGGCAAGTTAGACGTATTGGCATTCAACTGGGGATAACTAAAACGTGTATGACACACTCAATAAAAATTGAAAATTTTCAGACTTGGAGCGGAGTAGTATGCCAAGGGTTGCATCGCCCCGAGAGACTAGAACTATATTGCAGTTATATCCATATGAAAGAGGACGGAAGGGAGTAGCTGCCGTTAAGGCGAAACAGCTCAGAACTTCGAGAGCATTATCCGAATGTTGTAATATATTGCTGTTTAAGAGTGTATGTTGTAAAGAGTATCTCAAAAGAATAAGTTTACTGTCTTTGAAAGTCAAAGGAGGCCCACTAAAGTATAAAATCATCTGCAATGTATGAAAAAATATGTTATAAATTTAGAATAATGTATATATTCCTTGAACTTCAGAAAATTTCAAAATATCAATCGGTGTTCTTAAGCTTTTGGTAGAACCTGTAACTCTGCTGTTGTCTCGCCTCCTTATATAGAGGGGATAACGGCACACGGACCTTTCTCAGTCTGCACAAACGCGCCTCCGATGAAACAGCCAGAGCTTTCTCGAAGGCTCCGGAGAAAACCCCTTTTGTGTTGCCGCTTCATTGTTAGTCACGTGTTTGCTCGCGTGAGTAGTGTGGGGAAGCTTGACCTTGAATGCCTTTGCTTGCTGGCCTGGTATGTGGTGTGAAGTGGCTTGGCCCTGTCCGTCGTTTGTTGTGCGCCGAGTTCGGCGTCACAATACATTAAAAGGTATACAGGTGCACACACACTCCCTGTGCTTGTTCAACTGTTCACGTGTTCCAGGGATTCCATATTGATGTGAAGACCTGTATCGCATAAACCCAGAAGGCGTAAGATACGATAAGAGCAACTAAAATCGAATCTAGCGGCGATTCTTAGTGAAGAGAAATAGTCCCCAGAGAATATGGTGTTAAATCCGACGACATCCAAGATATATTTCTCAAAGGGCAGATGTGAGACCAAGATTTTCTCCTCAAGACTTTTTTGATGACCATCGTTTCTTGGACTTACATCACTTTGGAAATAAGCTCTTGAGACGCAGGACAGAAAAGGGGACCGCGGAAGAAGGGAGGGAAGAACGTTCAATTACGTCGACAGCATCTTCTTCGGCGTCTCCCCCCACCCTTCCTCCCACACGCACAATGCGAGTTGTATTCTTCTGACGTATTAGTAACTGAGGAACAAAAGACGGGGCTATTGTCCGACAGCAGTTGTTCAACTGTCGAAGATGGTGACGAAGGGATTGGAGCGACAATAGATGGGGCTTCAAAAACCTTGGGGGAATAGCGTGGTTCTGAAATTGTGGAAACCGGAAGAAGCAATTTTTTTAACAAGTTGCAGTGGCGTTGGAGGGTACACAGACTCACTGTTCTAACGTCCCTTAGTGCTGTGAGGTTATTATAATACTCATCGACATGAACTGGTTTACTGTCTTCATCCACTTCTAAGGCATTTTAGAACAAAACTACAAGTTTTAACCGCCGCCGCCGCCGCCGCCACCGCCACCACCATGAAGATATTACTTCTTAGTTAATGTTGGGAAGGATAATTACTTCCCAGAGTTTGTTGTCCCTCCACTTTATTTTATTTCCCATTTCACTTCACCTTACATCGGCTTGGTGGTTTGGGGTTCTAAGCGTTGGCGGGAGTTTCGGCGGGCATGGCAGGTGCTTGCTCTTTGTATGTCCTCGTCCTCAGGGTCTGGGGAGTCTCGGAGTCCTGGGTTTACTATGCATGTTATTTTCGGCCAGTTGTACAATAAAGGCGTCACGTGATCATACTAATGACCTTGCGCAATTGCGGATTGCCCTTTAAGCCATTTAAAGTAAAGTTTACTTTCTCTACTGGTAAGTAGAGGAACCATTGTATTCCACTCAAAAATTCGATGTCGAATGAAGACATTTCATCGGAATCTTTAGAAAAAGATCCGCGCGCGCGCGTGTGTGTGTCAGTCTGTGGACAGCAAAACTCAAAAACGAAAAGTCGGTTAGAAACCAAAGTTGGCATTTAAGTTTAATGTTTTTAAAAAATGCGACATGAAGATTTTCAAGAATAATTTTGATTTTCTTGAAAATGGCTAACGAATTTGATTAAAATGCCATATGTTTAAGATATTTGTGACAAACGAAATGTACATTTTGAATATTCTGGCTATAGCCCCTGTAGTCCTGTTTACTCTGGATGACTTTTGAATAACTCGTAAACCGTAAGAGATACACAAAACCTTACGATACAAAAAATGTAGATCTTACTAATTTATGTCCAAATAAATTTTGTTTTTGTAGGGTTAACCATTTCGGAGATATATCTTGTTATTTGTGTGAGTTTTGGGGACCTTATACTTCTGTCAAATGAAACGTCGTTATTCATTTTTATAGTATGTTAATCGTGCAAAGAGAATGGAATCTCAAAAATTAAAAACACTTGACTATCGCTCAAAGTCTGCTGTATTCCCATATCCTCCTTGTACCTACACGGAAATAAACAATAACAAAATGGTTAGTACAAGAGTAGAGAAAGTCATGCGACTGTAACATACTTTTTTGGGAGCTTTTACAGGCTGGTCCCATGATAATAATTGTGGTTAGGCTTATAAGAAGGAGTACATGAAATATCTTGCAGCAGCTCTTTCAGATGTAAACTAACTCGACAACGTTGCGTTGAGGTTGGTCAGGGAATTGACCTGGTTTGTGGGTGTAAATAAACAGGTCGGGTGCCTTCGCTTTCGTGTAATATTTTGGGAGCTAACGCTTGTGATTGACTCACACTCGCACAAACACGCAAGGACAAGCCTGCGTATGTGTTTATGTTCTCAAGACGCACCGTAACCGTGTTTATTTATGTACTGACCTAGTAAAAGTGACACCCACACAATCTGCAGTGTTGCCAGCTTGTTTTCGAGAAAACTAAGATATCTCTGTAGGAAATAGTGTGAGACAAAAACGTTAGATACAAAATGTGTTCCAAATACCGAGATCTACAATTGGTTTAAATTAAAAAAGTCCTTTTGCTACATATAAACGTGTATTTTAATCAAAAGTTTTAGACATCTTTGGAAGCTACTGCACTTAAATGCTAAGTTTGGTATTTACCCAACCTTTGTTTTTGAGTTATGCTGTTCACAGACATAAACCTTTTTAAATGACTATTCTTTCAGATTCAAGTGTATTAGCGGTGTAACTGATATTGAATCTTTAGGGGGATTACCCTACTTGCCCTACTTACTGAACGTGATAGAGAAGGTAAATAGAAAACCAAGGTCGAGGTTAGCGGATGTAAAGTACTGAATAATTCTGTGCTAGTGTAAAGTTTTCATGGCAAAAGAGGACACACAGCGTATTTCTCTACCACCAGGCAGGCTAAAGTGCACAATAAAATATTGATGTCAAACGCAGTTGTTGCTGCCATTGGGCACGTTCTGCAAGTAGGGCAACGAAATTCTCGAGTGTGAAATGTCTATTATTTTATACCCTTTTTACTTATTTATGACGTTCCTTGTGTGTGGCAAGCCTTTTGCATTATTAAACTTTACTTTTTAAGAGTTTTCGTATTATACAAGGTGTTAGTGGTATGGGTACGCAGAGTTTATCGGCGACTTCTTGACGTTAAGTTGAGACATAACTTCCCCTATCATTTTCCTGTATAAATAAACAAATCTGATGTGTTACACTCACATGACTTTCTCTACTCTTGTACTAACCATTCTTACAAACTCTCATTCCTATATCTTCTTCGTGTTAGTTGACATAAATATTTGCAGAAATTATCTTACTGCTCATTTCCTTGTAGGTACAAGAGGAATATGAGACTGTAGTAGGCTTTGAGCGATAGTCAAATGTTTCCGTTCTCTTTGCACGGTTAACATATAAAAATGAATAAGGATGTTCCATTTGACGAAAGTTTGTTTTGCAAAACTCACACACATACCAAGGAATATCTCCTAACTGGTTCACTATAGAAAAAAAGTTATTTAGATATAAATTGTGTGTTTTAGCGAAATCTATATTTTAAGCATAGTAACATTGGTCTATCTCTTCAGGTTTGTCAGTTATGCAAAAGTCATCCAGAGTAAACAGCACGACATGGGCTATAGCTAAAAGTTCAAAATAAACATTTCATTTACCATAAAAATATCTCAAACATATGGCATTTTAATCAAAATCGTTGGAGCCATTTTGAAGAAAATAAAAAATTTCGAAAAGTTTTCCATAAAAAGGGTAGTTTAGGGTGACGAAATCCTTAAGATGTTAAACTTAAATACCAAGTTTAGATTTTAACCAACTTTTCGTTTTTGTTTATGCTGTCCACAGACTGACATACAAACACAAACGGACCTTTTTCTAAAAATGTTTATTTTGGATTCAGGGGCCTCAAAACATATTTACGCTGAAATCTTGACATGAAATGTTTCGGTGGAATACAATACCTTCTATATATATAGCAGAGAAAGTAAAAATAGAATTGGTCGAATGTTATCTTTTTGTCAATTTCTAACCACTCCTTTGTCGTTTACTTCTGCAATTAGCATAGAGGCTTCAAAAATGAGTTATTGTATAATTATTTCAAATTTTTATTGTTAGAATTTTTGAGAAGTAGTGAAATACCAAGGTTGTCATAAAGTCCTGCCATGTGGGTATAATCTGATTCACATAAAAGAGTAAAAAAGGAATACTTAAATGCTGTTAAATATCACCTTTATAAACATGAGAAGATATAATGTCCAGTTTTAAAATCAATTTGTTTTAAAAATTGCTCAGACATATTGTTACTAGTGGTTGTCCCTTGATAACCTAAGTTATAGACTGAGGCTTGATAATGCTAGGGGTAAATAATTGAATTCCAGCATCTCTATTGTAATAAATTTGTGGACATATACTTGGTAAGCGTGTAAAGCGGAAGGTCAGGAATGTTGACACTACTCAGTTCTCGTGAATACTGCTCAGAAAGTTTTAAATAATGGCATCCCTCCCCTTGTTACCTGTAGTACCAGATACTTAGAGCTGGCCTAGTTTGAACTTTCGATAATGGTACCTGGATTAGTAAGCAAAACATTCGCTTCTTCAGCTACCGTTGCCAGACTGTACATATAATGTATTCCATAATGTTGAAATATCTTCGCCGTTCACGATAGGTGAACTTGCTATTGCAGTTTTTTATTCGTTATATGTGAATCCAGCATCACGCGAAATCTGCGCATTCATACTCCTGTGACTCCTCAGGGAGTAACGTCTGTGGCCCACATTCGACAGGCCCCGGGTTCGAATCCTATGGCTGACGTTCCTGATCGTAGGTTTTTCGGGGGTTTTCCCAGGCCACTCAGGCAAATTCCCGGAAGGATATTTACCTTATATTCCCCGAACTTCATTTCCTTTGATTCCATTCATTTCATTAGGTTGCGCTCTGGAAATATGGTGTTCGGCTGAGGGTGGGCGCTGAGGTCGGCTAGTCGTAGCCAGGGGGACTGTCTACCCAACCGGACCTGGGTGGCGGTCGCGCTGAAGAACTGCCTGCATTTGTTAGGAACCTACCGCAGCAGTTGTGCCTGTGATGTATTCTGACCGCCTTTACGTTACTTTCATATCATCCTTCCTCCCAGGGTCTGACTACAATATGCCATTGGCTGACGTGCCGGAATCCCCTCCGTGACAAGACGGTAGACAGACATGCAAACTGTGAGATCGCTACGCACACTATCATGCAAAACATATCTGAAGATATTCGCGGAACTAAACTCTAAATACAGCAAGTGGGCAATGAGAAGGGCTGTCAAGTTGGTTGAAGTCAATGTGGCAGAAAATACTGAGCTGTAAGGGTACCGAGAATTGAACTGTTGTAGCACAGTAAAACAGTTGCAAGCTTATGCAGTGAGACGTTCCAACCGTCCCCACTTTAATCCTTCCAAGTTTCGGTAGCAGACTCTTAGCCACATAATTATGTGGCATACAAACAGCTCAAGATGTTTCATTTTATTTGAAACTATAGTATTAAAGCTGTTTAAGTTGGTTTTCCTTAATTGAGGCTAATTACTCTGGATGAACAGTAAATGCGGTAATGGCAATTACAAATCTTCCGGAAAATTAATTGTGCCTTTGAGCTCTTGTCAACTACCCAGATGCGTTTTCTAACATAATCGTTAGAGAAACTAACTCGATGTTTATCTCATGACTTCCTTCGGAAGGTACGTAAGTAAAGACGATGCTCCCGTGTAGTTTATTTAAGGTTCTTGAAAGAAACTCAAGTTTGATAGTGAGGTCTATCAGCAAAATTAAACAGTCTTTTACCCCAATATAGAATGGGACACTGAGAACCATAGAAGTTAACGAGCATCCATAAATAAGAACTCAATTTGAGTCCCTGAACATTTATTTACGGCGAATATTTTAATTAAATACATATCTTGCTTTACTTACTATACGGAGTAGAGAAAGCAAATAATTTAACAGGTCATTAGTCGAGGAAGGTTGTGTTTAGGTCAGCGTGTCCGCCACTGCTTGGATTCCTCCGCGGACCTACGTCGGCTGTTGTGAAGAGAAATGATGTCCCATTAAGATGCTATTTTTTATTTCATTTTTATCCAAAGGAAGAAGGAACAAAGAGGTTGAAATATTACTATTCAAGGAGGAAGGGTAGCGGATTCCGCTTTTCACTTTTTTTTCTTCCTCTTGCAGGTGGTTTTGTTGTTTTATCTCGTCCACGGTTTTCGTCATTTGTTTCCGGGAGGTGTGAAGGAAGAGGCGGTATTAATCAAGTGCCACAGAGGGAAATTCTTGAGTTAGATAAGACGCGGCCCGAGGGGTTGAAGCAAACACAAAGATGCCGCCGCCGCCGCCACCGCCGCCGCCGCCGCGATGTGTGTGATTACGCACAAAACAAGTGCACCCCGCGCATGATAAATATTGATGTCAAACACAGTTGCTGCATATTGAACGTGCCCCCTTGGCATCAGAGCGGAATACCTGAGTCTCACAGGGAACAGATATCTACTCACTCTTTGTGTCTTAATTATCTATCGTCAAACTCAACAGCCTTTCTTATATCAAGGAACTAAAGCTTTATAAATCCATAATTTAGTCTAAACATTCAATAACCTGAAATACAACAAAGTGTGGTTTAATTAGATCTTCATAACCAACTAGCTGAAACACCCAGCGTTGCCCATGGTTTGGCAATTTATCATATGTAATGTCACGAGTGATTTGATTTTCAATTTATCGAGAATTTTACTATCACGAGTTGCATTTGTTAAGAATATTTCACGAACTAAAAGACGGTATAGGCCATGAAATGTTATTTAAATGCTAACCTCTTAAAAGAAACAAAGCATGAATACAAACATCAGCGTCCATTGGCACTGCCTTCTAGGTTCTCATATTAATGTCCCAACTTGTTAAGACGCTGGCAATGTCAGAAGTAGCAGTATCTGTTGCCAATGTATACTTTCTTTCAATAATAATACATCGCCGAAGCGAGTCAGCCATATTTGCGTCAAATTACGTTTCGCATTTGTTAGCATAATGTGACTAGATTTTATAACTTGATCTTAACACAAGAAAAGCAGAGGAGGTGATAATGAAAATGTGATAATTTTTTGGCGAAGGAAGGTTGTCATTGGTTGAAATTTGAAATTGTTATGCACATGATTGTTTTTTGGCGAAGGAAGGTTGTCATTGGTTGAAATTTGAAATTGTTATGCACATGATTGGTTGATTTCAACCAACTCGTGCATGAATGTAATAGTCAAAAGTAATATCATAAGTTATCTGACCTAACTGATAAATTCTCGAGCGGAGCATGTGATATTACCGCTTTGGTTATATCACCACCTTCTTGTGGTTCCGCCAAACTAAACATTCTGTAACATTTCTGAACATCTGATGTATGTAAATATACATGCGCAGTGAAAGCAATTACGGCAGACAAAAGTTTTGACGAATTATATTCATATTTTAATTGAAGAGGCGAAGTGAAAAAAATACGTATAAGAGCGGGTTATGTGTATGGAATCAGTTTCAGAGCCACAGATTCGTTCATCTATATTCATCAGGGAGGTTCCACTCAGACTTAATTGTATTATTACACTTCTATCCTGCCTGGGTGTAAGTTTCCGTGGCCTTCCAGAGGACTCCTTCGTGCCATAATTCGTCCAAAGGTGCAAAAAATTCACAAATGAAGGAGATCTGAATCCTTCTTGCTATTTCTCTAGACAACTCTTCCTTGTTATAAGCGATTAGTTGCCCTTTCTCCTCACCTGATAAGGCCGGTTGACGTCTCATTTTCTTGACCGCTTCCTTCCCCACTATTCACGTTGAATACTTGCGTTCAGCTATGTAAATGTGCCTACTACGTCTACTATCATCAGTGGCCAAAACGGCGAGGCGTGAGTATGAAGCATGGTTGTATCATTTTACAATAGTTGTGGTCAGGTTGCTCTAAGACAAAGGGGCTAAATGTTTCCGTGGTTTATCGTGAATACAGGCCCGTCAGCTTTGTTGCATTAACATATCTATGCAAACTCATTTAGACACTTATGTCGTGCTACAGCTGAAAGCCGGGGTGGTTGTATCATATTGCAACGAACCTTAAAATCTCTCAACTTTGCATCTGTACTCATGGTCGATGCTGATACATTAATATTAATATAACAACAATAATAATAATAATGATGATAACAACAATAACAGTAATAACAATAATAACAATAGTAGAATAATGATGGTGGGCTTACCCTCACAGGAAGGCACGGGGCCCGACCACTGTCCATCCACCTCGCACTCTACTCCTGGAGGACCTGTGAGACGATATCCCCAGGAACATCTGAAGACGGCACGACCGCCGTAGCTGGTGTTGTGCTCCACAAGGGTGAGATGAGGATTGTCGATGTCCAGGCTCGGGCAGATGATGGGCACGCACCGAGGTATAGGCGCCGACCATCTGCCTGCACAAAAACCACAAGAAACACACCATTGGCTTCGTCCATCAACTCCGAGTGAGAGGTTACAGGGAGAATCTGCTTTCTAACACTTAATATGACATTCTCTACGCGATAATTGATTCCCTAAAATGGTTTCACGTTAAATAGTATGTACTGGGTTAATTTGTTTATATCACACTACCAATAAGTTAATCCAGAATAAAATAAAATCCTGCACTTCACGCTTATTTAAACATGTCAATGTAGAGTAACTTGGGAATATATAAAGGTTCAAATGGGGTCATCTCAGAGAGTCGCTGGGTGAAGATAGTATAATGGGTGAATGCTAAACCAGGATGCTCAACCGCAGGCAAGTTAAGGGAGGTTGAAATCACCTCCTTCCACCCGCTGGCACAGAATGACTCATTTATCCGTGGTTACTGAGTTCCAGTGGTGTCACATTCTTACGTACAGCAAATCATCCATATTGTACTCCTGATGAACCCACGATGTTTCTGAGGATTACTTTTTGGCACGATTTATGTTTCAGAAGGGCTTCAATATTTGGTGCAAAAGATGAAGTGCAAAACATAAGCAGAGGTGACTTTCTCTTATCTTGCTGCGGTACTCACTTTTAATGTAGTCCATTTTTGAAAATGTTTGTTCGCAGATATAAGTGGAGCCAAAGACTGCCATTAAACCAGATGCCAACAAACGTAATCTTGGATACTCACAGCAGGACAGAGGTCTAAATAATTCCCACCCTTCTTTCTCAGAGCTTTTTACGGCCGTGGAATTCTGCAATGCAAGTAGTTTCATATTTTGTAGCTCGTGTGAAGCCTCACTACATGGAAACTTTAAAGGAGCCAAAATAATGGGATTTTGGTTTCAAATGCTTTTAGGTCTTCAAATTGTGAAGAGAATGTGTCGCACAATTGCTTCTAAAGTTCGTTGTATTTTTTCAGGAGAATAGCGTTTATCGAATGGAAGGGAAATTATATAAATCTAGAACTACCAGTCTTACAAATCAAGCACTTAACTTTATCGTATTCATCTCTAATAAATTATCGTCGTATCATTGAATTGTATGTAATACTATACATACTGCGCGCCATCCGCCTCTGACTAGCTGGGCTGGTTCTGCTTGCCTTGGTCAGTGGAGGGGGAAATAACACGTACAACAAAGGACAATCGGAGCCAAGCCACTTCACACCACGTACCATCGCGCCGCCTGTCAAAGGCGCTTAAGGTTAAATTCCCCACGACACTCACCGTGGCAAAGACGTGACATCAGTGACCGCGGTGAGAGTTTTTTCAGATCGCACGTGAAGGCAGACGGTTTTTGTGTCGGCCAGCGAGTCAGAGGTAGCTGTGTGTGCGCATGTCGCGTCGAGAGAAGAAGCTTTAACGAGTGTTGAGTGATTGTATCGTCCGAGTTAGTGTATGAAAGACGGAGAAAGTGAAGAGAGACAGTGAAAGGAGTAAGTCAAAGCTACGAGAAGAAAACAGTTGTGAGTTGTAATATCACGAAAGATTGTAGACTGTGTTAACGTCAGCAAAAGAGAACTTTTTGTGCAAAAGTTCAGGAGTAAAATAAAGCGATAGAAAAGTAATTGTATTAGATTTTTGTTCGTTTTTGTCGCAGTATCATTTTGTGGCTAAGCAACAAACAGAATACAAATAACTGCTGTACTGTGCTTTTCAAATGGGAAGAGTTCTGATCTGCAGCCAATGAGATACGTTTACATGCACAGCGTTGCAAGCACACTCTCCACATTTCTTGGCGCGCGTCAAGCCCCACTTAGCGGAAAGCAATATGACAACACAGCAGGACTACGATTGGTTACCAGCCTGGAGACGCTCAAGGACAAATTCCTTCCCATTTGAAAAGCATAGTAAGCTCTACCTTGCAATGGTAATAGAAGTAAAGAATAAAGCATTGAAGACATGTTAGCAATAAATACTTCGACTAATTTTGTTTTATTTAATTTCTGCAGCCATGCACTATAGAGGAAAATGGTAAAGGAAGTTATGTTTCAGTTTAACGTCAAATCGTCGCCCCTAACACCTTGTCTAGGTAAATGGTTGGGACGGAAACAATATAAGAGTTAACCTTTTATCTGTCTTTATGTTCTCTCCTACGTATAGTAAGTAGGTTCGCCTACTAGTGCATTCCACCCAAAAATTTGATATCCAGATTTCATCCGAAAAAATATTTGGAGGCCACCTTAATTCAAAAAAGGCAGCTTTAGAAAAAGGTCTGTGTGTGTGTGTGTGTGTGTGTGTGTGTGTGTGTGTGTGTGTGTGTGTGTGTGTGCGCGCGCGCGCGTGTGTCTAAACAGCATAACTCAAAAACGAAAAGTCGGGTAAAAACCAACATTGCTAATTAACTTTAGAATATTTCAAGGATATGACTCGAGGATTTTGAAGAAAATTCCTCCATCCTAAACTAACCTTTACCTGGAATATTCTTGAAAATTATTTTCTCAAAAACGGATAACTATTTCGACCAAAATGGCATATGTTTAAGATATTTTATGACAAATGAAATGTATATTTTGAATTTTCTGGCTATAGTCTATGTAGTCCTGGATGACTTTTGCATAACTGGTAAACCGTAAGAGATAGAGCAAACCTTACTGTACAAAAAATGTACATCTCATTAGAACACACGCTATTGCCAAATGCATTTTTTTTGTGGAATGAACGATTTCGGAGATATTCATTGTTATTTGTGTGAGTTTTGTAATATTTATACTTTTTTCAAATGGAAGGTAGTTATTCACTTTTTTATCACGAGACGGTATAAAAAGAACAAAATTCCAAAGCCGACATATAGCGAGCAGCTCTTAAAATATTGACTGTCACTCAAAGCCAACTGAATTCCCATATTCCCCTTGCACCAATACAAACGTTTATCTCGACTAACACGAAGAAGATGTAGGAATAACAGTTGTAAGAGTAGTTAGTAGAAGACTAGAGAAAGTCATATGAGTGCAACCGATCGGACATTTTTATGCAACCATCTGATGTCGAATCGTCCGTCCTCCGTTCCACTCTCCTACTCCGACTGCTGCTTTCTGGTCTTCTGCTCCGTGTGCTCTGGCATGTGACTTTAATCTCAGGGTATGCGTGGATGTTTACGAATAAAACCAGAACTTCTTTGAAACACCTTTTATTCTCACCAAAATAAGAAAGCGTGAGATTTGCCGATCGTTATTAAATTAGTTGAGTCGTTACCGTGTCTCTACTAAGACAGAAAATCGTTAATATTAACTATAATGTGTCCTCACACTTGAGGATCCGGAATACAAGTCCCGTGACTGAAGATATGGGCGACGAGTATAGTGACCCGCCGGGTTCTGGAGGGCAGCTCTCAACGACCCTTTCTCTCCGGGTTCTCGCAGGCAAGTGCCTGTGCGTTATGACGCTCTATGTACCTTTCACTTCCTAATTAGCAACAGGGTTTCGAAGAAACGACCATCCCTTGTTTACCTACTCAACACCTGCGCTGAGCGATTTCCAGGAAAACCGGTATACCTATGTATCAGGCTGACTACCTGGACTTTACCACTAATGACTTGCTTGTACCTTTTCGTGCCTTTTGACAATTTTAGTCACAACTAATATCCCAGATTCGTAGATTTATACATGTAACAATTTTAACATTTTCTGATTATTTAATTCCGCCATGTGATGCAGTATTATATCCACAATTATGGCGTTCACAATTTCGGCTTCACATTGCAGTATAGAGCTTAGCGTCAAGAAGTCGCTGTTGAAGCGTGTGTACTCATACCTTGTCTAGGTCAATGTTAGAGACAGAAACAATATAACAGTTGAGCTTGTATCTATTTTCATCCAATCAGTTTGCACTGATTGAATTACATAATAAGGCAGAAAGGAAACAACACGTATTCTCCTCTGCAATGATTAACTCCTAGGAAATAGTGCATTTCCGTAACCACAATAAAATTGTGTATTAATTATATCTTTAATATGCCTGGGGCTGTGTGCTAATTTAATATCTATTGAAATGTACCATTTTCATTTATTTAACCTGTTGGTGAATAGAGTCAACACGTGTGTCATAATTTTAATTACTTAGCTGCACTTTACACACATAAGAGGAATTATTTGCCAAGTACACACATTTCAATATCAGAGGAATGGCGAATAAAATGTGAAAGAGATCAATCCTGTAACATGTCCAAGAATTTAATTAAACCAGATAACATAAATGATACATTTCCGTAACTGTTCCCGCCATCTAGTTCCTATCTAAATAAGCACGTTTCCAGATGACCATTCTTGAAGGATATTCAAGCGCATGGCTTCTAACTATGGAATCCCTAACTTACATTGGTTACAAATACTGTCAGGCGACTAGCAGGTGATCGCCTCTTAACCCTCAGGCGCGCGCTGTGCTAGAACATCGTTTTTAATCCACTTTTCGTTTTTGAGTTATAATTTTGACAGACAGACAGCCAGCCAGTCAGACAGACAGTCAGTCAGCCAGTCAGACAGCCAGACAGACAGACAGACACGCGCACGCGCACGCACACACACACGCGGGCCTTTCCCTAATTTTTTTTTTTGATTTAGGGGTCCACAAAACATATTTTCGGTGAAATCTCGACATCGAATTTTCGATTAGAGTACAATACTTCCTCTGCTTATACGTAGCAGGGAAATTAAAAGGGACATATGCTTCGAAAATCTATTTTAAAATGATGCATTTTAAATTAACTTCAAAGGCATATTGCCCATGTTGCCTCCTGATTTACAGTTCTACATCCCTTTTCAGTTGATAATTATCTCAAGGGGATAAAAGACCAACTACTCGTACTTCTCACAGTGTTTTAGAAAAAGGCACATGAAAAGGTATTTTTTTATTTTTCTACTGAATGAATTAATTTTATAGATTCAACCACATGACTTCTTAATGCAAATAAAACCTTGAGATAATTGTCATAATTTATAGAATAATTCATAAAAAGTTCAGTAAAAGCCATTGACAACCTTAAGAATAGTGGTAATTTAACTTAATTACACTCACTAAGGTTTTAGTTCTGTATGTTCAGAATACCTTGTCCACTTCTAAAATGTCGGTCTGGGCGGCTCAGTTGGTTAGACGCTGCCCTATTGATCCCAAGATCGCGGGTTCAAATCCGGCCTGGAGCGACGGTTTTTAAGTGTGCTTAAAAACGACAGCTCCATGTCAGTAGATTTACTGGTGTGTAAAAGAACTCCTGTAGGACGTAATTCCGGCACACCGGCGACGCTGATGTGATCCTGGCAATTGGCAGCGTCGTTAAATAACAAAATATTTTTTCCCTTCTAAAATACTTGAGATATTAACGGTTTCAGAAAAAAAAAAAAAAAAAAAAAAAAAAAAAAAAAAAAAAAAAAAACAATATCGCACACTAAGTTTAAAGAAGCGTACAGTGAATTTAAATCTTTTTAAACGGTTGTGTTTTAAATTACTAATAAACCATATTTGTTGTGACGCCGGATTGGTCAAGGTTAAGCTACTTTACACCAGAAGCAAAGGTGCCCAGGGGCAGGCTGCCTGACACTGCTGTTTGTGTGTACATGACGAACAACAATC
The DNA here is from genome assembly GCA_030765045.1 of Tenodera sinensis. Classification (NCBI taxonomy): domain Eukaryota; kingdom Metazoa; phylum Arthropoda; class Insecta; order Mantodea; family Mantidae; genus Tenodera; species Tenodera sinensis. The sequence goes on along the minus strand of CM060961.1, from coordinate 21,704,618 downwards.
AGAGCGGCAGAATCGAAAAGGGGTTTTCTTGGAAGCCTTCGAGAATTTCTGGCTACGTCATCGCCAGCGTGTTTGAAGCAGTTCGCGGAAGGTACGTGTGACGTCATCACCGCTATATAAACAGGAGAGGAAACAGCGCAGAGAGACTTACAGCTACGGACGTGAGTTTTCAGTATGCCCGAGCGCGAGACAGCGGTGTTTGTGTCGGCGCGTCGTAAAGAAGATTTAACGAGCGTCGAGTGACTAGTGTATGAGAGCCAGAGGAAGCGAAGAAAGGCACTGAAAGGACTACAAGGTTACGACAAGTAGACACCTGTGAGTTGTGATATCACGAAAGGCTGTAGACTTAACTACGGGAAGACAACTGTGCTTTTGTATAACATTTTAGAAAACAATAAAGTGATAGAAAAGTTGTAGGACTGGATTTTATCATATTGGTGTCAGGAGTGGGATTCGTTGTATTTTCATTTTGTACAACATTCTGAATCGGAAAGAATTACAGAATTTTTTTCCGGTAAAATAAAACAGAAAATGCTAATTTTCATCATTTTACACTACACTCTGAGGTGAAGAAGCACACAGAAGATGAACCTTACGTCTGGTCACGTAACGGCCTAAGCATCACTGGGAAAGAAGTTGCGGATAATGCGGCTTAACGCGTCATGTTATCTATGATATGAAAACTCTTCTCTCTGGGTATCCAGGCAACCAACCAACTTGAGAAATGAAGGAACACGAGATGGAGTTTATCAGCAGGCTCTCAGATCATATTATGAACCTGAGTGGGAGAGTTTCACAAAACTATCTTAAGGGTGGTGAAACTTGAGTAGGTACGCATCGTATATTCCTTACCTTCAACCTTACCTTCAACAAATTTCATTTTGAAGCACAGTGCGTGCAAGAACCTCTTATAAATTTTTAAATCAAGGCATTTAAGATATCGCTTTCTTAGAACGGACTAAAATTTCTCATAGGCTCGTGCAAATTTAGAAGCCCATATGGATTGTGCTGAAAGTTTATAATTGCGAACTGTTGATATCTATGAAAATACTTGTAAGATTTAAAGCGAATAAAAATCTGATGTGTTTCACTCACATGACTTTCTCTGCCCTTCTATTAACTAATCTTACAAACTCTTATTCCTATATGCTCGTGTTTGTTGACATAAACATTTGTAGAAATTCTTATTTATTATGTTCTTGTAGGTACAAGGGGAATATGGGAATACAGTAGGCTTTGAACGAGTCAAATCTTTTGAAACTATATAATTCCGTTCTCTTTGCATGGTGAACAAATAGGAAAGGGAATAAATATCTTCCATTTGAGAAAGGTATTGCAAAACTCACATAAATAACAAGGAATTTCTCTGGAATGGTTCACTCAAAAAAAATGCATTTGGACATAAATTGGGTGTTTTAACGTGATTTCATTTTTTCTACACTAACATTTGGTCTATCTTTTATGGTTTACCAGTTTTGCAAAGGTCATCAAGAGTAAACAGGATCACATAGGCTATAGTCAGAAAATTCAAAACATTCATTTCGTTTGCCATAAAAGTATCTTAAATACATGCCATTTTTATCAAAATCGTTAGCCATTTTTGAGAAAATCAAAATTTCCGAAAAGTTTTTAATGTAAAGTGTAGTTTAGGGTGGAGGAATTTTATTCAAAATTTTCGAAATTCTTAAAAATATTACATCTACTGCCAACTTTGGTTTATATATATAATCTTTCTCTTTAATAAAACTAATTTTGAGTAATATATTCAAGCGTTTAATTTACGTGCAATAAGTGGGGATTAAATAACGTAAATGAATTACTAAAATAACGAAATTATAATATTAAATTAAAATATATAGGGAATAGTTGTAAATAACAGAAGCAATAAGTAAGAAAATAAATAAAATGTGGATAATAAAGTATATAAATACAACTAATGATAGAAACTGTTCTAAATGAACGGAGTTGTAAACATAAATAGGGATAATACATAAAATACATAGTAGTTACTGAAAGAGAATACATATCTTTAACAACAGATGCTGGAACAGTTATCGTATTTCAAACAAAAATAAACAAAGTAACTTTTGCAAGAGGTGACATAGAAAATCCTAAAAGTCATAAAAGCAAGGAAAGTATCTGCATTAAATCCTACAAAAGTTTTAATCCCTCCTTGTGGAGGGACGTAAAATAGGAATTGGTTCCGTTGGAGGCAAGGCTAGGGTTCAAAGTCAACCACTTAGGCGCTGGTTTACGATCTTTCCTGGGGTTTGGGGATAAAATGTGCAGTAAAGCATTTTAACATTTTTATACCCCGTCTTTATGTTGGGATATCAAAGCGGGCATATATAAATTTAATACCCCCATCGAACTGTGCAGTTAAAAGTTTACATTTGGTAGTCAGAATAATCGTATTTTCCTATCATACTCGTGTAATCCTGCTTTATGATGGGTCAACAGAGAAATACACATCGTAACTGACTTAAGTAGGGCTTCCTCAGCGTCGTGGCCAAGTGGTTAGACACCTCGCCTCTCACCAGGTGGCCCGGCTTCGATCCCAGAACAGTGCATGTGTGATTTGTACTGGACGAACCGGTTTTCATCGGATTATCCGGTTTCCTCCACCATTCATTCCACCAACTGTTCCATCAGTACCTTGCCTTTCATAGTTACACCCTCATTTCATATCATCTTAGGATAGGATACGATACCATGTTGGAGATTCGGTACGTTGATCTTGAATATCTTTGTTACACTCACTACACTATTTGTGGCCTCAACAGAGCTTGGGGAGACAGAAAGAGTATGTATAGCAGGAGGTGTGCGATTCTATTTACCTTCTCGCACATGCACTGGTATCCTGTTTTAAGTGTACTGTTCATATCTAATTCACCTGTGGACGTACAACTTCCAGCAATTTCTTCCCAAATACCCACAACTGTTCCTCGATGCACCTCGACCATATTTGCTTATCTTGCATCAGTGACAAATAAGGGACACTGGGATGAATTCAACTCTACATCTGTTTACTCCCCCAGTTCCTCTTTCAGTCGGAGGATAAATCACTTCAGTATCCAGTGACAGATAGAAACAAGCGATTTCATGGCGATTCCATGTCATTACTTTGTTCCGGGAAAGTTCTCAAAAGATCTCTTATTCTGAATGATTTTTGCCAAAATGGTAAATTGTAGCAAACAGACAAAAGCTGATCTACCTACTAAATAAAAAAATGTGAATTTGGTTAAAACAAAGTTTATGTGAAATGGTCCTTCTTTGTTTGAGTGAACCATTTCTAAGGTATTGTTAATTATTTGTTTGAATTTACCAATATTTATACTTGTCTCAAACAGTAATATATAATTCTTTTTTTTATCTCTTGGCCTTGCAAAGAAAACATTGCCGTATCGCTTAAAGTCGACTGTATTCCCATATTCCCCTTGCACCTACAAGGAAATTCGCAGTAAGGTAATTTATTAAAATGCTTGTGTCGAGTAAAATGTAGTAGATAGAGAAATAATAGTGTGTATAAGAGTGAGTATAACTCTACATATATTTGTGAACAATTTCTCCAAATTGAACCATATTAAAAGTCTGCATCGCAATATGTTACGCGACGATCACTTGGTGGATCTTCTAAGGTTATGTCAAATATTGGTAGACTTCTTAAACGTAAGCAGTACCAACAGATGTTTATCGCATAAGTGCTTTTGTTAACGAAACGAAACGTAAATATAAGCAACGCGCCACTACAACGCAATGCACGTCTGGGTGCTAAAGAGTGGCAAAGTCCGCATACAGTGGAAGGAGGTAAATCCAACTTCCCCTCTTTCTGTTAAAGAGTCATGGATCGGTAAACAATCAGAGAGGGATCGTGAGGAACTACACTGAATACAGAACTGGGAATGCTCGTACAACAGTGAGTCGGTTCATCGGATCAAGGCATGCAGTTGTTCACTTGTTTCTTGCTCCTGACAAGAGAACAGCAATTTAATTATTTGCACGAGACTCTGCAAGACGAGAGCAGTTTTACGCTCAATATTATGTACATAAGTGTTGGCAAGTATTCTCACTAATTTCCATCACATACACATTCTCTACATTTCTAAGTGCCCTATGTGCCTCTGTTACATAATACATAACTGATATTAATTATGGCTAAACGAGATGACCTGTGAAGGCCCACGTTAAACACCGTCGGCTATTGCGGGGTCACCTTGCTAACTAACCTTTACAGACATAAATGTTAAGTTATTCTCAGACGCTATCTAAAATATTTTGTAATGGGAGATTGTAACCTCTATCCTTGCAATGTTAATTTTAAGAAGTATAACTCCATTTTTTCAGAGAAACTATTTACTCTAGAAGTGTGAAAGTTGGTACACATATAAATCAATTGTTTTAATGTACTGACTATATAATACAGGTTTTACTTTCATATTTTTTTTAAAAAAAACTAATATATTACTTTTACACTCATATCCGTCATTGGACATTTAAATTTATTTAAAAAAAATCCTCTGGCACATTTTTAGCGGCAAAAAGACTAGATTATGATAAAATAGCGGGTAAACTTGCAAAATCGGCAAAAAACACAAAATTGATATTTTTTACCCAAACCAGCTCACATCCTTCCCTTACCTATTGTACTTGATGTGTTCGCATTGGAGTATAAATACATGTATACTAAGCCAATCGTAAACAGGGACCATCAAACGTGGCAGATCGAGCATCATCTCAAACTCTACTAGTATAGTAAAGTAGAGCAAGTATTGTATCCCACCCAAAAATTCGATGTCGAGATTTCACCGCAAATATCTGTTTTGAGGCCCCTGAATCCAAAAGAAGTATTGTTAAAGAAAGGTCCGTCAGTGTGTGTGTGTGTGTGTGTGTGTGTGTGTGCGCGTGTGTGTGCGTGCGCGCGTGCGTGCGTGCGTGTGTGCGTGTGTGTGTCGGTTACAAAACCAAAGTTGGCTTCTAAGTTTGTCTTTCAAGCATGCGACACAAAGATTTTGAACAAAATTCCTGTACCGTAGACTAGCTTATAAATGGAAAATGTTTCGAAAATTTTGATTTTCTTGAAAATGGCTCTAACGATTTTTATTAAAATGCCATACATTTGAGATATTATGGCAATTGAAATGTATATTTTGAATTCTCCGCCTATAGCCCATGTAGTCCTGTTTACTGTGGATGACTTTTTTTATAACTAGTAAACTATAAGAGATAGACCAAATTTTACTATACAAAAATGTAGATCTTACTAAAGCACAACTTATGTCTAAATAAATTTTTTGTAGAGTGAACCATTTCGAAGATATTCCTTGTTATTTATGCGAACTTTAGAATAATTAAACCTTTGTCAAATGGAAGATAGTTATTTATTTCATATTATAACCGTGCAAAGGGAATGAAATCATAAACCTTTATGGTCCATTTTAAGTATTATATTCCACCCAAAAATTCGATGTCCAGATTACACCGGAAATATATGTTTTGAGACTCCCTTGAATGCAAAAAAGGTATTTTTAGCAAAAGGTCTGTGAGTCTGTGGATAGCATAACTCAAAAACGAAAAGTCGGTGAAAAACCAAAGTTGGTATTTAAGTTTAATATCTTTCAAGGATTCGACACGAAGTTTTTGAACAAAATAGCCCCATCCTAAGCTACCCTTTACATGGAACATTTTTCGAAAATTTTGATTTTCTTGAAAATGGCTCTAAACATTTTTGATTAAAATGTCATATGTTTGAGATATTTTTATGACATGAAATGTATATCTTGAATTTTCTGGCTATAGACCCTATAGTCGTATTTACACTGGACGACTCTTGCATAACTGGTAAACCGTTAGAGATAGACCAAATCATACTATACGAAAAATGCAGATCTTGCTAAAATACACAATTTATGTCTCAATAAATTTTCTTATAGGGTGAACCATTTCGGAGATATTCCTTGTTATGTGTGCGAGTTTCGGAAAACTTAGAACTTTAGCGAAATGCAACAACGTTGTTCATTTTTTTATATGTTAAGCGTGCAAAGAGAACGGAATCTCAAAGCTTAAAAAGATTTGAGTGTCGCACAAAGCCTGCTGTATTCTAATATTCCCCTTGTACCTACAAGAAAATAAGATAAGATAATTTCCGCAAATGTTTATCTCAACTAACATGAAGAAAATATAGGAGTAGGAGTGTATACAAATGTTTACTACAAGAGTAGAGGAAGTCATGTGAGTGCAACACAGATTTTTTTTTTAATGCAGCAGTAACCAGTAAGTTTTAAATAGATCAAAATGATGCTGCTGATGGTTCTAGTGTTAAGAAGTATGCTGTGTAGGAAATGAAATGACGTAATCGCAGCCTCTTTCAACAGCAACGCCACCATTGGCATAAGAGTAAGGCTTTCCCTAAAATGAAAAGATGTAGCAACACAAATTGTCGCATCTTTTGAAAAAGCGCCTTAGTAAGCTTTCTAATCTAAAGACACGTAGATTAAAGACAGTACATTGTGGAACCGCCATTACTGCTTACATCTGTTCAGCCTTGCCATTTAAAACGATATTTAGCTAGCAAAAGTATCTGTAGAGCGAGCTGTTTATTCTCGTTTTGTGTTTGTCTCTCGGTTACCTCCATTCCTTTCATCTCAAGCACGCTAGCACAGACACATGAAGAGACAGAAAAGTGAAGTTAGGAGACAGAATCAGCACAATTACACAAAAGGCATTCTTATAAATATAACCATTAACCATGCTATCAGCTTTTAGCGTAAGAGCTCAGAAAGTAGTTTAAAAACCTCAATTCGTTAAAAGAATCCATTTTAGAAAGAGAGAGGTAGTCTGCGTTTAGTAATTGCTTCAACATAAAACCTTTTACTTACTATGCCATTGATACAACATGGACTTCAACGGCGACTTCTCCACGTTAAATTGAAGTATAACTTGCTCCATCATGGCTGCCAAAATACAAAATGTATATTATATCTTAAAAATCTGAGGTGTTGCACTCACATGACTTTCTCTACTCTTGTACTAACCATCCTTACAAACTCTTATTCCTATATCTTCTTCGTGTTACTTCAGATAAACATTTGCAGAAATTATCTTATTGCTTATTGCTTATTTCCTTGTAGATACAAGGGGAATATGGGAATACAGTAGGCTTTGAGCGATAGTCAGATCTTTTAAAGCTTTCAAATTCCGTTCTCTTTGCACGGCTGACATATAAAAAATCTGATGTGTTGCACTCACATGACTTTCTCTACTTTTGTACTAACCATTCTTACAAACTCTTATTCCTATATCTTCTTCGTGTTAGTTAAAATAAACATTTGTACAAATTATCTTATTGCTTATTTCCTTGTAGGTGCAAGGGGAATATTGGAATACAGTAGGCTTTGTGCGATAGTCAAATCTTTTAAAGCTTTGAGATTCCGTTCTCTTTGCACACGTAACATATAAAAAAATGAACAACGATGACCCATTTCACGAAAGTTCAAAGTTTTCCGAAACTCACACACATAACAAGGAATATCTCCGAAATGGTTCACCCTACAAGAAAATTTATTGAGATATAAATTGTGTATTTTAGCAAGATCTACATTTTTTGTATAGTATGATTTGGTCTATCTCTAACGGTTTACCAGTTATGCAAAATTCGTCCAGAGTAAATACGACTACAGGGGTTATAGCCAGAAAATTCAAGATATACACTTCATTTGTCATCAAAATATCTCAAACATATGACATTTTAATGAAAATCCTTAGAGCCATTTTCAAGAAAATCAAAATTTTCGAAAAATTTTCCATGTAAAGGGTAGTTTAGGGTGGGTCTATTTTCTTCAAAATCTTCGTGTCGCATCCTTGAAAGACATTAAACTTAAATACCAACTTTGGTTTTTAACCGACTTTTCGTTTTTGAGTTATGCTGTCCACAGACTGACAGACTGACACACAGACACAGACACACACACGGACCTTTTTCTAAAAATGCTTTTTTTGGATTCAGGGGGCCTCAAAACATATATTTCCGGTGAAATCTTGACATCGAATTTTTGGGTGGAATACAATACTTCCCCTACTTACCAGTAGAGAAAGTAAAAATGAGAAACGATGTTCTATTTGACGAAAGTTTGTTTTCCAAATAACAAGCAATATCTCCGAAATGGCTCACTCTACAAAAAATTATTTGGACATAAATTGTACTTTAGTGAGGTCTACATTTTTTGTAGTGTACGATTTGGTCTATCTCTTACCAGTTAAGCAAAAGTTATCCAGAGAAAATAGGACTACATGGGCTACAGCCAAAAATCAAAATAGAAATTCATTTGTCATAAAAATATCTCAAACATGACATTTTAATAAACATCGTTGGAGTCATTTTTAAGAATATCAAAATTTCGAAAAGTTTCTATGTAAAGAGTAATTTAGGGTGGACAAATTTTTTTCAAAATCTTTGTATCACCTCCTTGAAAAATATTAAACTTACCAACTTTGGTTTTTAACCGACTTTTCGTTTTTGAGTTATGCTGCGCGCGCGCGTGAACACACACACAAACACGCGCGCACGGATTTTTTTCTAAGGTCCTTTTTTGTTTCAGGGGGCCTCAAAACATTTTCGGTGAAATCTAGACATCGAAATTCCGAGTGGAATGCAATACTTCCTCTATTTACTATACGTAGTAGAGAGAGTAAAAATACTCTTACTATATTAGAAAACTGAGTGAACATCTTTGCTGATGAATTTAAGGGATAATTTTTTTATAATCCATTAGCGTGTGCAGTCTATGAGCCTGCGCGGCGGTCATTTGTTTCTGCAACACATTCGGCCACCACAAGGATGGCAGGGATAAAACAGACATATCTGTTGAGAAACGTGAAATCACCATGCAAGGACGCACAGAGTTAAATTCTCAACATTTTCAATCAACTCTGTCAGCTGTGCCCGGCTCCCAATAGTTCATGACATTGTTGGAACAGAAGCAAAGTTGTAATAGTGCCTAATCCAATTGCAAGATGTGGTAATATTTAACCTAGAAACCGTGACTAACTTCGTAGTGTGGCAGCTAACAGCGAGTTACTAAACATGTTGTTTTCATTAATTCAGACGGTAGGTAGGTAGGTAGGTACCCACGCCACGCCACCTTAGAGCGTAAACCAAACTTGCTCACGCAATTACAGGGCTTCGCGGCATTTCTCCGCGAACGAACAGCTCCATGAATAATGAATTCAACCTGCACACTCTATTGACATACAAATGAGAGAACACGCAATAACACCAACACCAAATCCAACTAATGTTTATACATTTTACTGCGCCATACAATTTCTTTCCTTTGTATTCTAGCTCAATTTAACTTACAAGGCTGCTGCACAATATAGACATAATCTTCCCCACTAATTCGTCAAAACATTTCTACAAACATTAATACTTCAATGTTATTCATCTTAAATATCTAAATTTCTTTGTAAGTACAAGGGAACAGAACAAGTTTAAGTCATAGTTGGACACCTTAAAAGGGGATATCACTTAGTGATATCTTTAAAATTACGTCCTCTTTGCATCATCACGAGAAAAAAGTGAATAGCTATTTTTCAGTAAAAACCCAAAACAGAAAGCAAATGGTATATCGGAAAAAACTAACGGAACTATGACGTAAATTGTGTGATTTACTGTTATCTGCATTTTTCAGAAAATAAAAGAAAAAAGCGACGGAAAGTTCACGTTAAGTACAGCTTGAGTATGATTTTTTTCCTTTTTACTTTCTCTACAGGTAAGTACAGGCACTTTTAGAAAAAGGTCCGCGTGTGTGTGTGTGTCTGTGTGTGTGTGTGTGTGTGTGTGTGTGTGTGTGTCTGTGGACAGCATAAGTCAAAAACGAAAAGTAGGTTAAAAACCTAAGTTAGTATTTAAGTTTAATATCTTTCAAGGATGCGACACGAAGATTTTGAAGAAAATAGCCCCACCGTAAACTACTCTTTACATGGAACATTTTTCGAAAATTTTTATTTTCTTGAAAATGGCTGTAACGATTTTGATTAAAATGTCACATGTTTGAGATATTTTGGTGACAAATGAAATGCATATCTTGAATTTTCTGGCTATAGTCCCTGTAGTCGTATTTACTCTGAACTACTTTTGCATAACTGGTAAACCGTTAGACAAAATCTATGTCCAAACAAATTTTTTGTAGGGTGAACCATATTATATATACACACACACACACACATTCCTTGTCATGTATGTGAGCTTCGGAAAAATTAAAACTTTCGTGAAATGGAACATCGTTGTTCATTTTTTTTATATGTTACGTGTGCAAAGAGAACGGAATCTCAAAGCTTTAAAAGATTTGACTATCGCACAAAGCCTACTGTATTCCAATATTCTCCTTGTGCCTACAAGGAAATAAGCAATAAGATAATTTGTACGAATGTTTATCTCAACTAACACGAAGAAGCTATAGCAATAAGAGTTTGTAAGAATGGTTAGTACAAGAGTAGAGAAAGTCATGTGAGTGCATGATTTTTTAATCTTCGTGTCATATCTTTGAGCATTACTGAAAAACGAAATTTCGGATAAATATCAAACGTTCCACTTGATACAGACCTTAAGCTAAAACTGTCATTTTTGCTTGGTTTATTTAAGACTCTAAACATGGCTATATTTCGGTGAAATCTCTACAAGGAATGTTTGGTTGGAATACAATGCCCTGTCTACCTACTGGGTAAGCGATACAGAAAATAAAAACGGCAGCGACTTCCAATTTGGAATATTTTTAAAGTCAAACCAATACCAAAGAATATCTCCAAATGCTTAACGTCACAAAGGTTTGACACAAATTGTATGCTTCAACGAGATCTACATTTTTTTTTTACTAACATTGTCTGTGCCTTTATTAAGTATAGAAAAGTGATTCCAAATGAATGACTTTGCAGGCTTCACCTTGGAAGTTAAAGATATTTCATTTGTCATGTAAATATGTTAAATATACAAGTTGTTGGGGTGATATTTTAGCAGTACGTGTGTATTCAGTTTGGTGTGTTGGTTGGTTTTTCTCTTCGTTTACCAGTTTTCCCACAGAGCAATAACACAGTTTACCACCTGATGTTCTTTGCACACTTATAACTCCGTCACCCATGGTATGCTTTGTTTCACACCTCGTGGCGCGAGCTACTGGCCTAGGTAGCACGAAGACATTGGCCTTGCAGATTCCGGTACACCATTCGTTATTATGAGAACGTCATGCTTTTTATGCCATACCTACTTAGAGGTACTAACCAAGTGAGAATATACCACTCTTCAATAAGTAAAATGAAGGAATGAAAATAGCCTGTGATGTCCCATTGAGGACAAAGGCCTCCTGCAAGTAGGGGTAGCTGCTTTTAAAGACTCACGCGGTGAGCTAGTCCGCGTAAGAGGGTACAGCACATAATACACTACACATTGGATTACACATAGTCACTTAGTTGTAGTTGTAGTTCTTTCCACTCGTTTCTGTTTCTGGTTATGCTGGTCCACTGTCTTCCTGAACAAGTCCGACCATTTGCGTCTTGGTCTTCCTAGGAGTCTCTTGCCGATGTGGTACCTCGAGCCGTCCATCTGTCGTCTTCCAGCCTCACCACGTGGTCTTCGTAGCCTGTTGTGCTATGTCTACCGTTGCTGACATCTTGTGTATTAAGGTGTTTGATATTCTATCTTTCAGAGAGAGGCCAAGGATCTTCTTCTGAATTTTCCTTTGCATGGCTGTAGAGTGTTTCTCTCTTTGCCTTTGAGAGTCCATGTCTGACAACCATATAATAGCACTGGAAAAACACAGCTTTGGAGTGCCTCCATTTTGAGCCTCCTATTCGGGGTTTTGTCTAGCAATATGAACTTTAAGGCCCAGAAAGCTTTCCAAGCTAAGGAAACTTCGTTTTATTTCTTTTTCCGTTTTGTTGTTAAAGGAAATTATTTGGCCTTGGTATATGTCTTGTGACACATACAGTAGTTCCGTTCTTTCAAGATAGAAGTTGCTAAACTTAAATACCAATATTGGTGTTTAAAATACTTTCCGATTTTGAATTATGCTGTTCACACACACACACACACACACACACACACACACACACACACACACACACACACATTTTTTCTAAAAATGTTTTTATTAAAGGACCTTAAAACGTGTATTTCAGGTGATATTTAGGTGGATTATTAAAAGGACCTAAGTTACTTTTTGACAGTTTTAAGAAAAACACAAAAATGTCTCCTACGCTTTGGATTTTGTACCAAACAAGATGAGCTTCTTTAGGGAATAATTGACTGCGTATGGATGTTAGGGTACAATGTTCATGACCAAGTCTTTTTACTTAAGATCAAAAGTCAATACTAATTAATATAAAACAGAATTCACCTCATACAAACATTCATAGCAGCTTTCAATTAAAAGACTTAATGATTTGCACACTCAAAATACTGCGGACCTTCAAAAAGTACTCAAGTTCTTCCTTTTTCAAGGAGAAAATAAAATATATGACCACTCGGATACTTTTGAATAATCAAGTCATCATTTATTAGTTGTGAGCAACAATAAATCACTGCAATAATTCATTTATACTGTGCCACAATAAATGACTGATATAATTTTATATTGCTAAACAAAAATATATTGTAACCTTTCGGTAAAAAACAGAGGAACCTAAGTATATTTCATTCGTAGTGCACTAAGTAAGGTATAACGTATAAGTAAACAATCAACTTTCAACCAATAATAATGTGACGCCAGGAGCGGCGCACGACAAAGGACGGTCGGACTAAGCTAGTTCAAACCACATACTGGGCTGGTGAGCAAAAAAAGACGCTCAGTATCTAGCTTCCCTACGCCACTCACGCGAGCAAATGAGTGACTAACAACACGAGCGCCGAGTGACTGTATTGTCGGAGTTAGTGTACGAGTATGAGAGGTAAAGTGAAGGAAGACAGTGAAAGGACTGAGTCAAGGCTACCAGAAGAAAATAGTTGTAAGTTTTAATATCACGAAAACTGTATCTGTGCAAAAATTTTGGAAGACAAAGTGATAGAAAAGTAACTGCACCGGAGTTTGTCATTTTGTTACACTGGTGTCAGAAGTGGGATTCGTCGAATTGTCATTTTGTTAAAATACGGTGACTTAGGTACTTTTTAACAATCAAGCCATAAATTATTACCTACTTCTGTCCCAAAATAAATGACTGCAACAATTAATTATATTACTATGCCACAATAAATGACTGGAATAATTTTTATTGCGAAAAAATATTTTGTAACTTTTACCAACTAGAACACTTCTGTACAAAAAGTGCAAAAGAAAAACAGAAGAATATTCGAAGTATAGAAGGGATAAGAAAATAACCAATTGTCATCCGCCGCCGCCGCCATCGCTACCACCACCACCACCACCGCCATTGCCACCGCCACCACCACTGCCACCGCATGCCGCCACCACCGCCACCACCACCACCATTGCCACGGCCACCGCCACTGGCACCGCACGCCGCCTCCACCGCCACCGCCACCGCCACCGCAAGAAATGGATTCAATATAATTCTATATATTGAATATATATATATATATATATGTGTGTGTGAAAAGCTGTGTAAAGTGAAGTGTATCAACAAATATGCAATCTTACTGGAAATGTCTGTACACAACACGCCGCTATTAAACGTGCCTATGGTACAGCACGTTGTATGCCTCTCCGGAACCAGGATCATCGCAAGCACAAACAGAATGCGAGTTAAAAGCCCTTACCACCCGAGGTGCAGATCACATCCAGTGTTGTTTGAAATGCACGTCTTGCCATAATGGATGCGAAACTTCTAAATTACTATTGATACAAGTTACCAATGTTTGCTACGCCATGTTAATGGTATTGCACATATTTACACATTAGTGGATACGATTTTGATTACAGGATACTGCATTATCGACCCACCGGTGTTGACTTAATCCTGACGAATATCCCAGAAAATTAAAACTAATTTGACGCCGGCAACAAATCTGCAATCAGATGGTGCGGGTGTGTGTGTATATTTTGCATTTCATTACGCTCGGCATTGTGGCATTAAACGGTTTATATTTATTGGTTATTCTGGCAGTAATAAACCGAGGTAGCACACTACCTGTTAGTTTTAATAGTTCGGCGGGGATTAACAAGTGAAACAGGTTGTACACTGGCTTAGCAATGTGTATTCATGAGCTATAGGACTGCATACAAAAAACGAAAAAAACTGCCTTTGTTATGGAGCAGTGACCTCGCCAACCCAGAGAACCGAGTTCGATTACTTGCAAGAGCGGAGAAGTTTTCTTTGTAGACTCCGGTTATGTGAATGTAAGTCTTAAATATAGAAGTACTCTTGTGCAAACCATTCTTACAAACTCTTATTCCTTTATCTTAATGTTAGTCAAGATACACATTTGCAGAAATTATCTTATTACTAACTTTCTTGTAAGTACAAGGGGAATATGAGAATGAGCAGGCTTTGAGCGATATTCAGATCTTTTAAAGCTTTCAAATTTCGTTCTCTTTGCACAGCCAAGAGATAAAAAGTGAATAATGATATTCCATTTAAGAAAAGTTCATGAACGGTTCACTCTATAAAAAAATGTGTGCGAAACAAATTGTGTATTTTAAAGCGATCTACCTTTCTTGTATAGTAATATTTTGTCTTTCTCTTACAATTTACCAGGTATGCAAAAGTCAACCAGACTGCAGAAGATTTACAAGGACATTCCTAGAAAATTGAAAATATACATTTCATTTGTAATGAAAATGTCTTAAACATATAGCAGTTTAATCAAAATGGTGTGAGACATTTTTGTAAAATTAAAGTTTTTGAAAACTGTTCTATATAAAAGATGGTGTGAGGTGTGAAATGTCTTCAAAATCTTGGTATGGAATGCTTGGAAGATAGTGAACAGAAGTACAAAGTTTGGTATTTCACCGACTTTTGGTTTTTGGGTTATGCTGTTCACAGACACAGGGACATTTTTCTAAAAATGTTTTTTTAGACAGTTGATAGTAAAAGTTGGACTTCCAGCAGTTCACGACCGTGTTAAAAGTATAAACGTTCATCACTCAGTGCTCGAAAGCTTATAACACTCCCATAATGCCAACTTTGGTTTCTTATAGAATATGACTATGGCCTCATTCAAATCTCAGTTATACAATGCTTACATAAAAGGACGAGTCATTTGGATGTGAATATGGACTATGCTGAACCTATTGAAGTTTTACAAGCAGCGGAGAGTCTGAAATTAGAATTGTTATCCAAAAAAATCAAGAAACCAATCCGACATTGCATAACAGCACATTCTGGACTGGTGCAAGATAAAACAACATATTTTTTCCACTGCCTTCTTTGTGTAGAATATTATGGTTTTGTAAGTCATCATGTTATTAACACTGATGCTAAGAAAGGCAACAACTGAAAAGCGCAGCCCAATGACTATCATGACCATGAAAAAGGTAAAAGAATAATGTATAATATACCTATAAATATTCAGCATTGTGTAAAAATAGTGTATGATGCACGGGCTAAAAGGATTTTATTTTGTTCGTAGGTTTCCTCAACTCCTCGGCCTGCGGCCTCTTTTCGGAATCGCACCTACTTCCTTTTAACCCTTGTATCATAAATAACTATTTTTTATTTGAAGAGATGATTAAATACCAAAGTTGGTATTTAAGTTTAGGCTCTTGCAAGGACGTGACAAAAATTTTCAAAATTTTCCGCGTATTCTGGACTACCCATTGATCAAATTGTCTTAAGATATTTTCATTACAAATGAAATGTATGTTTTCAATTTTCTAGGAATTGGCTCTAAAGTCCTCTTAATTCTGGATGATTTTTGTATAACTGGTAAACTATAAGCAATAGAAAAAAAATCTTATTACATCAAATGTGGATCTCGTTAAAACACACAATTTCTCAGGTAAGCTTTTTTCTTGGAGATAACCATTTTCGAGGTATTCCTTTGTGGTATGAATTTTCAAACACTTATACTTTTCTCGAATAGGAGGCTGTTATCCGTGTTTTATCCCTTGGTTAAGTAAACCAAACATAGTTTCAAAGCCACCACATAGCGACCAGCTCTTACAAGGTTTGATATCGCTTAAAGCTGACTATATCCTTTTATTCCCCTAGCATCCACAAGGAAATACATAATAAAACAGGTTTTGATATGTTTATCTCGATTAACATAAAGTAGGCAGGAGAATAAGCGTCTGTAAGAATAGTTTGAAGACTGTAGAGAAATTCGCGTGAGCGATTTTAAAAAATGAAACAGCTCGCTTAAGCAGATTCTTGTTAACTTAAAGGTTTCGCTGAGAGTTAGTTTCTCGTGAAATGAGAGAGATAAGCGTGCTGGAAGTTGCGTGCGACCAGACCAAGCACTTGCGTGCCTCTTTACAGAGAAAGGAGCATTGTGTTCTCAGAGCACAAACCTCTTAATCTTCAACTTCTCACGCAATCAAACCCGTAGCTGCGTGATCCATTGTGCACTAGGGGGAAACACTGCACCTTACCTTATAGTATCAGTTAAAGACGGCCGTAACAAGTGAACAAACGTGGCGCACTTTATATAAACTACCTACATCAAACATGTTGCTTTAGCATATTACATTGTTCACCTTAAGGCCCAAAATAGTTTTAATTACTTACATCAAATATTATACAAACCACGAAAGTATATTAAAACACACAGGTTTTGGTAATTATGTGGTAAACGGGCCGGTTGAGAAAATGAATAAAATATAGTACAATCAATAGACTTTTTATTCCTAATAACGAGTTTGAAATGTTTGTTTGGCGATCAAGCTTAGTTTTTGATTTATGAACAAATTCCGTCCATGTCCTGCACCGGGTTTATTTAGCTTGTGCGGCAAATATTTAGCAAATAAACATATATAAAGGAGTATTATATACGCTAAAATAATTTGTTAATGTGTTTATGATGAAATTAGTGCATGATCACTGTGTTTCTAAAGAAAAAATTTGTTACGTGGATAGCGGAAGACGTTGAAACTGTTGTAGTGCAAGAGTCTCTATTGAGAGTGTTTTACACCTAAGTGTAACTCTACAGGCAAATTTGACCCGTGTTACGTTAGGTTAGTGTATCTATATGATTATGATGATTATTATTATGATTATTATTAATAATTTTGTTATGATTACAGATTTATAGCGTGTCGAAGTTCTAAAACGTTTGCAATCTAAACATAACATACCACGCCACGTGACAATTCTCTTACCCAACAAATCCAATTATGAAATACTTATTTCAAACACATAAAATCACTTGATACTCTGTCAGGGAATAAAGTAATTAGTCATAGTCCCATTCTTGAAGAGTAAAAAATTGAGTTTCCGGCACATAGATCCCATGATTTCAGGAATCTTGAGAATGGTATTTCAATGTTTGTTAACCATTTTACTGTAGATGTGAATGTAAGAGGTAACTTGCAATGTGAACTCGTAGATCTACAAACAGATCTAGTGACAAAAAATAAGTGATTTAGTTGGCACAGACGTGTTCAAAGAACTGTGTAAAGTAACGTTCGTATGTTGGTTTGAGAGAATGCACTTCTGTTGCACTGTTAAAGCAATATTTTGTTCCACATGTCTGCGAACATTTTTGTTTCTCTGATGAACAAACAAAAATTAAAACTGAGGTCTCGTGTTCAGATAACTACCTCTCGGTGCAAATGCATATTGTTGTTACACATATTACGCCAGAGTCTGGCCGTCTTCTCATGTTCGGATGATGATAATGTGTATAATTCCCATTTCACAAAGTAAAAGTATGATCACTTCATTTCTGTTTGAAACAAACGTTAACTATCAATCCGCTACTGTGAACAATTTAAGAATCAAAGAGGTACCACTCCTCCAACCAGCAAGAATGTTACGCGGATTGCACGCACAGTAGATTCGGAGCAAACACTATCCTTCCCGCCTCTACTTTATACACTAATCCAGAAGTAATTGACTTTATCTTCCGCATTCACATTTTCTGTGACGAAAGTGAATTGTAAGAATAATACGTTTCCAAGGAATAGAGTAGAAATATTCATTCACATTAACTATAAACAGTGAAGTTATAAGGACTGACCCCTGCGGCACACCACAATATATAATTTTAAATCATATTTATTTTCTCATACAGGATTTCACACCTCAATCAAAAGTATGCTTTTATAACGGGGACATTATATACGGCAAGTACCTTAAGTTTTAAATTTTTATACCAATCTCATGTGACACATGATCAAAGGCTTTTTTAAGGTCGAGTAAAATTATACTAGTACAATATATTAGCTTCGCAACTTCATATCTTTAGACAATGTTAAGTACCATTTATTGTGTGACTTGATGTTGATTTAAGCTTATTGAACTTCAGCTAGTAATTTATTTTCTCCAATATATACCTCTTCACACGAGTGAGTGGGTTTTAAGAGGCCCGTCGACGACTAGATCATTTGGGCCCATCTTCACACGAGAGTTAAAACTTCTTCAGCTAACTGGTTGCCTTTTCTACAAAATCGCAATTTTACTAACGAGTACCCTTAAAATGTTGACTTCATTGCTGTGAAAGGAAGGAATTTACATAACATGTGCTCCAAATATGGAATTAACCTATTACAATGTACTTCAAATATTGGGCTGTAACTAAACAATTCTGATGCTTTGCACTCACATGGCTTTCTCTACTCTTCTAATAATTCTTACAAACTTTTAATGCTGTATATTCTTCGTGTTAGTTGTGGTAAACATTTGCAGAAATCTTATTGCTGATAGACTTTGATAGTCAAATATTTTCAAGGTTTGAGATTCCGTTCTCTTTGTACGACTAAGATATAAAAAATGAATAACGATGTTCCATTTTAAGAAAGTTTAAGCATTCCAAAACTCACCCAAATAACAAGGAATATCTCCGAAATGGTTCACTCCACACAAAAATAAATTATTTGGACATAAATTGTGTTTTACATTATGTAAATTTTTTTCTACAGTAACATTTTATTTATCTCTTACCGTGAACCAGTTATTCAAAAGTCAGAGTAAATAGGACTACATAGACTATAGCCAGAAAATTTAAAATACACATTTCCTTTTCCATAAAATTTTCCATAACAAAACTTCAAACATATGGCATTTTAATCAAAATTGTTGGAACTACTTTCGATAAAATAAAAATTTTGAAAAATGTTCCACATAAAGGCTAGTTTAGGGTGGAGGAACTGTCTTGAAAATCTTCGTGTCGCATCTCTAAAAGGTGCTAAACTTAAATACCCACTTGATTTTAACCGACGTTTCGTTTTTGAGTCCACAGGCACGCGCACACCCACACACACACAGACACACAAACACAGGCGAGCGAGTTTGTTTCTAAAAGTGCTTTTTTTGGTTTCAGGGGGCCTCAAAACATATTTCCAGTGAAATGTTGACATAGAATTTTTGTGTGGAGTACAATACTTCCTCTATTTACTATACGTGGTACAGAAGGTAAAAAACAGCGCGCCTGGACAGGACTTCAATGAAACACAAATGTCATCATTTGCTGACTTTTGTTTCCATGTGTAATTTTCACGAAAACTAATTAATGCACCACAGTTTTAATAACAAAACAATATTTAATGCCGCAGTATATGGCATTACCTATAGCAAGTCAGCAAGGCCATGTTAATATTAAACCATTAATTGATAAAAGAGTAAAGCCACATCAAAGAGAATTTCAAAGCAAACGTTTTTTCTCGTGGCAACTGATAGGCCTAGTCATGACGAATACCCGCGGGGCTGAGCGACATATTGACCCCTCAATGCTTTTTTTGTCTCCTGCTGACCCCGTACGTGTACTACATCAACATCACGCGTGCTCTAAAAGCTCGCTGATATTCGGCAACCGCAGACTCCTGTTTCAAACGTAATCACCGGAGGCAGCATATATACCTGGAAATGTTTCGGAAATTAATATTCCAAAAAATTGTGTGTTACAATCACACGAAGCTCCCTTATATCATTTTCATATTTATTATTTTTAATATGTACAGCTCCTACCAAAAGTTTGAGAACAACTGCATTATTCACACTCGATCCCAAAACTATTTTGCCCAACAGCCTTATTTTTGGTAAAAATATCCTGTTATTATAGTCTATATGTATTAAAAAAAAACTTATGTGTTGTGGGTACTCACATGACTTTCTCTACTCTTGTACTAACCATTATTGCTATATCTTCTTCGTGTTAGTTGAGATAAGCATTTGTACAAATTATCTTATTATTTCCTTGTACAAGGGGAATATTAGAATACAGTAGGCTTTGAGCGATAGTGAAATCTTTTAAAGCTTTCAAATTCTGTTCTCTTTGCACGGCTAATATGTAAAAAGATGAATAACGATCTTTCATTTGACGAAAGTTTAAGTATTCCAAAACTAACACAAATAACAAGCAATATCTCCGAAATGGTTCGCTCCACAAAAAAGTTTATTTCCACTTTTTGTATAGTAAGATTTGGTCTAGCTTTTATGGTTTACGAGTTATTCAACAGTCATCCAGAGTAAACAGGACTGCATAGGATACAACCATAAAACTCAAAATATACATTTCATTTGTTATAAAAGTAGCTTAAACATGTGGCATTTTAATGGAAATTGTTAGAGCCATTTTCGAGAAAATCAATATTTTCCAAAAATTTTACACGTAAAGGGTAGTTTAGGGTGCAGGTATTTTCTTCAAAATGTTCGTGTCGCATTCTTGTAAGACATTAAACTTAAATACCAGTTTTGGTTTTTAACCGACTTTTCGTTTTGACTTATGTTTTCCACATACTGATAGACAGACACTTTTTTATAAAAATGTGGAATACAATACCTCCTCTACTTACTTTACGTAATAGAGAAAGTAAAAAAGAGCTTTTTGGTTTTTACAGTGTACGAGTTTTTCTACCCAGTATCCTTTGTTACTTTTTCTACTACGAGCGAGATGGCTCCGCGGTAATGTGAGAGGCTCGCTTTCGGGAGGTCGTAGATTCGATTCCCTCGGCCGACCTTCCTGTCTCACACTTCAGTTATTTTCGCAGCTCACCAGGTAAATTCTGGAAAGGATAATTATATTTCCCGAATTTCCAGTTCTCCATACCATTTCACCATTTTATCCGGTATTTCAGGGTAGGATGTGTTGGCGATGGGCGAGTTTGGCGCTGCTGTGTGGAGACTTAATAAACTGTAACCCTATTCTCGGCGACGTGTATAACATAGAATATGCTAAGGCGTTGGCTTGGTGTGGAATCCCCTCCGTAAGTACCATTGTACAACCTGTACCACTGTAGAAGGTCAATTTATGTTGGCCTAAATATTACCCGTTCTTTACAGGTCGTGACTTAGGACTGTATAAGTGCACTACTTAAAAATATTAACTGCAAATAAAAAAAAAAATTTAGAACCTATTTCTCAATTTTAATGCTTAATGTCACAAAATGCATTTAACTCAGGGGAAACAATTTTTAAAGGCTTTACTTATTGCGATGTATTTATTGTAGAAAACTTACGGAAAGAACCTTCTGGTGTTTACAATCAAATGAGTTTCTTTATCCATCATCTTTTAAGTAGGGGAAATATTTTATTTTACCCTAAAATTCGATGTTGATATTTCACCAGAAATATCTTTTAGGCCCCCTGAACCTTCCCCCAAAGAAGCATTTTTAGTAAAAGGTGCTGTGTGTGTGTGTGTTTGTGTGTTTGTGTGTGTAAGTATGAACTCAATAACGAAAAGTTAGTAAAATCCAAACTTGGTATTTAAGTCCAGCATCTTCCAAGCAGGCGACACGCAGATTTTTCTCTCAGCCCAGCGAGCCTGTAGGCGAGTATTGGTTTAACGGTTCTTCTATTAATAACATTCATAGGTGATACAATCGATTGCAAACAACCGGGTGTCTCTGTAAAGAAAAAGGGACCAGACGACCGCGTGTGTCGGATAAAGATGTGGAGAGAGGCAGAACGGGTTTTGCGGCGGGCAAGTCGAGAACTAGCAATCCCATCAATGATAGTATTAATGGTGTTAGAAACTGTCACCTGCAGACCTACCTCAGTTGAGACACAGGGTTATTGAAGCAATAGGATCAGTTAAATCAGACACGCTAATCAGAGTAACAAGAAACTGCTGTCTCTCATCTTTCTCTAAAAATTCTTTCTTCTGCATTTAGAGCCTCAGAATGGCGCATTGGAATGCTATTTCTACTTACAGACCTTACTCTGTACTAACCTATATTATCTGGCAGGTCCCGGTTTCGATTACCGGCTGACATTATGCAATTGATCGTCGGTTTTTCGTGATTTCCTCGGCTTATTTCCTGTCTGTGATTTTCTGTATCCATTATTTCCTTCACTATCATCTCTTCAGAGTTGTATTACCAAGGGGCGGTGCTCGGGGGTTGCGGCCAGGAAGATACCACCCGGGGTGTGGGGACCGTGGACAGAGCTTGAGTGCAGTCGGATGCGTTACGAACTGAAAACATTAAGGATCCCTTCCGCCCATTGTCATCTTAATTTTCTTGCTTTTCGGACCATCCCAAACTTCTAATTGTTACTGTCAGAACCATAAAGGACAGTGTGGTCTATTGCGCTGCTGGCAGCGTCTCCCTTTACCTTCTACAACAGGTGAGTAGTAGGGAAAGTTAAACTTGAAAGTTGAAATGGTAAAACGTAAACGATAAAACGATAAAATTGAGTTTTTATTTAGCGATGCTCTTTTAATTGTTCTAATTCTCAGCATTCCATCCTATATTGCACGTGAAAGACCACTTAATTTTGCGCAGAGGCCTCTTTATCATGTTTAAGCGTCTTTTACTGTCTAAATATGCGACACAGAAACACCGGCTTTACTTCCCTTCCAAAGGAAGCTATGATAATTAATTTTACGGCCCAGAAAATCCATCGCTCTCAGCTGGGTTTGAGCTGGCGACCTCGGGAACAAGAGGCCTCTCCCTAGACCATGTTGGGCGAAGATATAGACCGTGGTGATGATTATGATATAGTAAACTACAAGTGCGGAAGTTATAACTATTTGTAACATTGCATTTAAGTAGTATATCTCAGATATAGGCTTTTTAAGCACCTATACTACTACTATATGGCTTTTACAGCCCCTTTTGGGCCCCAGCCTCCCTCAATTTTTGCCTCCATTCATCCCTATCTTCTGCTTTTCGTCTCCACATTCGGACTCCCAAAATCTGTAAGGCATCTCTTCTTACTGTATCTTCCCAACGGTTTTTTGGTCTGCCTTTAGGTCTTATGTTATAACATTTTCCTTCTAACACTTTTTTGGGGATCCGTTTCTCTTCCATTCTTTGAACATGTCCCGCCCATCTTAATCTTCTAATCTTAATTTTTTGTGCTATGTTAATATATATCTCATATAATTCTTTATTATATGTTTCGCCATACTCCATTAACTTTGGTTGGTCCATATACCCTTCGAAGTATCTTCCTTTCGAATATTAACAGTTTCTCCTCCATGGCTTGAGTCAATGTCCAAGCCACAGTCATATATTAGCACTGGTTTAATCAATGTTTTATATAATCTTATTTTTGTTTTAGGGAATATTATTTTATTCCTAAATATTTTCTGTAATGAAGCATATGCTTTTTTGCTGCTGTTATTCGAGCCTTTATTTCCTCATTTTCATCATTTATAATTACTCCTAGATACTTGAAGCTATTAACTATTTCCAGATGGTTATCATTGGGCTGGTATTTCTGCTTTTGTTCTTACTACTTCTCTTTTGTATCATGACTTTTGTTTTCTCTTTATTTATCATAAGCCCTACGTCCTTTGCATTCTCCTCCAATTTTGTGTATATTTCTGAAACTACATTGTTGGATGTCCCTACTATATTTATGTCATCTGCATATGCTAATAGCTGTACGGATCTATAATTTATTGTGGATTTTACATCTACTGGTAGTTTTCTAATAATATATTCCAGTGTTAAGTTAAACAAGGTGAGTGCCAGCTCGTCCACTTGTTTTAGTCCATTTTCTATATTGAAACTGTCTGTTATGTAGTTCCCAATTTTAATTTGGGCTGCAGTATTATCCATTGTGGCTTTCACTAAATTTATTAACTTCTCTGGAATTTGGAACTCTTCCATAATATAATATATCTTTCCCCTTTCTATGCTGTCATATTAAGCACCTATCAGTTAATCTAACATAAATATTTGTCATAACTTATTTATGCTGCAACCCAAAAAGGAGGTTTACACGTTTAAAAATAAGTTGGCAAACATGGAAGGAAACTCTGAAAGTGTTTCTCAACACCACTGGTTTAAACGACAGCGAGTGTAATTTTCACCTCATAAAAGACGCGTTACATTTGCAGTCCACGTTAATTTTCTGATTCATTACGCTAAAATCTCAATCAAAGAGAATCGCAATGGACCTAATGGAAACCGCTGACCTCAAAGCCGCCAACTCCGATGAATCGAATCCATTCCAGATAATATATGACTAATGCAGAAACTGCATTTAACCATGAGTCAATGCTTTCCGTATGGGTAATGAATACTACTCAAAATGCTAAATAGATTTCCACCAGTTGTTGGTAAAAATACGGACCTATGCACTTGGCTTGTTAATCAACACAAAACGTTATTGGCATTCCGATAAGAAGGGAACGACATCCTCCATAAAGCCCCACAGTTGTGTCTGCTTTAGCATTCAAATGTTCTTGCCTGGGTTTTAATGGTGCAATAACAACAATTTCACAATTTAGTAAATCACAGTTTTACGCTGTGTGCCGCATAATGAAAAACATTTAGGGATTAAATTCCTCGTGGGATTTCGCGCAACTTTCAGTAAATGATAGCTTTTTGATAACACGCGTCATAACGGATTTCCAATTTGAAAACAATTTTCCAGTTAAACGATTCGTATCTGAATAATGAATAATAAAAATTGCACCCCAACTGTAACGCTCAGGGTTATCGTCCTCCTGCTTGCCTCTGGTTCCCGAGGTCACGGGTTCAAACCCGGCGAAAGATGATGGATCTTTTACGCCGTAAAGATGCTAAGCATGGTTTCGTTCGGAAGGGAAGTAAAGATGGTGGTATTGTGTTGTAGTCTAATAAATAATCATATTACATTAATTACCATACTAATTTCTATAACATATTGTGTCAAAATGACAATTCCACGAACCTCACTCGTGACACCAATGTGACAAAATTACAAAATCAGTGCATACGAGTATACTTTTGTATCACTTCATTTTTCTTCTATACTATTGCAAAAAAAAAAAAATAAATAAAAAAAAAATAAAAAAAAATAAAGAAAGAAAGAAAAGAAAGAAAAGGAAACAGCTCTCTTCCACTGACATTAACACAATCTTTCATGATATTAACACTCAACAGTTTTCTTCACTGCTACCTGTCTCTGCACTTTCTCTGTCTCCCAAGAGGTAACTGCGACGATACAATCGCTCAGCACTCGTTAAAACTTCTTTGCTTCGACGCGACGTGTGTTTCATAGCTGTCTCGCAGTCACTGACACACAGACCGACTCAAGCGCTGCCTGCGTTCACGCGCTTCAAAAGGTTTAATACCGACGATGACGCAGTCAGATCTTTCTCAAACGCCTACAAATAAGCCGACCTCCGGACACTTTTCGAATGCTCTGGAAGACGGCGGTTGATTGTTATTAGCCTACTGTATTCCCGTATTCTCCTTGTACCTACAAGGAAATAAGCAATAAGACAATTTCTGCAAATATTTATCTCGACTAACATAAAGAAGATATAGGAATAAGGGTTTGTAAGAATGGTTAGTACAAGAGTAGAGAAAGCCATGCGAGTGCAACACGTCAGATTTTGTCGTGACGCGTTGTGAGGTTCGAACTGTGAGGTACGGACACCGAATGCGAGTCTTTGTGAGGCATAGTTCCTAGAACTCCCTATTGCATCCTGCCTGGCTAATTAGACTCACTTCTAGGACCTGGTAATGAGACAGAATTATTAATAATGCGCATTTACATAAGCTGCTACACAGCTTCATTTATGTTTTGTTAACATAAATGATGGCTTTGGGGACACTCTGTGACCTAGTTTTTCCCAGAATTCTACCCCTTTATAATAACGCTCTGCCCTAATTTCCCGTCCTTCTAAGAAATTCTAGCTAGCTACATTTCCTGCTAAATTCACACACTTCCATATTTAATGCAAACCATGCACACAGCTCACCCGATCGAGTGTTAAAGTTACGATGGTTATATAGATGGCCAACAAGGGAGAGTCGAAATGGTGATTTGTGTACCGAAACCATACTTTACCTACATATGGATATTTCAGATTTTACGCTCATTTTGGTATGCCCTTCATATAGGCAAACTAATTGTGAATATTTTACACCTAATATAGAAAATATAGTTGCACATAGGTTTTAGGCTGTCTCGAACTAATCACTTTCTATACAAATGCCACACCTTATTGGTATAAAGTACTGAAATGTTTATCTTAAACTAATTGAGCAAATATTGTTTTATGTATCAGGCATAGTCATTTTTAAATCTAAAACCCTTTGTGTTTAAAAAGTCTGATGTGTTGCACTCGCATAACTTTCTCTACTCTTGTACCAAGCATTCATACAAACTCTTACACCTATATCTTCTTTGTGTTACTGAGACAAACATTTGCAGAATTTATCTTATTGCTTATGTCCTTGTAGGTGCAAGGGGAATATGAGAATACAGTAGGCTTTGTGCGATAATTAATTCTTTTAAAGCTTTCAAATTTCATTCTCTGCACGGCTAACACACAAAAAATTGAATAGCGATATTATATTCTAGGAAAGTTTAAGCTTTCCAAAATTCACTCAACTAACAAGGATTATTTACAAAATGGTTCACTCACAAAAGATTCATTTGGATATAAATTGTGTTTTAGCAAGATCTACAGTTTCTGTATATTACAATTTTGTGTGTCTGTTACGGTTTTCGAGTTATTCAAAAATTATCCAGAGTAAACAGGACAACATGGACTGTGGCGAGAATATTCAAGATATAAATTTCATTTTACAAAAAAATATCCCAAATACATGCCATTTTATTCCAAATCGTTAGTCATTTGCAAGAAAATCAAAATTTTCCAAAAATGTTCCATGTAAAGGGTAGTTTAGTTTGGAAGGATTTTCTTCAAAATGTTTGTGTCACATCCTTGAAAGAAATTAAACTTAAATACTAACTTTGGTTTTTAACCGATTTTTCGTTTTTGAGTTATGCTGCCCCTAGTCTGACACTGACACACACACACACACACACACACACACACACACACACACACACACACACACACACACACACACACACACACACACACATAGGCCTTTTTCTCGACATCGAATTTTTAAGTTGATTACAATACTTCCTCTACTTACTATACGTAGTAGAGAAAGTAATGAAGTTAACTTCACTTTGGATACTGCTTTCTTCTACTAGAGATATTGAAGAAGTCGTACTGCCGGGTTACGTGAACCACCTGTTGGGAACCTACATATACCACAGTGGAGGATAGATACATAATCCTGTGTGAGGTAGAAGCCCTGAGTTAAGCATCTCCTTGCTGCCACACTTCTGAGAAGAGACAGGATTGGCTGGCTGGCTGGCTGGCTGGCTGGCTGGCTGGCTGGCTGGCTGGCTGGCTGGCTGGCTGGCTGGCTGGCTGGCTGGCTTCAGCTAATTTGCATAGAGGCTTAGAGGGGATTTGTTGTCTGCTACTATGAAATGCTAGTTAGCGTGGCTAGAAGGCATTAGTGGCGTGCGTTACCTTCCAAATGAAGAGAAATGTACCTTTGTTTTCTATACCACGTCACTTCATAAGATTAACGTCTGGAATTACAACACACTCCCTCTTCTTTTTATATACGTATTACCTGCGGTTAAGGAGACAAAACTATGGAAATTGTTAGAACATTCTGAAACATACAGATTTTGTAAAATAATCCATTGTAGTGCTCTAGAATTTTGAGTATATAATTGTGTAAACATATTAAGTGCTGTATCGTCACAGAATAAAGGCATTGAAGTATAGAGCAGAAGAAGTATGTGCCAGAGTATTGCCATTGGTAAATAAGCTTGGAAAGTAAACAGATTTCAAAAGCATGGCATGAACACATGTAATCCGAATTTTCACTCTGTGCATTTAGTAGAGCAAGCAGGGGAGATATTTTATTCCACCCAAAACTTTGATATCGAAATTTCGCTGGAAATATTTTTTGATACCCCTAAACACAAAAAATCATTTTTTGAAAAGTGCGTGTGCGCGCGCGCGTGCGTGTGTGTGCGCGTGCGCGCGTGTGAAGAGCATTCAATAATGAAAAGTCTGTTTAATACCAAACCTAATACTTAAGTTCAACATATTCAAAAGGTGCCACACGAAGATTTTCAAGAAAATTCCCCTTCGGAGAGAGCCCCTTGCATGGAACATAACATTTTTCGAAAATTTAGATTTTGCGAATAATTGCTCTAACGTTTTTCTTTAAATTAAAACACCTACTTCATCTTATTATCCTCCCCGTATGTAGGACTGACACCCCCTAGGACTTACAAGCTAGTGCCTAGGGTCAGATGTCTCTTGGGGAGCAGAGGAACCTATGGACTGGACAGAGTGAAGACGTGGAAACGGGTAGTCAGCCCAGCACCAGGTATGAGAATGAGGAAGAGGATGATATGAAATGCAGGCGACATCGATGAATGGAAAGGTGGTGATGGAGCAGATGGAGGAATGAGTGGTGGGGAAATCGGAGAACCGGAGAAAATTCGCCCAGACGCCGCTTTGTCCACCACAAATGCGTGTCCCCTAGCCACCTTACGGTCTAACCGATCGACCGTGGCTCTACCAAATTCAAATACCAATGTTTAAAACATTCTCACGAGAAATGAAACGTATATCCTCAATTTTCTGACAATGTGCTCAAAGTTTATGTTCATTCTGGATGACTTTTGCATAAGAAGTAACAATAGTAATAGCATATAGACAAAATCTTACTAAAACTGTAGTTTCTGAAAGCGCATCATTTAGGTCTATAGTATTTTTTATGCTGTTAATCATATCTAAGATGTTATTTCTTTTAATTTTTCAATACATGCAGAGATAACAGAATTTTAAAGTCATTATATAACGACCAGCACTTAAAGAATTTGACTATCGTTTAATGTATTGTATACCATTGTACGTACAAGAAAATAGGTACTTTTTATAAATGTCTATCACAATTAACTGGAAGTAGACAGAAGATGTTTATTTTTATCACGAAGCTGAAAGGTGTCTAATTTGCCATAAAATGTGGGTATCGAATTCTCCGGTGGGATATAATGGTAGAGAAGTATGAAGAGTTTAGAACATCACAAGGGTATTTTAAAAGCAGGAAAGGAGTTTTTACACAATCTCTTCCTTTTTCCCTTCCATTGTGAGCATTGAAAACCTTCAGGCGACCAAATTAATGTTTCATAATTTCACACATAGATTTCATTAACTTTATCACGACCAGTTCCGTACATGATGTTCCCAAAAGGCAAGAGTGTCGCCAAGTGAATAAAAACAGCGAAGCCATTATGGCACTAACGCCTTTTGCCGTAGGGGTATTTTATCCACAAAGGAGTCATACGGTATTTAAAGCGTGTTCCAATTTCCATCGCAGATTCACTCTGCTGAATGTATAATCCCAGACAGAAAAGAGGAACAGGCGAAGTTAATAATTAATTTACAAAGAAAATGGAGTTTCATGCAACTCTTTTTATCACAGAAACAAAAAATGTGGTTATCGAAAAGAATTTCATCAACATCAAAGTTTCAGGACGTGTTTTGTGGGTTTGAAATGCAAATGTAGGTTCTTTAATCTCTCTAAAAGAAGGCATTCTCTTTAACCGTGCCGTAGAAACGTTCTCAGTCGAATTATTGTTCAATAAGAACTGCGGATATGGCAACAAAATGTAGCAAATTATTGTTGGTAATAAGTAAGGGCAAGGGAGCAATTGTGTGCCCCGTGCTCCGGCAAAAGGCTCATAAAATGTAATAATGTGTTTTGGGTTAAAGTTCTGGAAGAAAAATTATTAAAAGTAGCAACTGTTTCTTGCGCTAGCTGTAGGGTATAAAACTGGCCGAGTTACTAGTCAGGGAAACCCCTTTCTAACAAATAGATTTGCCAAGTGGCAAGATAATTATTACCGTATTTCTCACGTGCATTTGTATTTCATCTAAAAATTCTCGTATACTCAGACTTCACTGAAAAATTCGTGTGTGTGTGTGTGTGTGTGTGGTGTGTGGTGTGTGTGTTGTGTGTGTGGTGTGTGTGGTGTGTGTGGTGTGTGTGGTGTGTGTGTGTGGTGTGTGTGTGGTGTGTGGGGTGTGTGGTGTGTGTGTGGTGTGTGTGGTGTGTGGTGTGTGTGTGTGCGGTGTGTGTGTGTGTGCGGTGTGTGTGTGTGGTGTGTGTGAGGTGTGTGAGGTGTGTGAGGTGTGTGGGGTGTGGTGTGTGTGTGTGTGCGTGTGAGTGTGTGTGCGTGCGTGCGTGCGTGTTTGTGTGTTTGTGTCGGTCTGGGTGGCTCAGTTGGTTAGACGCTGGCCTACGGATCCCAAGGTTGCGGGTTCAAACCCGGCCCAGGCCGATGGTTTTTAAGTGTGCTTAAAAACGACAGCTCCATGTCAGTAGATTTACTGGCATGTAAAAGAACTCCTGCGGGACAAAATTCCGGCACACCGGCGACGCTGATGTGGTCCTGGCAATTGACAGCGTCGTTAAACAACAAAATAATTAATTAATTGTGTGTGTGTGTGTGTGTGTGTGTGTGTGTGTGTGTGTGTGTGTGTGTGTGTGTGTGTGTGTGTGTGTCTGTAAGCAGCATAAATAAAACATGTTGCATTCACATGATTTTCCCTACTCTTGTACTAACCATTCTTACAAACTCTTATTCCTATATCTTCTTCGTGTTAGTTGAGATAAACATTTGTACAAATTATCTTATTGCTTATTTCCTTGTAGGTACAAGGGGAATATTAGAATACAGTAGGCTTTGAGCGATAGTCAAATATTTTAAAGCTTTGAGATTCCGTTCTCTTTGCACGGTTAACATATACAAAATGAACGAGTGAGTGAGTGAGTGAGTGAGAGTGTGAGAGTCTGAGAGTATGGTTGAGTGAGTGTGAGTGAGTGAGTGAGAGTGTGAGAGTCTGAGAGTATGGTTGAGTGAGTGTGAGTGAGTGAGTGAGTAGGGTTTAAGGGCCCGTCGACAGCTAGGTCATTAGAGCCCTCGTTGAATAACGATATTCCATTTGACAATTGTAAGTTCTTCAAAGCTCACACAAATAATAAGGAATATGGATCAATCTAAAAAAACTTATTTATATATAAATTGTGTACATTAGCAGAATCCACATTTTTGTACAGTAAGATTTGGTCTATCTCCTACGGTTTACCAGTTATGCAAAAGTCATCCAGAGCAAACAGAACTACGTGGGCTATAGCCAGAAAATTCAAGATATACATTTCATTTGCCATAAAAATACCTCAAACAAATAGCATTTTAATAAAAAATATTAGTGCTATTTTCAAGAAAATAATTTCACACGTAAAGAGTAGGTTAGGGTGGGGCTATTTTCTTCAAAATCTTTGTGTCGCACCTCGAAAGACATGAAACTTAAACACCAACATTGGTTTTTAACCGACTTTTCGTTTTTCAGTTATGTTGTCTACAGACTGACAGACACTGAGAAAGACACACGCACGCGCGCGCGGAGCTTTTTCTAAAAATGCTTTTTTTTTAATCCAGGGGGCCTTAAAATATACATTTCCGCTGACATTTCAACATCCAATTTTTGGGTGTAATACAATACTTCCTGTGCTATACGTAGTAGAGAAAGTAAAACCGAAAGTTAAACCAAACCTGGTGTTTAAGTTTAAGAACATCTCACACCACAAATGAAGCAGTTTTCGAAAATTTTTATTTTGTAAAAAATTGGCTGTAACGATTTGATTTAAATATTATATATTCAACAGGGTGACGGCGCCATGGCCGAGCGGTTACACCGTTTGCCTATCTGTAAGTCAGCCCGGGTTTGAGGAAGCGGCATCTGGGCGGGTTTTCTCCGGGTTCTCCGGCTTTCTCCGCCACTCATTCCACCAACTGCTCCATCATTACCTTTCTGTTCAACCATTTCGCCTGTATTTCATATCATTCTCTCCCTCACTATCATACCTTCTGGTAACTGATCACCCGCTCTTAGGTCTTCGCCCTGTCCGGTTCATAGGTTCCCCGGCAGGTATCTGACGTTAAGTACAGGCTTCGAGGGTGCAAGTCCTCCGTACGGGAAGGGTCATCACAAGAAGATAATGTGTTATTACAAATGAAATATATATCATATATTTCCTAGAAACATCCAGAATTAAGAAGAGTTTAGAGGCTGACTTTTGCATAACTGGTAAGCCACTCAAGATAGACAAAATCTTTCTACACCAAAAAATGTAGATTTCGTTAAAAATACACAATTTATGCCTCACGCTGTTTTGTGCAGTGAACCATTTCCGAGATATTCGATGTTATTTTTCTAAATTTTCCAATAATGATACGTTTCTCAAATGGGAAGTTATTTATTTTTTATCCCTTGGCCATGCAAAGAGAGCAGAATGTCAAAACCATCACATTGCAACATTTGTGCATCGTTTAAGTCTAGAGTGGGCGTCTTCTTTCTGTGTATCTGTCTGAACAACATAACTCAAAAACGAAAAGTCAGTTACATGGCAAACTTGGTATCTAAGTTCAGCGTCTTCCAAGAATACTACATGACGATTTTTAAAAATTGGCGCTGTTGACTTCGATTAAATTGCTATAGGCATACTTTAAGACATTTTCATGATAAACGATATGCGACTTTTCTGGGAATGTCCTCTGAAGTGCTCTTCTTTCTGGATTTTTGTACAACTGCTAAACCGTAACATCATTTAATTCTACAATTAACACAGTGAGGTAGAGCTTTAAAAGATGCCTTACTCATACCTGTTCCATCTGTATCTAAAATGTTAACTAATTCGATTCCAGCGTGTGTATTGGAGTAGATTTGTGGACATACGTATAGGAACAAGCGTGCAACTTGGGTGTGTGGAGCAGAAGATCAGGAATGTTAACAGAAACTACCTGCTGGCAAAGCTGGAGGGTAAATCATCCTTCCCTCGTTACTCCAGTAGCTGGTAACTACGCTCTGAACCTTCATACAGGAAACAAACCATTGTGGGGTTTGGACTATAGGAAGTGACTCTCAAATTCTCGTGCAAGTTTAGCAATACGTGAATATTTCTATTTTTGTGTTGCAGGCATTTTACTGTGTGGAACTGATGAACATATTCGACAGCCACCATGCACTATATGCAGAGTGCTTTGTGCTAGCACAATGACGTCACGCTCTGCCCTTGTGGAAGTAATTTGTAATCACCTCATTTTGCGATAGCTGAATAAAGGTTCGAAGCCTATACAAACACAGATACAAAGAGAAATGGGTTTTCGAAGCTGGCCTAGTTTGAACTTTCATTCGTAGGTGTGAACGTATGCTTGGAAGCGGAAGGTGTATTAGCAAACAAAACATTCGTTTCTTCAGTCCTACTGTTTTACCAGACCGTGCAGAAAGATATTCAATAATGTTAAATTGTCTCATTTACCTTTTATATTTTTAGACTATATATATGTAGGGGTCCTAAAACACCTACAACGTTGTTGTGTGGGATGGCAAAATTACTGGTTTTCAAATAGAAACCCGTGTCCGGAAATGCACGGTTTGGACTCTGTAGCGCATCGAAGTGTGAAATAGGTGTGCGCTCACATTTCGTCAACAAACCAACATCGAGCTGTCTACATTACAAACAGGCTTCGAGCTGTGTACCTTCTACGTCACTGCAGATCCTATATCAGCGGTGGGGAACCTCGTCTGCAGATTTTCAATCGCTCCGTGGACTCGAGCCGTAAGGTTCTCCGCTGACGCTACAGGAGTGCCATAAACCATACTCTTCATACAACTCCACAGAAAATAGTCGAGAGGTGACAGATCTGGCGATCGTGCTGGCCGTGGAACTGGCCCATCTTTACCAATCCATCGATTTGGACATGCAACGTTGAGCCGATTCCTCATATTTATATCAAAGCTCTGTACTGGAAACTATGCAAGTAACGCAGTAGGTTACGCACCAAGAACTCTATGGAGGAATTTAACGCATGTTATCATGCTCCGACCGTTCATCCCAGCACAGATGGCTAAGGGGTAGCATACCTTCCGCATTAAGAAGTAAAAGTAATAACACATTTTCACAACCGTTGGTTCTCAAAGTTCGACGCTCTGCAGCGTCCAAACCTCTTCCTATCTGAAAATCAATCAGTCTGCCATCCCCCTGTTTTTTGGGGGGCACCCGACTTTTGTATCGAAAATATGACATTGTTCAACGCGTGGCGAGGAACTTCATGAATAATATGGTGGTTTTCGGTACCCCAGTGTCAATTGTTCTGAGCAGAAACTGACCTTCCATCGTCATTATGAACTGACTGCAAAAATCAACTGCAATGATTAATCCTAGTTACGGGATTATGTGTTTGCAAAGCATGAACTGTTAAGTTGCAGACGTTTCGTTGCCACGAAAGCTGACGCCTTGGAATTGTTAACCTCTTGTGCTAAACGTCTTAGTGAGTTTTATTTATGAGGAATGTTAAAGAATAAAGTGGAGCACTTAATGCACAAACTTAAAAGAATTGAAGGACAAAATCAGGACAGAAACCTAGACAATTAGTCAACATGAATTTTGCGAGTTAATCAGAATAAAATTGTTTTCGGACATATAGGGAATGTGTTCACGTAGAAGGTCATCAATTTCAACATCTGTTGTGATGCAGGTAAGACTAATGTAAGTTAATACAGTAATTACTGTAGTGTAGTTCTCGCCCTGCACAGCGCCGCCGTACTGTATATTCCAGCCATTATAGATAATAAATTGTTTACTTTATAAGTTCAATTACCTGCCTATATCTATTGTAATATTACAAACAGAGTGAAGGCCTAGTGGTGGAATATCTGAGGACATATTTAACTTGTTAGAAAAGCAGGATCTAAGCGTATAACAGCGACATGACGTGAGTCGGGACATCGATCAGCAAGTACAAACACGATTTCCGATGCATGTTAGTGAGTTTAAGGCTGTCACTTACCTGAAGCCTGACAGGTAAGGTTGGAGGTGCCGTTAAGACGAAACCCGATGGGACACTGGAAAAGTGCCACTTGTCCCAAACGAGTTCCTTCCACTCGTGCAGTGAGATATGGGTCGTTTATCTCCATTGGCTCACAATGGACAGCTTGAATGGAAAACAAAACACACAGTAAATAACAGAAACTCACAACCATTGGCATATAAATACTTTACACTAAAGCCAATTAGTATATTATTAAATGGTTATACAACACATACACACTCACACACTCAGACACAAAGACATATGCACTAAATTTACGTCAAAAAATCTGATGTGTTGCACTCACATGACTTTCTCTACTCTTGTACTAACCATTCTTACAAACTCTTATTCCTATATCTTCTTTGTGTTAGTTAAGATAAACATTTGTACAACTTATTGCTTATTTCCTTGTAGGTGCAAGGGGAGTATTGGAATATAGTAGGCTTTGTGCGATAATCAAATGTTTTAAAGCTTTGAGATGCTGTTGTCTTTGCACACTTAACATATAAAAAAATGAACAACGATGATCCATTTCACGAAAGTTCTAAGTTTTCCGCAACTCACACACATAACAAGGAATATCTCCGAAATGGTTCACCCTACAAGAAAATTTATTGAGACATAAATTGTGTATTTTAGCAAGATCTACATTTTCTGTGCTTTATGGTTTGGTGTATCTCTAACGGTTTACCAGTTATGCAAAAGTCGTCCAGAGTAAAAACGACTACAGGGGCTATAGCAAGAAAATTCAAGATATACATTTCATTTGTCATAAAAATGTCTGAAACATATGACGTTTTAATCAAAATCGTTAGAGCTATTTTCAAGAAAATCAAAATTTTCGAAAAATTTTCCATGTAAAAGGGTAGTTTAGGGTGCGGCTATTTTCTTCAAAATCTTCGTGTCGCATCCTTGAAAGACATTAAACTTAAATACCAACTTTGGTTTTTAACCGACTTTACGTTTTTGAGTTATGCTGTCCACGGGCTGACAAACACGGACCTTTTTTCTAAAAATGCTTATTTTTGGATTCAGAGGGCCTCAAAACATATATTTCTGGTGAAATCTGGACATAGGATTTTTGGGTGGAATACAATACTTCCTCTACTTACCAGTAGAGAAAGTAAAAATGTAGATCATGCTAAAACACACAATTTATGTATTTGTACATGTTTATGTACTTTTTAGGAAATTGATATTTTTTGGTTTAACACAATTCTTGCTGTACTTACTACAAATACGTAGCAGAAAAACGATATGGCATGCTGGATACATGTGAATCTAATAGAACAAGGCTGTATCGCTGCCATGTCGACACTAAGCCTTGGGATACAGGAGTCGTGTCAAAGGTTAGTTGTTTACCTCGTGAACAAAACACTAGCCACTTCTATTACGAGAGGCAACTTTTACACGCCTTGTATATTCTTAATGTTAAATGTGGAGTGTGTCTGTGAGGGAGGGGCAGAATGACCGAGTAATGGGCTGTAAAGCCACGTGCTTTGAGGTCACTGCTTCTTCCAGTGACGATACACGGCTCACAAAGGAAACTTCTGCACAGCGATTTCATTTCTTCTGGAGTCCCCCATCGTGTTCCAACATGCTAGCGACTGGTTTCCCAAGTCGCGGGTTCACACCTGGCGGAGGGCACTAGATTATTGGGGGGGGGGGGGCAGGCGCATGGCTCGTTTTGGAAGGGAAGTAAAGCCGATGGTGCTATGTTGTAGATTTACAGTATGTAAAAAACCTTGTCTGATAAAGGGGCCTCTTAGCAAAATTAAGCAGACTTTCACGGCCAACGAGACGCTGAGAACCACAGCATTTAAAGAAGTTCAATCCAACCAATTAAATTTCAATTTCTGATATTCTGGAAACAATGTGTCAGAGAAAATATATAAATAATATGAAGAAGTAAGATATTGCACAAGAATTTCATCAAAATATATAGGTAGAGACTTCAACGGTAACATTTTGAATCACTGAATCGTAACCCCCTCCCTCAAGTGTTTTTTCTTTTTCAGAAAAACATTCCTGTGTGTGAGTGTTTAAACAGTAGAACTCAAACGAAAGCACTAAGTACAAAACTTGATACTTCAGTTAGTACCTTCTTCAGATGCGAAGTAGGATTTTTCAGGAAGTCCGCTCCACCCCAAACTACCCTTCACACGAAATATGGTTTGAACTTCTTGAGTCACTAATAATTTTTATTAGAATACCATATATTAAGGTTATTTACATGGCAATGATTATCTTGAATTTATTGAACATGATTGAACATAGTTTTTTTAAATTAACTGAAATTTATATGTATAATTTCCTCTTTTTGACGTTTAAACATCTTTAATCGACTAGATCATATAGGACGATGGATGAAATGCATTGAGTTGTGCCTGAAATGAGCCCGGGGTCCACAGAGCCTACAGTTACCAGACATTCATCTTTTAGGATAAGGGAAAATCCCGAAAAAAAAACTTGATCCAGGTAACTTATCCTAAGCCAAATTCGAACTAACAACCACTTGAATGCAAGGGAGACAGCGATAGACCGAAATGTGCCAAACAACAAATGTAGATCTCTTAAAAAGATTATTTCAAATATTCCATTTATGCAATACTTTGTAATTCTTTTAAACGCTTGTTAATTTTCAGTTGTTGCTCGTGATTGCATGGAGAGAATATGGAATTTTAAGGCCAGCATATAATGTCTAGTTCTTAAATATTTGAGGATCGGCGTTGATAGCGAAATGTGGAATGTATGTGTTTCTATAGATGATTATATCAATTAAAATGAAGTAGATAAAATTAACACCCACAGTAAATGTGCTACCTGGAAAATAGGTTGCATAATGGCCTTCCTGTACTATAATGTTGAGCGTATTGTAAATATATAACCTTAATTGCGTACCATTTTTGCTCTGTATTTCATCATGATCACCAAGAGGGTTCAAACCATTTGTTCCAGACGCATACTTCAAAACTGTTCTGTCCATATACTTCTTGGCCTACCTATATTTCTCTTTTCCTGTAGGTTTATAGGCCATAGTTAATCTGGAAATCGGCAATTATCCATTGTATCTACATGGCTCCTCCAGTTATTCCGATATTAGTGAATTTTTAAAACCTTTATCTCCTTACGTATTTTTTCACTTTTAACTCTAAGTATAAGCAACTACACGATTTAAAAATCACTTCACTGCCGCATCAATTTTTATTTCTTCTTGTTTCGTCATTGTCCAACATTCGGATCCATATAGAAGTGTTGGGACCTGCATTATTTTATAAAGTTTTAATTTTGTCTCTCGTCTTGTATATTTCAGGTTTCATTTTATAGCATTACACATCTGATTAAATGTATTTAATTTGATAAGGTCTGTTATCTGTATTTCAACCTTCATAATTCAGAACTAGTGTGTGATCTGATCGGCGAATTAAATTAAGAAGAGGAAAATATTATATTGATGTTAGGAGAGACTTGAACCCAGGACTTCCGAAACCATGCGACATTTACTATATCCTGAGCCATTGAGTTCAGTATGGAATCTTCTTACTGTTTCGAACGTTCTTCTTCTGGGCTTTCATAAAAAACTATGGTTGGTTCGAAGGTATTGTTTCTTAAAGGAACCTAAGACATTAAGGGAAGAAAGAACATTTCTAATATGTACGTGTAATTTTTTTAGACAGAAACTAAGATTTATTTATCTAATGGCAAAGTAATTGAACATAAATATCGTTTACAAATATTATATAGGTATCATTTGTCTGACTTTCCAGTATCTTGATACTCCAGAAGACCCAAATAAGCTGGACATCGTAGCAGATGATCCGTGTCCATGACTTCTTGTAGATCACAGAGGATGCGGGTACAAGTCCAAGACGGTTCAGATGTTTCCATGTTCAGTGAGAAGACCAAACATAGCAACAGCTTCTTTTCCTGCTATTGTTTCTAATGTTGACTTCCAAAGTTTGGTGAAGACTCTAGAAACTAGTTCTGCATTAAATTGTTGCTCTAAAAGTTTTTTTTTTTTTTTTTGGTAAAAATGTTGGCAGAGTGATTAGACGATTTTGTATTCGGGTTAAGTATAAGCAAATGTTCAGGTATCCACTGTAGGGCAGTGTTTTAGTTTGTTTAAAGCTATTCTGCACTCCTCGACTTCTATAGCCTGAGGGGCAGATTTTGAGTCACTTAGAATGAGAATATTGATGATGAAATCGAGGCCATAAAAATAGCTATACAGTAACTACAGTTGAAGTTTACGAAGTGAAGTTTTGTGGTATCCTGTTTGTAAAAAGAGAAAATAGAGCTGTATAAACCTGCTTCTGCATTTAACTACTTCTGTGATTTGGAGCCATCTATATTTACATGTAGTCAGCCATTTTTAGGGCTAATCTCTTGAGAGTAACTGTCTACTTTTTTCATTACTTGCTGATATAGCTGATCTAAGAAATCGTATCGTTCTCCTTCCATTGGTTTCTGAGCTTTCATAAAAAACTGTGGTTGGTTTGAAGGTATTGATAATGTTCTAATATGTTTGTATTCTCGACCCATATGGTTGTTGTAGTGTTTAACGCCCGCTTTTACTACTACGGCAGCGCAGGCGGTGACACTGATGATACATAGAGTGAAGATGGAGCACCGGTGGAATGAGACGGCGGGGGAAACCGGAGCACCCGGAGAAAACCCGCCCTGACGCCGCTTCATCCATCACGAATAACATATGCGGGTCCCTGGGATCGAACCCGGGCCGCCTAGGTGGTCCGACTCATATGGTAAACCTCACTAGAGGACATAATTCGTTAGTGAATCTTTCTCTCACAATGCACATAAATTAACAGTTGTACACATTTTTAAGCAACTCCACTATTCCCAACTTTTCTTTCAAGTCCAATCACAATGCAGTTACCCTTTGTGTTTGGACACATTTAACAAATCGACTTGCTTTGAATAGATTTTAATTGTCTTTTTAGTTAATTAATTTCTAACGGCGCCGTATTATCCGTTTATAATCAAACCGTCAATTTATTACAATGGTTGTCGAGTTAATCTGTCCATTGTGTAGCCAGCCTTGCACTTTTGATA
Organism: Tenodera sinensis; assembly: GCA_030765045.1. NCBI lineage: Eukaryota > Metazoa > Arthropoda > Insecta > Mantodea > Mantidae > Tenodera > Tenodera sinensis. The sequence goes on along the minus strand of CM060961.1, from coordinate 21,664,289 downwards.
TAAATTATTATTCTTTTGTCTATGACGAGAATAAACCAAAAATTGGCACCACGTACCAACATAGATGGCAGTGAATTTAAAGAGTCGGATGCATAATTCTGGAAGCTATTAAAGAGCAACATGGAACTGATTAAAAACAGCCACAACAAGATTAAGTCCTTGAAAGGTGTGAACTGCTAGTGAATTAACAAAACGTCTACAAAATCACTGCACGCTTTCAGTGCCATTTCTTTCAGTTGTATATAGGCCTGAAATTGGTATAGTATTATTTTATGGTTATGCCACAATTTTTGGGACTGTCTAAAACTTAGTATATGCCACACATGTTAACAGCGATTCTCGTTTGCGAGTAGAAAAGTTTCAAAGTAGAACCTTGCTTTTAACACAAAACCTTTACTTTCCCTACTACGTATAGTAAAGTAGAGGCAGTACTGTAGGTATTCCATCTAAAAATTCAATGAGGAATTTCGCCGGAAATTCATGTTTTGAAGCCCCCTGAATCCCAAAAAAGCACTTTTTGAAAAAGGTCCTCTGTGTCTATGTGCCTGTCAGTCAGTCAGTCAGTCAGTCAGTCAGTCAGTCTACCAGTCAGTCCGTCCGTCAGTCCATCAGTCAGTCAGTCCATCAGTCAGTCAGTTCATCAGTCAGTTCATCAGTCAGTTCATCAGTCAGTTCATCAGTCAGCCCATCAGTCAGTTCATCAGTCAGTCAGTCCATCAGTCAGTCAGCCCATCAGTCAGTCAGTCCATCAGTCAGTCCATCAGTCCGTCAGTTCATCAGTCAGTCCATCAGTCAGTCAGTCCATCAGTCAGTCAGTCCATCAGTCAGTCAGTTCATCAGTCAGTTCATCAGTCAGTTCATCAGTCAGTTCATCAGTCAGTCAGTCAGTTCATCAGTCAGTCCATCAGTCAGTCCATCAGTCAGTCCATCAGTCAGTCAGTTCATCAGTCAGTCAGTCCATCAGTCAGTCAGCCCATCAGTCAGTCAGTCCATCAGTCAGTCAGTTCATCAGTCAGTCCATCAGTCCGTCAGTTCATCAATCAGTTCATCAGTCAGTCCATCAGTCAGTCAGTTCATCGGTCAGTCAGTTCATCGGTCAGTCAGTCCATCAGTCAGTCAGTCCATCAGTCAGTCAGTTCATCAGTCAGTCAGTCAGTCCATCAGTCAGTCAGTCAATTAGTCAGTCAGTCCATCAGTCAGTCCATCGGTCAATCAGTCAGTCAGTCAGTCAGTCCATCAGTCAGTCCATCAGTCAGTCAGTCAGTCAGTCAGTCAGTCAGTCAGTCAGTCAGTCAGTCAGTCAGTCAGTCAGTCCATCAGTCAGTCAGTCCATCAGTCAATCAGTCAGTCAGGCCGTCAGTCTGTCTGTGGACAGCATAACTCAAAATCGAAAATAAGTTGATATTTAAGTTTAATGTCTTTCAAGGATGCGACACGAAGATTTTGTGGAAAATTCCTCTACTCTAAATTACGCTTTACGACGAAAATTTTTCGAAAATTTTGATTTTCTTGAAAATGGCTGACGATTTTCATTAAAATGCTATATGTTTGAGATATTTTTATGGCAAATGAAATGTATATCCTGAATTTTCTGACTGTAGCCCGTATAAGTGGTATTTACTCTGGATGACTTTTGCATAACTGGGATACCGTAACAAATAGATCAAATCTTACTATACAAAAAATGAAGATCTTGCTAAAACACACAATTTATGTCCGAATAAGTTTTTGTAGAGTGAGCCATTTCGGATATATTCCTTGTTATCTGCGAGTTTTCGAGAACTTATACTTCTGCCAAATGGAACTTCGTTATTCATTTTTATATGTTAACCGTGCAAGGAGAACAGAGTTTGAAAGCTTTAAAAGATCTGACTATCGCTCAAAGTCTACTGTATTCCCATGTTCCCCTTGTACCTACAAGAAGATAAACAATAAGATAACTTCTGCAAATTTTTATCTCAGCCGACACCAAGAAGATATAGGTACAAGAGTCTGTAGGAATGGTTAGTACAACTGGAGAGAAAGTCATGTGAGTGCAACACATCAGAAGTTTAAAATTCTAGTATAATGCACTCATGATGGTGGTGCATAATTGCATCTGTTTGGAACAAGTAGGATTATGTTTGCTTAGCAACAGTGCCGAACATATCTGTCGAACTATGTACCTTCGTATAATCGATTCCAGTCTGTCTCTCAGTAGAGTTATAAATCCTATAATATCGTTTCGTTATATCATTGCGTGAACACTACGGTTCGCACCTTTATTTCAGCTATGATGAAAAAAGGCGGTCCAAGTTACTTGCCACATGGGCAGAGCGTGACGTCATTGAGCCAGTACAGTGACAGCACAAACCACACTGCCTACATTGCATAGTTCTCTCGAATGTGTTCCGTAGTTCCACACCGTAAAATAGCTCCAGCATGAGTATAGAACTATTCATGTATTGCTGAAGTTTTAAGAGAATTTGGAAGTGAATATTTTACTGTAAATGGTGACAACGTCTTGAGCAATGTTAACCTTCAATACCATTTTCCTATACCAGTTGAGTCAGTCACCCCTTATTTTGTGGAAGGTAGGCTTCCCGTCGTACAGTATGCGCGCTTTAGTTCAGTTTTGCGCCTGCTAAGACGTATTCCTTGACATTCTTAGAGGAATACGCAAAATTTAGAGCATAGATGGGTAGAACTGGCACAATGTGTCACTTCCCCTACATCGTACTTTTAACCCCGTCCATTGCTTCACAGCGATTAGCTACCAAGGTGCACCTCCCGCTACTATCTGCCCCCCTCAGCGAACCGGCCAGTCCTTCAAATTGTGACTGTAAGTGGAGAGGGTAAATAATCGATGGCATTCATGTCACCCCTCTTCCCCATGCCTGATTTAGAAGAAGAGCTGTAGTGAACGTACTCCTCTCTAAAGTACAGTTTAAAAACATACGACGCGTTTATTGAAAGCGAATTCCGGATTTCCAACCGATTTTGCAAAATTCGTGTTCAGAGTATACATAGCAACACAATTCAGTAAATTCCCCTCATAAAATGGACCATCATATGAGTACAACAAGCAACATCAACTGAAAGGAAAATGGCGGATTCTTGCATTTAGAGCTGGGATTAGTTGCAAGAGATTAGAGAGACGACTCACCCACCATGGTCCCTTACAGTAAAAAATACAGATATTATTTAATAGCATTTTATTTCAATTTTGGCGTGAACTATGCCTCATAAATTTCAAATAACAAGCGTTACAGCTTTTGCCATCTAAATAATAATATTAAAACGCCCAGCAAAGGATTAAAGCTGCCATTAAGGGCTAAATTACGCACCAAAATTCGCGAAGTGGCAATGACATAGCGCCTGGCATACAGGTTCTACGGTTCAACTCGGAACGCTCTTTCAATCAAGCGTTCAAGTAGCTGAATAGAGTTACGACTGTGTCATGTCTGCTAACGCCAGGGGTATGGGTTCGTGCTGTGGCGTTGCACAATTTTTTTTTATGCCCGTCAAAGCCTGTAAACCAAATTCACAATAATGTAATGAGGGTTTAGGAAATAACTCAAATCGTTTATAATGAACTCTGACCCGTGTAGTAGTATGATGTAGTGCGTTATTATGACTGCCGACTCCCTTAATTCTCCATGCGTACACTTTCGCACGATATTTTGTGCCGGCCCTTCACAATGTATTCGACAAACGAGTACGTTGAAATGCTTTTGATCTACGCAGAAGCAAGAGCCAGTGTACTATCATCTCAGCTTCTATACCACGAGAGATATTCTCATATATAATACCATAAAGTGGAAATAAGACAATCACGAATTAAAATAATAACTTTAAACACATCAATTGTTCAGCCAACCTTATTTTGAGAACATTACACGATAAAAAGATCAGTAATGCAGGGGATTTGAACCACATCTACAGCAGATGGATTACCTACGAATTGGGTGAACATTCCAGCTGAGCTACCTAGAACTTCAGAAACAAACGTTCCGTTTATCATATAGACGCGAAACATTTGGACAGAACCTAGCATAGGGGCTAATATTTTCATGTTAAGAGTACAAAATACAGATTGCACAAAACTGGAAAATAAGGGGTAGCTGACTCACCTGGGATAGTGCATGGTTCTATACATAAAAATAAAATTAGTTGAATGTTTGATTGTGAATGTATAACCACTCCCTTATCGTTTACTTACACAATTAATCTAGACAGGTAGAGCTTCACCTATTCATATCTGTTCCACATATTGCTAAAATTAGCTTGTATATTTGAATACATTATTGTAGACCCGCCTGGTGACATTGGGACAGTTGTAGAGCGGAAGGTCAGGAATGTTGACGGTAAAAGTTACATGTGATGACCTGTTGGAAAGAAAACTACCCTCCCCTCGTCACTTGTAGTTGTGATAAACACACGCTGCGAAGCCACTGCTCTGACCTACTTTGGGCTTTCACTCGTCGGTATGAACACATACTTGGAAGCGGCATACCTATTAGTAAACAAAACATTAGCTTCTTTAGTCCTACTTTGCTGCCAGATGTGCAAATAATGCATTGAAGAATGCTGAATTATCTTCTTTACCTTTCACGATAGATGAATTTGTTATTTTACTTTTTTATTCGTCATGTGTAGCTACTGGAACTTGTCATTGAATTCCAAGCGCTACAGATGGAGAATATCCAGTAGACTCTGGTTAACTGGCGATAACACTTCCAATATTTACGCTGGGTGAGCGCGCTTCTTATCTGTTTAAAGTGTGGGCTACCCGCTGCCGACCTACTTTTGTGCCAATCGTGCCACAATCTCAGGACTGTACACTTCTAACATAAATAACTATTGGTCTCAATATCGGATCCCTGTACAATAGTGTCTACTACATATTTTAATAAAAAGTGTAGTTTATCTCCGATATCTTGGGACCATAGACAACTTTCATAAGCATTCTATGCAGATTGTAGCATAAAACGTCCTTCTATAAAAAGAGAGTATCAAAAAGTATTTGAAAAATGTGAGACCGCGGCGCAATTTTCACAGTGGGCGGAACGTACGAAAGTGTTTTGTCCGTAAAGAGGAATCAAATAAAGAACATAAAGAAGAGCCGAGTGTAACAGATATGCTTGTATGTGAGCGGTGGAAACAAACGCTGCAAAATTAGAAGATATGGCGAAAAGAAGAGAAGTTTGGGGTGTCTCACCCCCCCCCCTCCCCCGCCCTCCTCTAGAGAAAAACAATGGCTCGTGTGAAATTATGAGAGAGAGAGAGCAAAATGTGCTGAGTGTTGCATTCGTATGGAAATACCTTCTGAGCCCATTTACAAAAACAATGGCTACAGTTTTACCGTCCTTAATCTCTATTTAACCAACATCTTACAGCCGAAAAAGGATAATAATTTTCTGCTATCTTTATCACCGGGCACAGCAGTTCTTCCCGCCCGGCCGCTGCGTCCTTCACCTCTGCCTACTGCAGCCGTCATGAGTGGGGTGCAGTACCAGAAGGTGGGACGCAGCCGGCTATCATTATAAAAATTCAAATTTAAATAAATGTTCGAGGAAACCCTCACCTCAGTGCATGTGACTTAAATTTAAGCTTAAAACAGACAGATTCTGGAACAATTTCATTAAATTACAGGAATAATATAGGTTAAAGTGTAATGAAACACTTATGCTAAGGCCATAAGTGCACACTTATTACTTTCTCTACTGCGTATAACAGGTAGAAGTATTGTATTCCACCCAAAACATTCGACGGAGAGATTTCACAGGAAATATATGTTTTGACGCCCACTGAATAAAAATACAGCATATTTAGTAAAAGAACCGTGCGCGTGTGCGTGCGCCAGTCTGTGGACAGCATAACTCATAACTTACTAATATTTCTTTACAGAAATTAAAAACGTGTTAGACATTTCAAATGAGACAGCCATCCATTTTATGTTTTAGGAAATTGACACTTCGGTCGTCTTAATGGGGCATATTATTCTACCACAGCTGCAAAAACGGTAGGATTATCATTAGAGTTGGTAGTACTGGTAGGAAAACAAATATAATACAAAATACCACAAATTAAGAAATTTAATAAACACAATGATCACCAAAAACTGTGATTATGACTTTGGTCACTAAAAATTGCACGTTTCGGATAAAAATAACATTATTTGTGATCACTATTAGTATCTTCGATCTGAACTATAGAATACTTCCAAATGTTTCTGAAGTCACTAATGTTCGGTAGTTTAGGCGGTCCTTCTCTCGATTTAGAGAAGGTTCACAGTTTAATGATTCAGGGTTCTAGAGCAGCGATGTCCAACCTTGTCTATTTGGCGACGCTTACGTAATCAGCTGCTATTCCGCACCCCCTCTTTCAGTCGAAGGGTGAACCAGCTGACAACCAGACAGTCAGTAACCAGTTGGCGAACACATACAGACGATTCTATAGCAGTTTCTAACTCATACCTTGAATGTTCTGGGAATGTCCTCAGAGGACCTCTTCATTCTGGATAATTTTTTCGTATATAGTAAACAGTAACAGAAAGACAAAAGCTTACTAAATAAAATATGTGATCGCGTTAGAACACACAATATATGTATTTTTTTTAGTGAACCATTTCCGAGATATTTTTTATTTGTTTGAATTTGTCAATACTTACACTCTTCTTTAATAGGCATATGTTATTCATTCTTTATTTATTGGTCTTGCAAGCAGAAAGGAATTTCAAAGGCATCGCATAACAGCCAGCTCTTAAAACTTTTGACTGTCATATTGCTCTTGCGCCTACAACCGAAAACGCTTATGTTGATTAAACTGTGATATATTGAGAAGGAAACACTGGAAAGAATAATATGTATAAGAGTGAGTACAACTCTACATATATCTGCGAACAGAGTTGTTCCAAATTGAACTATATTAAAAGTCTATATTGCAATATGTTACGCGACGATCACTTGTGTATCTTCAAGGTGAAGCACTTCGACTTTGTCACCAAATATTGATAAACTTCTTAAACGTAAGCGGTATCAAAGAAGTCAGTAATGAACAGATGTTTATCCCATAAGATTTGAGAGTGCTTCAGTAAGTCAATCTCTATTTACATGTAACCAACCCGCCACTGCAACACAATGCACGTCAGAGTGTTAAAGAGTGGCAAAGTTCGCGTATAGTGGAAGGAATAAATCTAAAATCCACTCTTTGGAAACGTTGGACATCGCTGTTCTAGAGGAATCTAGTAAAACTTGATCACATAAGGTAAACGAGATCGATGAGGTAACGCCCGATAGGTATGCAACACACCTAACGCATGTAGTTCCTCAACTGACCAATTCTACCAAGAAAACTACCGTACTCTACATCTACTTATGATAGTCTACGGTAGTTGTGATCTAGCATGATGACATTGTTTTATGTGGCTAATCTTGTCCATTGTGCATTTTTAAAACCATGACCTCGTAAAACATGTACGGCTTCCCTTCAGATTTTTTTGTAGTGTGAATGTATACATACAGATGTGGTACATGACGTCATTAAGCACTTCCGCACCCATCTGTCTGACTTCCGTTTCCTGCAGGCTAAACCTCGGGCTAATGGCAACACAGGACAGATACGCTCTAATGAAATAAACAACAATAGCAGAGGGTAGTAAAATGCGACAGTTAATATTTGGTAGTGGCGATATCAGATCGCATATTGATGGGCAAGTGTTTTGTTATCTGCAATAACTGTCACAGACAGCGGCGTTGTGCGGTTATCTATAATAATTAATGTGGTCTGGAACTATTGCGGCCGCCACTTCATGGCTTTGTGGCAATTTTATTATATGCTCTACACACAAAGTCATTTGAAAATAATTTCGTTCTGTTATTAAACTATTATTGCGTGGTAACACAGAACAGCACTATAACCACGTTTGTTTGTTCTTCAGCAGCTAGTTCTAATTATTTTTACAACTGGCAAGTTCAGAGAACCCTAAATTGCAGGAAAAACGAGTCTGATGCGTTGTTTTCACATGACATTCCCTACTTGTGTACTAACCTTACTTCTTTATTTTCTTCACGCTAGTTGAGATAAACATTCTGTTCTCTTTGTACCATCAAGAGATAAAAATCTGATATGTTGCACTCACATGACTTTCTCTACTCTTGTACTAACCATTCTTACAAACTCTTATTCCTATATCTTCTTCGTGTTAGTTAAGATAAACATTTCTACAAATTATTTTATTGCTTATTTCCTTATAGGTACAAGGGGAATATGAGAATACAGTAGGCTTATTGCGATAATCAACTCTTTTAAAGCTTTGAGATTCTGTTCTCTTTGCACGCTCAACATAAAAGAAATGAACACCGATGTTCCAAGTTTTCCGAAACTCACACACATAACAAGGAATATCTCCGAAATGGTTCACCCTACAAGAAAATATATTTAGACATAAATTATGTATTTTAGTTATGCAAAAGGCGTCCAAAGTAAATACGACTACAGGGGCTATAGCCAGAAAGGTCAAGATATACATTTCATTTATCATAAAAATATCTCAAACATATGACATTTTAATCAAAATCGTTAGAGCCATTTTCAAGAGAATAAAAATGTTCCATTTAAATGGTTGGGGCTATTTTCTTCAAAATCTTTGTATCGCATCCTTGAAAGACAAACTTAAATACCAAATATGGTTTTTAACCGACTTTTTGTTTTTGAGTTATGCTGGCCAAAGACTGACACAAACACATACACACATACACACACAAATACACCTTTTTCTAAAAATGCTTTAGATTCACTTTAGATGTGAATTAGTAGATTCACACCTTAACGTAAATTGCATTTTAAATTATTTTTTTTCGCGACTAACAAGGCAGGAAATACTGTGTGGCTGATTTCAGCAGGATTCATCTACATCGCACACTGTTGAAAATTCTATGCATCAATTGGGAAGTGTGTACGGTGACAGAATAATTAGTCGAGGATTGGTGGACACCCAGTAACCCTCAACTATCTCCATGCGAGTTTTATTCATGGTGAACGCTAAAGAACAAAGTACGTATCAAATTCCCACGCGTCACAAGGTCAACAGCAGGAGAGAAATACAGGCAATGTGTTCGTGTCAAAGGTCATCAATTTCAACATCTGTTGTGATGGAAGTAAACTTAATGTAAGTTAGTATTCTGTACCCCTTACTTGCCGATCGTTTGCGAGTAACTCTAGCGGAGAGCGCGCTGGCCTCGCCCGTCCCGGTGCCGCCGTGGAATGGTCCGATCCTATTACATGATCTACAGCTTCTCTAAAACGTCCTGACATTCCCCCACTCCCGGATCAAAGATGCGTAATAGCATAGAGTAGTCCACTTGCATAAGAGAGAAGTGAGGGTCAATCTTCCAGCTGCGGTGAATGTGACAAGTTCATGCGTTGTATATATGACTACCTCCAAGTTCCAGTCACTTGCTCCCCCACCAATCTCACCACTTCTCCTCATTTCTCCTCATTTGCGCATACGGAGTGTCATGACGTTTCAGACAAGCTGTTCAGGCGTTTACAAAAATAGTTTGTACAGCGAGTAGAGAAAGCCACATGGATGTAGTAAGCTTCTTTAACTGATTGCTATTTTTGGATACTTATTTTCCTTGCAAGACATGAACTGATTTTCACCCTAAATAAGTACATAAATAGATGAATAAGCAAACAAATAAATAAAAATATGTAACCCTGACACCTAATTCTTTTAGCCCAGGGTTAATATTCCGGATTTTTAAACTTATTACCAATTTCTAAACAATTACATTATGTTTATAATTTACAGCTTGTGAAACAAAAATAAAATAATTTGCAATAGATAAACACGTTAAACAAAAATAAGTTTAATTTAATTCCAATGCAATTACAAGACTTGATACAAAACATATTTGTGCTACTGTCATTTGCTTATTTATTATTGAGACAAGGGCCGCGGCACACAACGAAGGACGGGCTGCCCCACCCTACTGGTGGTGCGTGTATGAAAGGCGCTCAAGGTCAGGCTACCTGGTGCGACTTTGTGAACACATGACAATTCGGGCGGCAACACAAAGGGTTTTGCAGGTTATTCGAGAAGTGTCAGGCTGCCGGCGTGCTTCTAGAAGTTCGAGAAAGTTGTGTTACATCATCATCGCTATATAAGGAGACGAGACAATCATTAGTGTGAATTGCAGGCATTAGTTGTGGGGAGTCAGTCAGCTTTTAGTGCGTGTGTCAGCTGCGTATAGAAAGATAGCGAAGCACTCAATGAGTGTTGAGTGATTGTATCGCCAGAGTTAGTGGTGGAGAGGACTTGGTCAAGTTTATGAAAGAAAAATAGCTGCAAGTTGTAAGATCACGAAGGACTAAAGATTGTGTTAAGGTCAGTAAAGAAGTTGCATTGTTCTGCATTCAGACAGAAGAAAATAAAGTAACAAATAAGAAGTAGTTGAGTGGACTTTTGTTGTTTTTGTCACTTTGGTGTCCGGAGTGGGATTTATCAGATTGTCTTTTGTCACATTATTTCCTAATATTCAATATTTAATACGTATTTTCCAATTACTCAGTAATAGTACTATTTATAATTCTAAACTTCTAAATTGGCCAAACGTTAGACGGAGAAGAGAACTCTCGAATAGGTCGACTCCAACAGAATCACTCCCGAGATAAAACAAAAGAAACGCGAGGGGAACAAGATGAAAATGAGAACCGCCAGAAAGAAGATTAAAAGAGGCGGGTTAGGGAGTAATGAGAGGGAGGTATATGTTTAATACGGAATAAGGTTGGAGTCAGTTGGCAACACTGGCAAAAGTGGGCCAGGAATATGAACCGTCTCATTCCCTTTCTCATGAAAATTAATTTGGTAACCTGATCGGCCTGCACCGCCGAGTTGATTAAACATGGTCCACGAGATATGCGTGGCGTGGCCTGGCGTGTGCGCACATAGTTTTTGCACTGCCAACTTTCCACACATGAAAATCTGCAATTTCCACAAGTGAAACTTTCTTTATTAGTAGTATATTTCCAACTAAATATGTGGCCCGTTACAATACTTCAGAGAATTTGTCTTTTACCTTGTATTCAGGGTGGAAGGTACTTGATAACCAAATTAACAGTGGAACTATACAGGGTGGAAGGGAAGTCATTACATTCCTTCTAATATGTGCTTCATAGAAGCATTAAAAACAAAAAAGGTGAATGGCATTTTGTTCTTTGATCAGCCGAAGTCACACAGTGTTTCGAAATAATTAATCACTTAGAAGAATTTGAGGAACACTCCGAGGAGCTCTTTCAGACGTAAAGTCACTCCACAACGTTGCGTTGAGGTTGATCAGGGAATTGACCTGGATTGTGGATGTAAACAGGTCGGGCGCTTCCGCTTTCGTGTAATGTTGTGGAAGCTAATGCTTGTGATTGGCCTACACTCGCACAGTAAAGACGGAAGGAGACGGCAGGATATGTGTTTATGTTGTTTGTTTAAGTACTGAGCTAGGGACAGTGACACCCGCACAATCTGCAGTGTTGCCAGGTTGTTTTCGATAAAACTAAAATATCTACGTAGGAAATGATCGGGGACAAAGACGTGAGATACAAAATGTGTTCCAAATACCGAGATCTACCACTAGTTTACATTAAAGTCATGACTTCCCTTCCACCCGGTATAGTGTCTTCAGAGTTATTGAGCCGTTACCGTAATTATTAGTTCAGCGAGCCTCATCTCTCAAACGGGAGGTGTGGAAGTGAACCTCGGACTGCAGCGCTTCCGGCTTCATAAACAGATTGGTGTACTGCAGTGGTACAGAAGGTTCAAAGTTCAGCAGTTCCGTTTCTAGAGGAATCTAGTAAAACTTGATCTTACAACGTAAACAATGCGGTCGATATGAAGTAACGCCCGATAGCTATGCAACACACCTAACGTACAGGTAATGCGGGTAGGTCCTTCACCGACCAATTCTACCAGTGAAACTACCGTACTCTACACTTATGGCAGTCTACGGTAGCTTTGCAACTTTATTCGAGACAGATACCTCAAAGTACTTAAGTAAAATTTTATTTAACTTTTTAAATAAAAGTCTTCAAAAGCTCCGGAAGCAGGATCGGATATAAGGGGAAGTTGAAGAGCTTCAGAAACACTTCAGTTGTTATTAAAGGTACCTACTTACCAGTGACGTGTACAGTGACGCTGTTGGTTAGTCCTCGTGGTGTTGCGCACGTGAACACTCCTGAATCTTGTGGCTTCGTGTAGTATATAGAAAGTCTATACTTCCATTCCCGCTCCTCCGCAGCTATCGCCCAACCTGAGAACAAGGGAGGAAAACCCTGCATTACCAACATGTGAATATACCAATACCTGATAACAAAACAAATGTGATTAAACAGAAAGGGCCGTCATAGAGATAGTGTATGTAAATATATAAAAATCCCTCAAGCACCAAAGTTGGTATTTAGATTCAGCATATTTCAAAGCTCCAACACTAATGTTTTCAAGAAAATTCTATACCCCAAACTACCCTTTACATAATATTTCAAGTTGTCGAGTTTTTCAAAAATGAAGAAAACTTTTTCAAATTATTATCAAAAAGCATGCGAAGCGCTTCGACCTCCAGCCCGGGTGCCGGTCTCACTCCCACTAAGCACAACAGAGATGGCAACACGTGATGTACAGAACATGGGCTCATAAGGGCAGGAGTACTGCCTATCGCAGCTCCTTAGTTCCTCACGGTGCTGAGTGGGGCGTCTTATACTCAGGACTTAGAACCTCCACGTCCACGAATGACATCGAAACACTCATGCCATTAACCCTTTAGTGGTCGCGCGGGGTGTTGTCAAAAGTCGTCATTCTTATCGATGTGTTAATACATAATGGATAGGAGTGTACCTTCATGATTTTTTGTACCTTTCTAGGAAATAATGCGTGAGTCTTGACTAAAAGTCTGATGTGTTGCACTCACATGACTTTCTCTACTCTTGTACTAACCACTCCTACAAACTCTCATTCCTATATCTCTTTCGTGTTACTTAATTGGTACACATGTTCATCTCAACTTATTGTTTATTTCCTTCTAGGTGCAAGGGGAATATAGGAATACAATCGGCTTTGTGCGATAGTCAAATCTTTTAAAACAGGTCGCTATGTGAAGGCTTTAAAAATTCCGTTCTCTTTGCACGGCTAAGTGCATAACATAATTTGAAAAAAGTATTGCAAAAGCCACAAACGTGACAAGAAAATCTCCGAACTTGTTCAATCAAAGATATGTATGTGGACAAAAACCCACACTTTTACTTTCTCTAGAGGAAGTATTGTATTCCACTCAAAAATTCTATGTTGAGATTTCACCAGAAATATACGTTTTGAGTCCCGCTGAATCCAAAAAGGGGTCCGTGTGTGTCACTCCAAAAATCAAAGGTCGGTTAGAATCAAAGTTTAATGTCTTGCAATGATGCGACACAAACATTTAGAAGAAAATTGCTCCAAAGCTAAAGTATTCTTTACATGGACAATTTTTAGACAATTTGATTTTCTTGAAATGGTTCTAACGATTTTTATTAAAATTCCATATGTTTGAGATAGTTTGATGACAAATGAAATGTATATTTTGAATTTTCTGGCTATAGCCCATTAAGTCCTATTTATTCTGGATGACTTTTGCATAACTGGTAAACTATAAGAGACAAATTCTTATTATATAAAGATGCAGATCTTGCTAAAACACACAATTTATGATTAAATAATTCTTTTCTTTTACAAAGTGGACCATTTCGGAGATAGTGTAGTTTATTTGTGTGAGTTTTGGAGAACTTAGACTTCTGTCAAATGGAACATCGTTATTCATTTCTTTATACGTTAACCATACAAAGAGAACGAAATTTGAAAGCTTTAAAAGATTTGACTATCGCTCAAAGCCTACTGTATTCCCATATTCTCCTTGCACCTATAAAGAAATAATTTCTCTAAATGTTTCTCTCATCAAACACGAAGAAGTTACTGCAATAAGGAATAAGATTTTGTAAGAATGGTTAATACAATGTGAGTGCAACACCTCAGATTTTTTATTTAGTAAGCTTTTGCTTTTGTCTGTCTTGCACTGGTTACCATTTATGCAAAAATCATCCAGAATGAAGAGCTGTTCTGTATATATTCCCAGAAAATTCAGGGTGTGACTTAGAAACTGCCATGGAATCGCTTGCTTATGTCTGCCGCTGGCTAGCAACGACCTGTCCCTCTGGCTGAGGAATGGAGTGCAGAATAACCTTCTAAGTTTCTCCAAAGAGAAGTTTGGACATCCCTGTGCTATACAGTAGTAAGACATTTAACTGACAAACAACGTATTTATCTTGAATTGTCTAGGGAGATCTGTGAAAGCCTATTTATTCTGAAGGAATTCTGTCTAATTTTGACGGGTTAACTTAAGATATCTTTAAAATATAGAATTTATTCCAAATCTCCACTTTGCAATGTCAGGCAATTTTAAGAACAATTAACCTTTTAAAAATCCAGCTTTGTAAATGTACGAGTGTGTGTATTCCGGTATAAACGTGTATTGCCCAGGAAATCACATCAAAACTTTGGGTGGAATGCACTGGATCTCTATGGAGATGCACTCAATGCACCCCAACCGTCTGTATAGTAGCAACACACTTCCCACCTCCCCTAAACACGCCCCTAATTATCTTGGGAGTGAATCTCAAAGTAAAAATGATGAGTGACTGTGGTGACTAAGTTGGAGCCCTGGGAAATAAGTCACCTCCGCGAGGAAATGCCCACGTTATGCACATGTTTATTTTACCCAACAAACACACTGGTACTTTTGCTTGGGTCAACAGTTGAGGGAGGGTTGCTGATTACACCGGGTGGCTGCCAATATAAACACCTCCCCAGCGATCATCACTGGCCTCTGAGAGAATTGCATCTCTCAACTGTCGCCTATCCTCTGGCACGAAGGAGCTCTCCTGCATTCATAACCATTCTGTACAAACTATTCTTACAAGATCATATTATTTATCCACTTCTTATTAAACGAGAAGTTTCTACTTCTCCATAAAGTGTCACTCGACGTATTTCGCTGTAAGATGCCCGACGATTCACGGTTAGCATTTTGAACTTCAATGACAAATTTATTTCATCAACCTACTCTTGTTTATAAAATTATTGTACTATGATCTTAAGCAAGGACGTAGCGTCAATGGATGTGGTTGATGTGTTGCATACCCTGAAAGTTTTTCTTAGTTAACTTTTTCTATTATCTATATACTAATCCAATCAACGTAATGCTTGCTGAGGAGCATGTTTCGAATAAAAATAGTGGTTGTGCCTGTCTCACGCTAGTCACGCCAAACGATGTGCGCGCGCAGTAGATGTAACGCAGAAAAGTGCGTCTCACTTGTTAATGTTAAGGAGGTTTAAGGCTAAGCTTTTCAGTATTTTGTTTGGTAATGAAGATTAATTTGCTATGTTTAACTCCTTCTGTACGTATCACAATACAATAAGCAGCATTTTGAACCATAATGTGTGAACGTGTAACAGGAAAATGCGCCAGTAAGCCTAAGGCAAGGTATGCACATTGCTTGTGTGCATCCGCGTGGTTAACAACGAGGAAAATGTGTTGTAGACCGTAACTGCATTTCCAGGAAACCTACTGCTCACAGTATGGAATCCGAGAGTTTGTAATCAATAAACAAAGAATGTAAAAACACACTATAGGAGTGATTTTTCTGTAATTTTAATATTTACCAGTTGGTGAGTTATAAGGTTTTTTTTTTTTCAAAGATAATTTTTATTTAATAAGCCAAAAGATTTAAAAATTCTCTGTTTCTAACATTCTTTTGAGAGTACTTATCTACAGTAGAATAATACAATTATTACAATTTTGAAATGTTCATCCTGTGGAACATTTCAGGTACGGTGCCAAAATGACTAGAAAAGATAATAAATTTAAAGGTGTTAAAGATATTGCAGTGAAAATTTTAATGTACATTATTCCTCACATGTTACATGATACGAGTTTGAACAAAATCCAGTAATAACTGTAGAATTTACAAATGTCACCTATGCGTAACCTTAACACCAGTTCAAAGTGCATACCAAAGTCCACACATCACGTTACGTCACTGATCTTAAGAATTTTTCTTCTGAATTCTGCGCTCTAACCCTTATAATTGTGCGAGTGATTTCGTATCGCGCCGGCTAATAACGGATGAAAAATCGCTCAAAAGGTTTTGAACATTTTCACTTCCTTAACTTCCACCACCCAACAGCCTTTAAGTTCTATTGAAATGGTCGAGCAATATTTTAAATAATTACAGCAGGTGAAATTAAAACAAAAAAACAAAAAAACAAAAAAACTTTTGTACACCTCTTTGCTACCATAGTTATATCTCAAGATATAAACGACATGGTTTACTCAGTTCTGAACTATAAGATACCGGTTTACTGATTCCTGTGTTGGAAATGTTCTACGGTTATTCATTTATTCAGCAATCCCTGTTAACGAACCTAATTACAACATAGATATAAATTATATAAAGAAACATTTTTTCACTGGGATTACTAGAATGTTGTGACACCAGAAATTTCAGTTGATATATCAATAGAATTAGAATAAAGAATATTTATGGTTTTTTATATTATTTCATTACACCCTTATGCATTATTCTATAAATTGCAATTAAAGAAAAAAATTAATATACGTATTATGCATACTGTTATAAAGAAGATCGATTGTGGGTATTTAAACTCTGTGGGTGATTATCTTGAAAACCTTCACGTCTCATTCTGGTATGATACTAAAGTTAATACTGACTATGTAGGGTAGAAGATGGGATGGACCCCAAGTTAAAGACATTCTGATCTGCATGCAGACCGATATCGGTCGTACTGCATTGTGCTATATTTAAAATGATTTGATAATTCTTCTTTTTTTAACATTGGGAACAGTGAAAGAAAGAGGTAGAGAGAGGCTGGGAGGGAGGTGGACGGATGGAAAGGGAGATGGAGGGAGAGGGAGATGGGGGAACAGGAAGAAGAAGGGAGAGGGAAACGAAGGTAAAGGGAATGGAGGAACAGGGAGGAGGGAGAGGGAGGGAAATAGCGTGATGGGATTCAATGGACCTATTATACATTACGAATTCTGAAAGCCGACGCACTTTAAGTAAGAAGTATTGGAGCATGTAAGAAATCTTTATTACTATGCGAATTTGTGTCTGTTACATACGATTTTAATTCTATCGGAGCTTTACATTTAAGTCAGGCAAACGAAAAGGTTGTGGGTTTTCTTTGAAGATACAGTCGTGGGTATTTGCTCATTCGTGCAACTTCAAATATAATTGGCGGTTAATCTTGGGTGTGTATGTGCGCGAAAAGCGCTCACTACATTAGCACTGTATGTTTCGGTATGGTCGGTCAGGTCAGAAATGCTCCTAAAAGAAGACAACATCCGTCTGCACACTTCCTGAGATTAATTAAATCCTATGTAAAACATCGCGTTTGGGATTTTTCTGCCCCCGTCACAGATGTTGTCGGCACTTTAAAAACTGTTCTTTATAAATCAGTTGACAGCTCTTAACGCTCGCTGAACACCACTTCTTTTTTTGTTTTCAGTTCTACTCATTTTAAAACTTAAAAACGTTAAAGGAGAAAAAATATTTGCTAGCTAGAACGTAAAATAAATTAATGCGGAATCTTACGAGGCAAAGGGAGATTCCAAATGAAACATATTCGCACCTCAATTTTATATCTAGTGTAAGTTCCTCATGCGTTCGTTTTCGTCTCTGACAAAGGATGTAGTCTGCGCTTCACGTTTTTCTGAAAATTTCCCAGTTAACAGAGTACAGAGTGTCGCAAAGCAAAGCGAGATGCTAAATTTCCCAATCTTACATCTCTGGCGCGTGTATGCTACCTGCGCATGGCACTAAACACATTCCTTTGAATGCAGTCATTTTTAGCGTTAATTTCCCCTTTCGGTACATATATTTTTCAATTGCATAATATTATGTGACCGCCTCCGTAGCGCAGTTGGTAGTGCGCCTGCTTCTGGCGCGGAGGACTCGGGTTCGATCCCCGGTACCGGCATGGCATTCCCCCCCCCCCTCCCCGCTGGAAGGTCTGGCACGGGATGCACTCAGCCTTATTAGGACCCTCAGGGGCCAATTGAGGAGCTATCCTGATAGAAAGATAGCGTTCCTAAAAGGCCAAGTAGTCGCCTTACGGTCGGCTCCCCCACCACCCCGCACCTGCACTCCTCCGAGGGCCTCAAAACATACATATCCATTGAAATCTGGATATTGAATTTTTTTAACACTTCCTTTACTATACATAGTAGAGAAAGAAAACAAAATCAAAATACTTCGAAAGACTTCGTAACCGGTGCCAAGAAAATTCCCATTAGACCGGCCAACCATCCGAAAGAAGGTTCTGTGTAGAATATAAATATGAAAGGAAGTTATAGCGGGTAGCGAAATTCACTTGTTTGTAATACATGTGTTCAGGTGTTGTAAATATAATACAAAATGTGTATACCATTGTGGTAGGAAAAGTTAACATTCATGCAGGCCAGTCTCTGTTTATTTAACGTGGGTCCATCCCGTCCACTGCCACATAATATAATAATCTCTATCCCTAGAGCGTATCCTCTATGCTATTTCCCTCATTGTCAGGCCGCTGCGTCCTCCAGCCACAGCCAAGGACACTGAATCCAAAAGAAAACCATTAAAAAAAATCTCCGTGTGCGTGTGAATAGCATAACTCAAAAACGAAAAGTCGGTTGAATAGCAGACTTGATATCTAGGTTGACGATCTTCCAAGGATGCGATAACAAGATTTTCAAGAAAATCCCTCCAGCCCAAACTGCCCCATGCATGGCACTTTTTTAACAAAATTTTGAATTCTCAGAATTGACTGACGGCTTTGATTAAAATACCATACGTGCATTGAGTTATTTTATTACAAATAAAACCTTTGTCCTAAGTGTTCTGTGCATAAGCTCTGAAGTCCTCTTCATTCTGGATGACTTTTGTATTATTAGGTGTACCATAAGAAATTTCGTTAAGGGCACACGTTTCCGAGTTATTCGTTGTTACATTTATCAAATGCGAAGTAATTATATACTATTTTGTCTATGTATTCGAAATGCCAAAACTATCACATTGCGAACACCTGTTGGAATACTTGATTACTGCATTTCAATATTTTCATTGTACCTACAAGAAAATATGTTATAAAACTATTTCTAGAAACGTTTTTCTATTGATTAACACGAAGCAAATGAAAAAATATTCATAAAAGCTTATCCTTTTAAGATGAGTAGAAAAGTCTCGAGAGAATATAGATCAGATTTCTTTCTAAAAATTTAATTAGCTCATTCTTTTAGTTATGTAGAGCAAACTGAATAAGGCAGTATCATTCAAACAGCCTGCTCACTATCTTCCTTCCCACTTTCTCAGATTCGCCCTTCTCCTCAGACACACTTTCCTGCCCCCTACCATTCTATTGATTCTTCTGCAGGAAAAGAAAACTATTTTTCTTGCTTACGTAACCAGAAATACAAAACGAATCCTTTTCACATCAACTCCACTTTCATTGCTTCAGAAATCCACTGTTGTGAAGGATGTTTTCAATGGAAACATGACGTAAACATAGCTGCGTTTTCCTTACATCCTTACCACCATTTCTTGGATCAGCAATACCCCGAGTTCACCAGTGTTTCCCCTTTACAGTTCAAGTATTTATATACTCACCGGATTATGTACCTCAGGGGTTTACTTCCTCTACCGCATACAGTGAGTAGGGCAAGTATTGCATTTCTACTGAAACCTCATCATCGAAATTTTGGGTGGAACACGTGCTTTGAGACCGCTTGAATTTAAAACAAATCACTTTTAGAAGAAAGTCCGCGCATTTGCGTGTCTGTTAACAGCATAACTCAAACACCAACTGTGGTTTTTAGCCGACTTTACGATTTTAAGTTTTATAAATTTCAAGGATGCGATACGAAGATTTTGAAGAAAATTCCTACACCCTAAACTACCCTTTGCATGGAACATTTTTAGAAAATTTAGATTTTTTCGAAAATTTCTGAACGATTTTCACTAAAATGCCACATGTTTGATACATTTTATGGCAAACAATGTATATTTTGAATTTTCTGGCTATAGCCCATATAGTCGTGTTTACTCTGGATAACTTTTGCATAACTGGTAAACCGTAAGAGATAAACCAAATCTTACTATACAAAAATGTAAATGTTGCTAAAACAAATTATGTCCAAATAAATTTTTTCGTAGACTGAACCATTTCGTGTGGGTTTAGCAATACTTATATCTTCTACAAATGAAAGATCGTTATTCATATTTTATATCTTAACCGTGCAAAGAGAACGGAATCTAAAAGCTTAAGATTTGACTATCGCTCAAAGCTTACTGTATTCTCATATTCCCCTTGTACCAACAAGGAAATGAGCAATAAGATAATTTCTGCAAATGCTTATCTCAACTAACACGAATAAGATATAGGAATAAGAGTTTGTAAGAATGGTTTGTACAAGAGTAGAGGAAGTCATGTGAGTGCAACACATCTGATTTTTTCCCATCTAATGCGCTATTATTTCGAACATTACTCTTTTTTCTAAATCAGCAAAAGCATATGGTTACAGCAACAGCATTATCAGCTTTACATTTTAGTTACTAGCTGCATTTAGTTGAGGCGTAAGATTGCAGATCGAACTTGTTTCTGTAAACATTACTACTACTGTTCGTTGTGAATTGTTGCGACCATCTTAATTTGACGTTGCACTTATAGTGAAATTGCGGGGGGTTAGGTCCGGGGACCGAGGAGACCACAAATCTCTATTCATACTTCTATTCTGAAACACACTTTCAATTGTTGTCATCGAAAAATTGGCTGTTTGAGCTGTTGCAGCTTCTGTTAATTATTTAAAACTAGGCGAGCTTATGTACGGGTGTCAACTGTCAACTACAAAAAGATTGGCTCCATAATTCAGTACCTAATATTGTTCATGAAGTACCTATTCATGACGAAAGAATTGGTGTGTGGTGCGCCATTAGCGGAGAAAAGTTTCTCAGAGCTGCAATAAGCGATTTCTATCTCTGGGGTAACTTTTTAAGTTAAGTTTTAAGTTTTTAACAAGGTGTACAAGACAAACCCATATCCGTACAAGACAACATATCCGTCAGGGAATTACCAACATTTCTCAACGTGAACTACGGCGAGTGATGGATAGTTTCCTAAAGAGGTGCCAAAAATGTATGGATAACGCCGGTGGCTAGTTTCAGCATCTCCTTTCATAAAATTGGTCAGTAAAGCCTTTAAAAATAGTTTTAAAAATGTTTTATGGTTTCATCCGCGCCTTTCTATGATGGCAGCAAACAGCAATGAGCACCAAGGACGCGGACAGGTAAAACACCGCGCAGCCGTTTCGCTCTCCTGTTAGTTTATTATACATATAATATATAGAACACAGCTATGAAATGGAGATAGCTGTGTTACTGTAACTTCTTTCCCCTCTTTGCCCTATTTCTCGTGTTCACGTTGAGTACCCCAGATTCAGTTCTCTTGTGCTCCACATTGGCTTTGCGGTTCTGATTATTGCAGACAGACACTTCACAGATATGCGCTGCCGTTTATCTGCAGGAACAAGCATGTGCGTACGTATTTTGGTTTTACTACGAGTGGGTCCAGCTCGCCCGCCATTGACAGTCACTTATGTAAACACTTGAACGTATCAATTAGACACCCGGAAGTTCTCACGCGCGACTGCGGCGACTGGGGCGACGAGAGCAAAAACAGCCCCTGCCAACCCCATGTTACAATCCAGCGAAAGAACGAAGGGAAGCAAGACAAACAGTCAGTCGGAATTACGTAGCCTGCTTCTATCATATGCAGTGACATATGGATGTTTGCTTGAGCGATGTATCTTTTATTTTTCGCTGCTCTGCAGTCCTCAACTTATTTGCAATCGCTGTGAAGCTGTGAAATTTGTAACACGAGGGAAGTTTCAGCTGTATTTGCACTTCTCAGGGGCTATGTAAGGTTTATAAAATAATATTTTGTAATGCAATAATAACACAGTATTAAAACAGTTTTAGAGAAAACTTGAAGTTTTACGTCCTTTAGCCTGTTTGACAATGAATTAATGAAATTTACGACTTAGAAGTAGGTGTATAAAGGACAGAGCGCAGCACTAGACTCCAACGTGACCCCTGAAGTATGGCGTAAAGGGGAAGAAACGGAATAAAATAAAAATATGTATAATAACCCTGGCCCTGATTACCTAAACTTGCCAGATTCTTATAATTTGTTTCTATACAGTGTGCGTACAAAGTCCGTAGCTACTCGCACCGCATTTTGCAGGTCACCAGTTGTAGCGTAGGTACCGCTGCTTCCGCACCTTCTCTTTCACGTAACCCCATAGAGCATAGATCAGGGCTTCTTGGAGGCCATGTGAGATTGTCCGATCCTCTACCGATCCAATGAATTACAAAGACTGCGTTCAGACGTTGTCGAACAGCCACTGTGAAGTGAGCTGGTGCCCCATCATGTTGGAACCAAACACTTTAAGATTCCCGCATTTTGCAGCTGTGGGAGGAGCCAGCCATCAATCATCTGCAGATAGTGTCCTGGTTAACAGGACCAGCAAAAAAAATATGGGCTAAACAGATAAGTTTGTGTCATTCCGACATGTGGTGGGTTGCGCTCGATTTCTTCGAAAAAAAAATCTGATGTGTTGCACTCACATGACTTTGTCTACACTTGAACTAACCATCCTTACAAACTCTTATTCCTATATCTTCTTTCTTGTTAGTTGAGATAAACATTTGTACAAATTATCTTATTGCCTATTTCCTTGTAGGTGCAAGGGGAATGTTAGAATACAGTGGGCTTTTTGCGATAGTCAAATGTTTGAGATTCTGTTGTCTTTGCACACTTAACATATAAAAAAATGAACAACGATGATCCATTTCACGAAAGTTTTAAGTTTTCCGAAACTCACACACATAACAACGAATATCTCCGAAATGGTTCACCCTACAAGAAAATTTATTGAGACATAAATTGTATATTTTAGTAAGATCTACATTTTTTGTACAGTAAACTTTTGTCTATCTCTAACGGTTTATCAGTTATGCAAAAGTCGTCCAAAGTAAATACGACTACAGGGGCTACAGCCAGAATATTCAAGATATACATTTCATTTGTCATTAAAATATCTCAAATATATGACATTTTAATCAAAATCGTTAGAGCCATTTTCAAGAAAATCAAAATTTTCGAACAATTTTCCATGTAAAGGGTAGTTTAAGGTGGGGCTATTTTTCTTCAAAATCATCGTGTCGCATCCTTGAAAGTCATTAAACTTAAATACCAACTTTGGTTTTTAACCGACTTTTCGTTTTTGAGTTATGCTGTCCACGGACTGACACACAGACTGGCACACAGACTGACACACAGACACACACACGGACCTTTTTCTAAAAATGCTTTTTTTTGGATTCAGGGGATCTCAAAACATATATTTCCGTTGAAATCTCGACATGGAATTTTTGGTTGGAATACAATAATCGCTCTAGTTACTATACGAGTGCTGGAAATTGTATGTTGGTATTTACGCAGCAGGAAGTGAAAACGCAGGGTCATGCAAAAAACTGGCATTGAAAGTGGTCCAAGTCTATAAGCAAAAACTGTTGCGTAGAAACCAGGATCATGAAGTAGGCTTGAAACAAGCTCAAGAAGATCTGTGGATAACGTTTCCAGAAACATCAGAAAAAAACGGGGAGAAAGAAGTGCGTGTGTGTATTGCTAAAACCATTAACAGACCTCTAGTAGACAAATAGCGTGGGGCAGGAGAGCAAACAAAAAACAGACCGACAGTTGAAAAACACCATGCCTCAATGTAATTTTGGGGTTGGTTTAAGTAGGAGGGTCAAGGGCTGGTTGTTTATCTGAACACACCCATTAGGTGTGTAAGACGAGAGGCAAATGAAACTGTCCTTCTCAAAGGAATTGCGTTCTGTTACTAACATAATCCTGTTTATAACGGGGCTGTGTGGTAACCGCAAGTGACCTCATTACGTCAGCAGTAACGTACGAGGTCCCAGCTGGACCTGGCGCTACGTGGAATAACAATATCATCTAATAAAACTACAACATTTGCTTTCTCCACAGCTACCTGTTGTAGACACGGACATTACTCGTATTATAACCCCCTCAAAAATCCCTCTCTACTTTACTTTATGTCTCGAAAAGATTTTTCTAAGTTCCGACATCACTTATATTACATGCTATAGGAAATCGTGCGAAATTGCCTTATTTCTGGCCCCAGTGCCAGAAAATGACTGACAGTTACCATGTCAATAAGAGAGCAATGACATTATTAACGCTGCAAGTAATTTACTCCAATATGCCTGTAAGAAAACCATAAATCGTCACTCTCGTAAGTGCAGCAACACAAAACTCTGTTAAACTTATTTTAAAACGAAAACCAATAAAAAATATATGCTAATCAGAGGAGGAGGAGAAGTGGGTTTAAGGGCGCTCAACTACCACTATTTTTACTTTCTCTACTGGTAAGTAGGGGAAATATTGTATTCCACCCAAAAATTCGATGTCGAGATTTCACCGGAAATACATGTTTTGAAACACCCTGAATCCAAAAAAAAGCATTTTTAGAAAAAGGTCCGTGTGTGTCTGTCAGTCTGTCAGTCTGTGTGTCAGTTTGTAGTGTTTAACGCCCGCTTTTACTACTACGGCACCGCAGGCGATGACACTGATGATACATGGAATGAAGATGGAGCACCGGTGGAATGAGATGGCGGGGGAAACCGGAGTACCCGGAGAAAACCGGCCCTGACGCCGCTTCGTCCACCACGAATACCACATACGGGTCCCTGGGATCGAACCCGGGCCGCCTAGGTGGTAGGCGAGCGCGCTAACCGCTCGGCCACGGCGCCGCCTGTCAGCCTGTGGACAGCATAACTCAAAAACGAAAAGTTGGTTAAAAACCAAAGTTGGTATTTAAGTTTAATGTCTTCCAAGGATGCAACACGAAGATTTTGAAGAAAATAGCCGCATCCTAAACTACCCTTTACATGGAAACTTTTTCGAAAATTTTGATTTTCTTGAAAATGGCTCTAACGATTTTGATTAAAATGCCATATGTTTGTGATATTTTGATGACAAATTAAATGTATATCTTGAATTTTCTGACTTTAGCCCCTATAGTCGTATTTAATCTGGACGACTTTTGCATAACTGGTAAACCATTAAAGATAGACCAAGTTATACTACACAAAAATGTAGATCTTGCTAAAATACACAATTTGTCTCAATAAATTTTCTTGTAGGGTGAACCACTTCGGAGATATTCCTTGTTATGTGTGAGTTTCGGAAAACTTAGAATTTTCGTGAAATGGATCATCGTTGTTCATTTTTTTATATGTTAAGTGCGCAAAGGCAACAGAATCTCAAACATTTGACTATCACACAAAGCCTACTGTATTCTAATATTCCTCTTGCACCTACAAGGAAATAAGCAATAAGATAATTTGTAGAAATGTGTCTCAACTATCAATAAAGAAGATATAGGAATAAGAGTTTGTAAGAATGATTAGCACAAGAGTAGAGAAAGTGATGTGAGTGCAACACATCAGATTTTTGAGGGATGGTTTCTCTTGTCCGGCTTTATGTTTGGAACGATATGCATGAAAGATTTTAAGATATAGTTAACGCAACTCCAGATTTCATTATTTTCACAGTATTTACAACACATATGAATTTTTACATTATAATAATACTTTGACATTTATATTTTCTTCAATTTAATGTTCTGATGGCACAGAAGATTGCTGATCTTTCAGAAATTTCTTTTGATCGATGCAGAACAATGCAATTTCTCTCCAAAACGCTATCTTATTTATTTTCTTGGCAACGCACTTTTTCACTGTTGCCTTTTCCGTGACGTCACGTAATTATGTCACGTACACCGCATACTTATGCTTACCTACACACAGGAGTTTACTCGCTCCCATTTCTTTGAAACTATTCCCTTTTAATGCCAAACAATTTAATAACACAAATAATAATTAAACACTCATCACGAATAATATACTTTAACAAAACAGCAAAACGCGAAGTCCCGTTATTTTTCTATATCTTTATTTTTGTTTAAATTTTACTTCAAATGCACAATTTTCTTCTCGTCGTTAACATATTATACTGTTCTCTACTATTTCAATTCACAATTGTTCCTCTGGTAATCTCTCTCAGTCCTTGAATGTCTTTCTCCACTTTCACTGTCTCTTATATTTTTGCTATTACGATGCACTCACTCGACGACACATACACACTCGCTGACAGGCTGGCCGACTCACTCTCGTAACTAAAACTAACTGTACACAAGTCACTCAAAACTAAACTTCTACTCTAATTAAACTAACTCTAACTCTAACTCTAAACTGCTCACTGTCTGTGCTATTTATACTGGAGCTGGCGTCACGTGATCTTCAAGAACCCTCCATACATACACATGTGCAACGATCACTCAGTGGAATTAACTGGAAGCTTCTGGACCCTTTCTTTTGTGTTTTACGGGCATCATTGTTTATGGTTACGTACATA
The DNA here is from genome assembly GCA_030765045.1 of Tenodera sinensis. Taxonomy (NCBI): domain Eukaryota; kingdom Metazoa; phylum Arthropoda; class Insecta; order Mantodea; family Mantidae; genus Tenodera; species Tenodera sinensis. The sequence goes on along the minus strand of CM060961.1, from coordinate 21,637,672 downwards.
GTCGCTCAGGGTACCGCTCCCCTCTCGTCCGTATATTGTTGTAGGACCAATGTCACAATACTTTTTCTAAAATGAACATAAACGAACGGTTTCATTTTGTTTATTTTGTGTTCTTTATTGTATTTCAAAAGTTTAAATAAACTTTTTGTTTAAGTGTATTAAGTAATATTTTAAATGCCTCTAAAGAAACAAAAGGCTATTGGGCAAGTGCAATGTAAGTCTAAAACTAGTGGGGATAAAGTCCTCAAACCATGAGCAACGGCGGGTATTTCAGATAGTATAATTGATACTAAGGGATTATCAAGCTATCAGGGGTGGGGAAAGTGGTGTGGGTTATGTTTCCTTTTTTTTAACAGTGCCATTCCCATTGACAAAGATATGCTTGGAGTACAAAAGCGTTACTTATTTTAAGTAGAAGATTAATCAAGGGAATTGCTTCGCTGAATAAACGCAATTTGATTCTCTCGCGTTACAAACCTCATCCCAATCTGCTTTCAAAACGAACATTGGGCATGCATTAAGCTGTCTTATATTTAGCGAATTGATTCAAATAATTCGAGCGTGTATAGAAGCTGTATCCAACCATCCCATTCGTCTCGCCTAATGATCACACACAATAGAACATAATCTCTGTTGCATATCTGTTGTCAATTGCTGCTGCAAGAGAACACAAAAAGAACATTTGCACACACAGTCAGTCAGTCAGTCCTTTTCGTCCTTCCTGCAATTGTAAATTCTGTTTAAAACCGAGGATGCTTCTAATGAATTGGGACAAACGAAAAGCAGAGAACAAACTAAAAAAAGCTAACAGCGCTCAAGGGTGGTTCTTTTTTACCCAACAACAGGGCCTTTTGTTCTAGCTGCACGCACCACTAAATAACACTGGTGGAACTGAAGATGCGATTCATACGTCTAACTAAACCAATCTAACCGTCAAATTCTGCAGCACCATCAGCACCACAACTACTTAAAATGCTTGCAGTTCCCGCTTTCGAGTGATCATTAAATCAAAACATGTTTTAGAGTGCTGAAACTGAAACTGCAATTTTTAACACAAGATACGCGAATTAGAGATTTTAATTCATCGTACTAGTGCCTTGTCACCAACTTCGGTTTCAAGTCTTCACATCTTTAAAAATTTACCCTGTTTAGGTTTTTCTTTTCTTGATGTATTTTTACTTTCAATAATACCTACATAAAGTAGAGGTACTATTGTATTTGACCCAACAATTCGATATATTGAGATATCACCGGAATTATCTTTTGAGGTCCCCTGAATAAAAAAATACCTTTAGAAAAAGGTTCCACGCGCGCACCTGTGTGTTAAATTGAATATTTTGTTGTTTAACGACGATGTCAATTGCCAGGATCACATCAGCGTCGCCGGTGTGTCGGAATTTTATGTGGACTGGATTTGAACCCGCGACTTTGGGATCAGTAAGCCAGTGTCTAACCAACTGAGACATGCCGCGTGACTGTGTGCGTGTGCATGTGTGTTTTTACTTCTTGATTTAAATTTTTGGTGCTTGTTATTTGAGTACATAAATAATTAAATTCTGAAACTTGAACAATAAGTTTTCTTCCCACTTCTAATTTGTATTTCAATGCCACACCACTAACAGCTTGTCTGTTAGTTATATTTTAGTAATTCTAGCGCTGTATAAACTATAGTATATGCACACTTGTTAAATGTGGTTTTTTCTTGTTCGTAGGGTTGTGAAACGAATGATTAAACCGTTCCTACTCGCATATTAAAACCTACTTTCTACTATAATCTACTGTTATTAGTGTTTTAAGCGAGAGAATTTGATACCTGAGAGTGAAACAGTGAAGTAAAACACACACGCACGCGCACACACACATACACGTACACACACACACACACACACACACACACGCGCGCACACACACACACATTTCCCCTGAATTCAAAAGCATTCCTGATTCTAGATGACCATGATTTCATCCTGAAAGCTGGTGATGGGTGAAATAGGAAATGGAACATATGTTATATCGCTTGCATGGAAATGTGCTAATATCCAGATAGGTACGAAGTCACTCTTCCATCAGATGAAGGACAGAGCTCTGCTAATGGAAGATGCATGTTTGTTGGGGATAATGGGGGGTGAAGCGCTTTTGGTCTGCCGCCCGCCCGCCCTCAAGTATGCGATGACCTGTTGAGATGCTCTCTCTGGCATCAAACCTCATCTTTCTGCTTCATGCATGACATTATGGAGCAGTAATTCATACTTGCATGTTATACAGGATATCACTTACAAAGGCATTGTTTAGCCTGGACCTTCTAACGATACGGCAAAGCATTGAAAAACATTAGAAGTTTAAATTGCTCATACCTATATAAAATCTGATATGTTTCACTCACATGACTTTCTCTACTCTCATACTAACAATTCTAGAAACTCTATTTCTATATATTCTTCGTGTTATTCGAGATAAACATTTACAGAAATTATCTAACTGCTTATTTCCTTGTAGCCACAAGGGGAATATGGGAATACAGTAGGCTCTGAGCGAGTCAAAACTTTTAAAAGTTTCAAACTGCGTTTTCTTTGCACGACTGACATATAAAAACAAATAAGAATGTTCCATTTGATGAAAGTTTGTTTTCCAAAACTGACACAAATAAGGAATATCTTTAAAATGGTTCACTATAAACATTGTTTGGACATAAATTATGTGTTTTAGCAAGATCTACATTTCTGTATAGTACGATTTTGTCTATCTCTTATGCTTTACCATTTATGCATAAGTCATCCAGAGTAAACAGAACTATATAAGCTGAAGCCCAAGAATTCAAAATATACATTTCGTTTTCCATAAAAATGTCTTAAACATATGGCAGTTTAATCAAAATCATTAGGGCCATTTTCGAGAAAATCAAAATTTTTGATAAATGTTTGATCTACAGACTAGTTTAGGGTGAAGCAATCTTCTTAAAACTTTTCGTGTCGCATTCTTAAAACATATTAAACTTAAATATCAACATTGGTTCTTAACTCACTTTTCGTTTTTGAGTTATGCTGTCTAGAGACTTACTGACTGACACACACACGCGCACGCGCAAACACACACACACACACACACACACACACACACACACACACACACACAGATGGACTTTTTCCTAAAGTTGTGTTCAGGGTCCCCGAAACTTGCATTTGCAGTGAAATCTCGGTATGGAAGACTTGCCCGTAGACTTGATAATAACTCTTCCACAGAAAGAGAGAACTTGTAAGTACATAAAGAGTTGTAAAACTCCGTAGGGTACCGTAGACTATAATAAATAATTGTGGACTACGGTAGTTTTCCCAATAGAATTGGTCAGTTAAGAACCTACCCGTATAACCTGCATGTTAGTTGTGTTGCATATCTATCAGGCGTTACTCGATCGCTTTGTTTACGTTATGTGATCATCTTTTACTAGATTCCTTTACAAACCGGAAGCGTTGAACCTTGAACCTTTCCGAAACTGACGAAACTTTCCGAAACTACGAAACATTGGTGTTTTCAAAAGTATTCGGAAGCTCCTGTAAGTATGCCGCACCTCATATTAAAGACACTAGTGGTGGTCACGAGTAATCTGAAAAGTACAATTACTTTGATCATGTGGCCAAAGTCATGATCACAGTTTTTGATGAGAAGTATCTTTGAATCTCTTATTAATTTTCTTAATTCGTTGTATTTCATTTCTTTCCCTACCAATACTAGTGGCAATTCTACGTCACTGTACAGCACCAAAACCACCACGTAACTGTGATTACGCATCAATACCACGTGACATTGAAGCAGATTTGCAAGAACAGTAGTAAATGCAGTTCAGCTCTAATTTTATACGTGAAGCCAAGTGCATGTATATGCTAGCAATTGCAGGTACATTGTCTAGTGTGAAACATTTTAGTGCATATTTCGGTCATTTTAAGCGCATATGTGCATGCATATTACAAGAGTTTCTAGAGTATAAACTTCCTAGCTGTGGGTAATCCCTGGAGTCCTTGCTTGCCGCTAAAACATTAAAAACGCTCACCTTGCAGCTTCTCGCCGTGTGTATAGGCAACTTGTCCGTCATGGTTGTAATTATATCTCACATAATCCTGTGGTTGTTTGGAGCGCAATGTGCAATGAGCGTTAGTTGAGGTCCATCGATTGTGAGTGCCAATTTTTCGATTCATGTATTAAATCGGTGTCCATGTTTAGCTGTAAATCATGGAAACCGACGTTTCAGCAAGGAAAAATATGCTGCTCATCATATCATGTCCCCGCATCACTGAATGGTACAAGAAAGCGATTATGCCAGTAAGTTCATAATTCAAGTTCGAAAACCAGTAGATACAGGGAGATCTCCATGCAACTAAGGCCAACTGTCTGTCACAAATTCATAAGGTGAACTAAGAATTTTATAGTAACCGTTGTCGTTATAAGATTTTAACTGCCCTGTAGGGCACTAGCAGCGCGTCTGCCTCTAGCGCGAGGTACCCTGGTTCGGTGATGCTAATTCATTAGCTATCCTGATGGAAAAGTAGTGTCCCTAAAAGGATAAGTAGTCCCATTACCGTCGGGGAAGAGCCACTGACCACCACCCACACACTGCACTCCTCCTTCAACGTGATAAATAAAGTGTATATCTGTGAAGTCATTCGTGAGGTATTCTGTGAAGGTTTAGAAAGCTGGTGAACCATTAAATGCAGATAAACATAACATTTTTTTAAACACAATTTATTTCAGGTAACTAAGGTCTTTATGACTGCAGCATTTCGAGAATATCCCTTATTATTGGTTTAATTTCCCAATGTCTTGTCGTTTAACGTGCTATCGTTATTTAGTGCTATCGCGAAATGACTAGAACTTCAATGCCAGCATATAGCTATTAAATATCTGGTCATAAATTCGGTTTGCTCTGAATCCCTTGTAACTACAACGAATAGTACACTAATTATATTTCTTCCTTTGCCTAAATTACCTTGAAGTACACAAAAAGGTAAGTTTTCCAAAGAATATTTTGTGGAAGCTATATAAAAGCGGGGGAGAAGGTCATATGAATGTGAAATAGCACAAGCAGCCAGCCTGTCTGTAGTGCATGCTAAAACTGCTGTTTATCGCCGTGATGTATAGGCAACCTCTTCGACGTTCCACTCCTCTTAACCAGGCAATTAAATGTTCTCAACTTATTGACGGGAGTTCAGCAGATCAAAGCCACCAGGCTGTAGAATTTACACGAAGACAAACGACTGTTCTAAATACATAAAAGGTTATATTTTTGACGCCAAAATATCCTTAAGTTAAATTAGGAGAAAGTAATAATTATTTTTACTAAACTTTCACCTTTGTGCTGATGTAGGCATAAGCTTGCTAAGTATAACAATTTTTTTTAAGTACCTCAATGCACACTTTATGCCATTCCTTATTTTCTCAAAACTGTATTTTTAAAAGCCTGTATACAGTAAATCGCACGTAGACATTTAATATTAAGCAGAGGAACATTAGAAATTACATTTAAATAAATTATACACGTGGTAAAGCGATTATAAACACTGATTTCGCATATTAATATGTTTGCTTTTTATAATATAAACGCATTATTTATTTTCAACCTTTTTAAGCAACTAATATTATGAACAATTTAAAAAGTCTTGCACGAAAACAAGGGGTCAAAATTTTAAGTACATAGTCACTGTTAAGAGTTATTGCACAAAGGGGCAGAATATAATGCCTAAAAGCACAATGGTGCTAAAAATGTATGGTTCAAAATGTAGGGATAAGAAGCAAACAGCAAGAGTAACTAAAAATACTTTTCTAAACCTGGTTTCAAAAATAATGATTTAGGAGATTTTGTTGCTTTTGGGTCCACTAAATACTGCGTAATAATTTTAACAAAAAGTGATACGTTTTATTTTAACTAGCAAACACTTGCCCAAGTACATAATTTCGAAACCAAAAAGGTGTGCGTATGCGCCTGCGTGAGTAACTAAAAAGGAAAAGTTGTTTAAATACCAAAATTTGTATTTAAGTTCAGGATATTACATGGTTAGGATACGAAGACTTCGATGAATATTCATTTTTAGCCATTTTGATTGAATTACCATACGTTTAAGCTATCTTTATGACAAAATACGGCTTATATTTTCTGGGAATAGCTTTGAACTTTTTATCCTTAACCCTTTCATGCCTGGTGTGTATTATAAGATACATAGGCTTTTTTTCCTATTTGTACTAGTTTTAACTTTTTTTCTGCTATATTCTTGTTATACTGTCTGTCACCAATTAAAAATACATATTTGAGACGTTTTGGATTGTAAAAAATTATTTTTTATACAATTTATATTGTAGTGTTTTTTTATATAAGAAAAGAAGCAAAATCCATGCAACCGCAAATGATACCCCGTCATCATCCATGCGTGCCATCACACCGATTATTTTACGTGGGCCCTCCCCGTCCTTTACCACAGGTACATTTGACTGCGGTTGCCGAGACTCGAACTCACGACCTCAGGCTTTGAGTGCATGGCCAGTGCACTACGTGTTGCCTCAACGATCATGGCTATTCAAGCCAGCAGGCTGAAGGTGTCCCAGACCACCTAATCTAAACCGGTTTCGAATTAGAGGAAGAACGGCATAAGTAGCAAAATAATTCACGCATGAAAGAGTTAACTACTTGTCTGCAGTTAATAAACCATCAGAGATAAGTATAGTATATAGTAAAATGTAGATCTTGTCTAAGCGCATAACTTAACATTTTTCGTACCAAGGATTTCCGAGGTATTCTTTGTTATTGGTTTGACTTTTCAGAACCTTAATACTTTCCTCACCAGCGATGGCTTTGAAACTATTCGTCTATTTGTTTATTTCTCTGCATTCTTCTTATATCTACACTAAAATATCTAAATGAACAATGAGAGTTTATCTATATTAACAAGAAGTAGATAGAACAATAGCCTCCTATATCAAAAGTTTGCAATGAATGAGTAGAGAAAGTTATATGACTTTACACATCACCTTTTTATTTCATTTATCAACTATGGGCAGTCAAAGCAAGCAGACTGAAGCTCTAAAAAACATGGGTTCACAAATTAATTCACTTAACATGTTTACAGTGTACCTTGTTTATCCGCCAATTTCACTATTGGCCAAACAGAACTTTCTCTACTTCAATCACATTTTGTGGTGGTTTCAAATTGAACTTAAGAACCATGCCTCAGACGGTTTCCGCAAAAGTTCAGCTGGTTACTTTTTTGTAAAGCTTTGTTCAAATATACAGTTCCCTTCTACTGGCATTAACACAATCTACAGTCTACTATTTTCTCCTCGTGGTCTTGACTCACTCCCTTTACTGTCTCTCTGCACTTACTCTGTCTCTCAGACACTAACTCTGACGAGACAATCACTCAACACTCGTCAAAACTTCAACTGGACGCGACGTATCTTTCACAGCTGTCTCGCACTGACTAACACAGTGACGGACTAAAGAAGTGCTTGCCCTTACGTACTTCGCAAACTTTTATACCGATGATGACCTAGGCAGATCTTTCTCGAACGTCTACCAACAAGCCGGCTGCCCTACATTTCTCGATTGCTCTGTAAAACGCTTTGTGTTGCAACCTGATTGTTGTTAGTCACGTATTTGCTCGTGTGAGTGGTATGAGAAGCTTGACCTTGAGCGCCTTTGTTACGCGCCACGCCCGTGGGGTGAGCAGTCCGGCTCCGACGTCCTTTGGTATGTTGCCGGCAGCAACAACAATAATACTAATAGCCATAGTAATAATAGTAACAATAATACCATAAATTACAATTATTCTTAAATTAAAGAAAGTAAATAAATAATAGTTACTTTCATACGATTCCATTCTCAGAAGACCTAAAATTTTGAAAACAACGTTGTAAATTACCTTTTGTTCCTGCCTTTAATTTTTTCATAGAAGTGGACCCCTTATAAGAGCGTGACGGGATGGAAAATGTTACATGAAGGATGTGTGAATTGAAGTCCGCGTTTTCCACCAGCGATGCCTACGTGTTAAACATTTAGCAGTTTGCAACAGCTCCCCTTGATGTATAGGCAACTTCTTTGACGTCTCTGTCCGGCGTGGCTGTATACACCGTAAGGCAATTAAACTTTTATCATCAACTCGACATTCAAGAGCATCTGGTTTAGACAGGATTTACAAAATGTTTCCTTTAATGGGAACGAACAATAGCTTTAACATAGTGTAAATCTAGTTAAATTATAAAAAAGAACTGAAATAATTTTTAAGCAAATTTTCGGCTTCTAGCTGAAAAAAAAAAATAAAAAAAAAAATAAAATAAAATAAAAATAAATAAATAAATAAATGCAGCGGCTACCAGACATTAACCCTCTATTTCCTGAATTATTTTGCTACATATGCCGTTCTTCCCCTAATTCGAAACCGGTTTAGATTAGGTGGTCTGGGAGGCCTTCAGCCTGCTGGCTCGGATGGCCATGATCGTTAAGGCAACACGTAGTGCACTGGCCATGCCTGAGGTCGTGAGTTCGAGTCTCGGCAACCGCAGTCAAATGTGCCTGTGGTAAAGGACGGGGAGGGCCCACGTAAAACAATCGGTGTGATGGCACGCGTGGATGATGACGGGGTATCATTTGACTGCGGTTGCATGAATTTTGCTTCTTTCCTTAAAAAAGAAAAACACTACAATATAAATTGTAAAAAAAATACTTTTTTACAATTCAAACCGTCTCAAATATGTATTTTTAATTGGTGACAGACAGTATAACAAGAATATAGCAGAAAAAAGATTAAAACTAGTACAAATAGGAGAAAAAGCTTATGTATCTTATAAGACACACCAGGCAATAAAGGGTTAAGGTGCCAGAGCAAATGTGAACTGCTTACGATAGCCTGAGTGCTCGGGCCGATTATATCGGCTCGCAAAACATATTGTGAAGATACTTTCGCGATATTCTCTGCTGACGGAATGCAAACCCTTGCAAGCGTCCAGCCTATGTCTTTACAAAGGCAGGCTCCTAGAAAAGCTGTTATAATATTTCGGTCGGTGTAAGGTAAATGGCGATGGGCTTTTGTCACAGGGCTTTCTAACCTTCTCTCTTTGGAGAACCCTACGCAGTGAGCGGCTATACCCCACTCCAGCCCTTCAGTGGAAGGAACCACACTATTGACACTGCGACAGTGTTCTGGAAAGCGACGAAAGTCATGACTTACCTGCAGGAAAGTAGCTTGTATATGTTCCATATATAGAAAATTCCTCTGCTTTAAATTTTCTTAATCTATATGCTACGTAGCCTGCCAACATTTAAAAGTTGCACATTTTGGGAACTTGTGCCTGTATTACTGTTTGTTTCCTATATGTGATCTAGTTGTTTAATAAGATGGTTAACACAGGAAAGTAACTCAAAATACTAAAATTCCTGCTGGTCTCTTGTTTAAATTCCTTTCTTTTTCCCCCTACCTCTTATTTTCCCGTGCATAATTCTGGAACAATTGCATCCGAAAAGCTAGGATTTTATTCTCTAATTCACGGTAGTTGGTAAGGGATGCTCATGAAATCAATTACATCAATTACGTATTGATTATACTCTAAATTCCAAAAGATATACTGCTACTGAACGTAGGTGACTTACATTTAAACATTTCAGTGTTCTAAAACGAGCTATACTATCACTAGTTCTGTCATTTCAATCAGAGCAAGCGGCTAGCGAGTTCTACACCGGGTGACGTCACTAGCACAGAAATCTACTGTGCATCTAGCTTGTGATACTAACTCAACATACCGTGACCCAAGAGTGCACGGGACTTTTGGACATTCCCAGAAAATTGAAGACGCAAATTTTATTTGCCATAGAAATGTGTTACACATTTGGAAAAATGCTCCATGTAAAGGTTAGCCTGGAGTATGGGGATTTTGTTGAACATCTTCATTTCGCATTGTTGTAAGATGTTCAACAGTTCCCTTTTCGACTTATGCAGTTCAAGGACGACCTTTTCCTAAAATATATATTTATATGTATATATTAGTTATATTTATATAAATTTATGGTGAAATATCGGTGTTTAACTTTTCGGAATATCCAATTCTTGCCCTACTTTCTATACGTACTAAGGAAACTAAAAGAACAGACGCAAATGAAATATTCCTTGGAGAAACAGGGTGAGACAACGTGGAAATTGTGGACATTTTGAAGTGTCAAAGGTCTAAAACTCCCTTAAGTGTTGGTGGCGTATGATGTAAATAAAATGTGACACTAGTCATAAAGAGACCTTAGGGATTCTGTATTGCGTGTACATCTTAAACTCACATAAAGTTTCCGGGTAAGTTTTCTAAATATGTTTTAAAGGTTGAGATGGAAGTTTATTTTTTGCGGAGACGTGCAGTGCCGTGCCGTGCGGTGTCTGTCTGTCACCTGTACCTCAGTGAGCTGAAAGTGGCAAGGACACGACTACATACAATATTCATCGTGCACTAACAGTCGAGGAGGGAGCTGATCGATCTTAGCTCTAACTCCGGCTAATGAAGGTTTGCCTAGTCAACATAAAGGCACTTGCACAATGTTACTTTAGCAATTAGGTCAGCAAGTCTGATACAAGTATGTCTCAGCATTTCTTAATGGAATTGCGAGTTAGTTGCTCAGCTTCAAAATGGAAACAAAAACTGCAACACGATTAATAATAAATGCCATCTCATGTCTGTGTTCACAAAGTCCTATACAGGTTCATTATAAACTAGCTGAAATATCCGACATTCCCCTTAGTTTAACAATTTATCCCTACAAGTTTTAGATTTAGGCGACACTTGCCCAATAGCCAGCTGTTTCTTTGAAGACATTTAAAAAACACTACTTACTATACGTACTCTTAAGATACTATTAAAAACAAAAGTAAACAAAATAAATAGATAAAAACACCGGAAAGACACTATACAAAAGCCCTGTTGAATAATCACAAATACCACAGAAATTATGCGAGTAGAGAAAGCTATGTGAATCTGCACATTTCTATTTCAATGATATAGCAAATTGTGTGGACTATTTGTAGAAGAGGGAGTGAAGAAAAAAGTTTGACTGTGTTTCGTAAAAGAAAAGTGAGTTGAGAAATATAATACTGCGACGCCGACCGAGCATGGTGGTGCACATCAAAGGAAGCTCAGGGTCGGGCTACCGCACCCCATTGCAGCGGCGCGTGACAAGGCGCTTAAGGTCAAACTTTCCCATACCACTCACGCGAACGAAAACGTAACAACCAAGCGCCAACACAGAGTTGTTGAGTTGCAGAGTCTTCGAGAATTGTACTACTACCGGCGTGCTTGTAGAAGTTCCAGAAAGAGTAATGTGACGCCATCCCTGTTATGTAAGGAGGCGAGGAAACAGCATAGGAGAAAATTATAGACATGAGTAGGTAAGTATGTCAGTGAGTGCTAGAAAAGTGTGTTTGTGTGTGTGTGCGTGTGTGTGTGTGTTTTACGTTGCGTCGAAGTAAAGAGTTTCAACGAGCGTTAAGTTATTGCATCGTCGGAGTTAGTGTATGAGAGACAGATAAAGTGAAGAAAGAAACTGAAAGGACTGATTCAAGGTTACGAGAAGTAAACAGTTGTGAACTGTGCTACCACAGCAGACTTTAGATTGTATTAGCGTCAGTAGAACAGAACTATGTGTTGGTGCAAAACTTTTAGAAGGAACTAGAGTGGTTGAAAAGTAACTGGACTAGAGTTTTGCCGTCTTTGTCACAATACATTGAATTTCTATTTCACGCATATAACAAATTCTATGCATTGTTTGTAGATGATGGGTTAAGGACATGTGAATATGTCACGTAAAGAAAAAGTGTACCAGGCTAAAATAGCATAAAGACTTTCATGAAGAAAACACTTGGCCATCGATAGATTAATTTTTGAATTTATCTTTTATCAACCACATACATACACACCAACATCCATTTATCTATATAGATTATATTACTATGTTGAAGAGTGAGTTGAGAATAACATGCTAGTTGTTACGTACAAGAAAACCGAATACAGAAAATCGAGTGTATGCAATACATGCACTTCTATTTAAATCATAGAAAATTGTATGTTACAGGGCAAGTAGACAAGGACACGTGACTGTGTTATGTAAAAGAAAAGCGAGTAGAGAAAACCATGCGAAAGTAATATATTGCATGGTAAAATTGTATAAGAAGTTTCTTACATATGCGTTTCCAATTTCGCAGCGATCGCTCAAGCGACCTTGGAGATTAGTGGTTACATACACATAGGTAATCACAACCGTTTATATATACAGGATGTTCCCCAAAAAGCACCGGCAACGCTTAGTGTGTTGTACAGGGTGGCAAATTGATCGGGTTTCAAACAGGAACCCCTGTCCGGAAATGCACGGTCAGAACGTTTGAATTTAGTTATGGCTCTTGTATATTGTATGTATTTAGTATTCCCACGCTAATTGGTTCTCTTAATTTAATTTACTCACTTTTTAAAATGTTTGTTCGCAGATATAAGTAGAGCCAAAGACTGCCGTTAAAGTAGATGTAAACAAACGTAATTTCGGATACTCACAGCAGCACAGAGACCTAAATAATTCCCACTCTTCTTTCTCAGAATATTTTACGGTCGTGGAATTCTGCAATGCAAGTAGTTTTATATTTTGTAGCTCGTGTGAAGCCTCACTACATGGAAACTTCAAAGGCGCAAAATAACTGGATTTTGGTTTCAAATATTTTTAGGTCTTCTAATAGTAAAGAGAATGTGTCGTACAAGTGCTTCAAAAGTTCGTTATATTTTTCCAGGAGAATAACATTTATCGTAAACACGGAACGTAAGTAAGGGAAATGGTATAAATCTGCAACTACCAGTCTTACAAATCAAGCACTTAACTTTACCGTCTTCATCTTGAAAACAAAAACATCCGTCTTCCCATTGAACTGCATGTACTATCACTCCGCGCTATCCGCCTCTGACTAGCAGTCTGGTTCTGCTTACCTTGGTCAGTGGAGGGGGAAAATAACATGTAGGGGAGGCGAGTGTGTGTTCGCTTGTTGTTCATCACCCCTGACTTTGACTAAATATCACTGTTACCAAATGGCAGCACTATGCATTAGAGGGTAATTATTTGACCTATAAATTGTTTGCTACTGTTTATTCTATTCATTTAGTTATTTAATTCAGTGCCTCTGTGGTTGTTTTGTAGTGTTTAACGCCCGCTTTTACTACTACGGCACCGCAGGCGGAGACACTGATGATACTTGGAATGAAGATGGAGCACCGGTGGAATGAGATGGCGGGGGAAACCGGAGCACCCGGAGAAAACCCGCCCTGACGCCGCTTCGTCTACCACGAATACCACGTACCCCTGGGATCGAACCCGGGCCACCTAGGTTGTGCTCTGTGGTCACCAATACATGTCAATTGATATCAAACTTTGATCAAATATATTGTAACACTATTCAGGCTCTCAATTATTTATCTTCTGTAATTTCTTTACGTCCATTGATTCACTTACACAAATTCACCATATTACTAATTGAAATGAAAGCTCAAACCTGCAGAATTGATCCCTATATACTATGTGTGTATCACAGAATTAACATTCTCCAAATAATTTGAATTAGTAATGCTGGCATCTGTATAGTACAAAAGTGTCGTCAATGCAATTTTAATGTCCGTTATTTCCGTAATAGCTTATTTGTTATTTTGCTTCAATAAATGATTTTGCAGGGAGCCGCAGGCTATCGATGATGGAAAGCAAAGAGATATTATTAATTTTTGCCTTGGGTTTATTTCTCTTTAGGTTTTATATAAACTATACCGTTATTTACAGTAATAAACCAACACACCAGGTAATGAAACTGCCTAACAGATTCAAGGGGAATATGTTTTTTGTACCTTCGTGTCATTTTAAAGGGAATACCAGTAGCGCCATTAGCTAATTTGAACATATGGGTACATTATTATTATTATTATTATTATTATTATTATTATTATTATTATTATTATTATTATTATTATTATTAGATATTATTATTATTATTATTATTAGATATTATTATTATTATTATTATTATTAGATATTATTATTATTATTATTATTATTATTATTATTATTATTATTATTATTATTATTATTATTATTATTATTATTATTATTATTATTATTATTATTATTATTATTATTATTATTATTATTATTGTTATTGTTATTGTTATTGTTATTATTATTATTATTATTATTATTATTATTATTATTATTATTATTAGTATTATTAGTATTATTAGTATTAGTAGTATTAGTAGTATTAGTAGTATTAGTAGTATTGGTAGTATTAGTATTAGTATTATTATTATTATTATTATTATTATTATTATTATTATTATTATTATTATTAGAACATAATAGCATGATAAGTGATATGGATGGCACACAGATTTTAATTACCTTACAAATAGCTACTTTGAAAAGCAGAGTATCACTGTTTTAAAAAAATACACAATTGACATGCCAATAAAGTGAAATATAAAAGCTCATGTGTTTACATTCACGTTTTCTCCAACCAATCTTGCGCAAACAGTCCTTATAAAGCCACTATTTTCCATCTTTGGTGTTAAAGTTTTTATTACACCTTTGGTTATAGGTATATGGAGAATATTGTACACATAAATGACATTAAATATTTTAAAAGTGTCTCACTACTTTAATGTTCTACAGTACGTTTACTACAAAACTTGGCCGACAGGCACACGGCACCGCCTCTCGGTTACACATGCATGGACGTCAATTAAAATCTCAAATCACATGAGTGATCTACATCAATACATCTATGACATCTTCTGAGGAAATTTTCATTGAGATGCTTTAGTTCAGCTTCAAAAATAGCATTAATTCCTCTCCTGATATTTCGTTTTAAGTTTGTCTTGTGCAAGGCGTCAAAGAGGTTTTCGAGGTGACCGTTCTAACCTTTCTCCGATTTCGTCTAATTTATGTTCCCTAAGCACATGTCGTTTTAGCATTCTTTTCCTATCACGAATTGATCCCGTCTCCCTGAATTTATTTACACGCAAACAAACGGGTGTGTCTACTCGGAACATGCACGCCAGGAGATTTGGTTTCAAACTGCCTTACGACTTCCCTACAAGATGTTGTAAGCACATATGTATCGTACATAAACACTTTGTTGCACTGCATATTGTACGAGATTCATTTTGAAAACACTTCAACCAAAAGTAAATACTTCTAAACACTCTTAATGTTATAATGTGAAGTGGACTATAACAGCACAAAACATCTAACAGAAGTAAGACTAACCCAGGTGTGACGATCAGCACGCGCGCGCAGGGAAATGCAGTGAAGGTCACACAGGCCGTGCATCTGCCGGCCAAGTTTTGTAGTAAACATACTGTATATTCTTTGTAATACAGTGATCAGTACTGTGTTACAACGGAACTTGAATAATTCGAACGTTTATAATTCGAAGATTTTGCTTGGTCCCTTGAACTGTGATAAAACAATAACTCGCATACTATTCGAATTTCAGTTTCCTTAATTTGATAGTTTTATTCAGAAATGTCAGTCAAAAATTAATCCGCAACGGAAATTTAATTTGATAAGTTTGTCCATTTGTTTCTGCAGAAGAGATCATAGCTCTGCGGTTGCTTGTTTTGTTGGAATGCTGTTTGGTGGTGGAATGCTTTCCTAGCTGCCGGCCTTGAGCTTCTATGCCTGCTCCCACATCCCCTTGTTTAAAACACGTGCTCCTTCATTTGTCACTTGAGTTTCCTACTGTTCAGTGTGTTGCAAATCAATGCGACTGTCTCTTAGTAAATCGCGTGTCCGTAGAAGACTAACTTTTGCGGAAGCAGACGCCATCATTCGAGAAGCTGAAAAGTGTTTAAAAAAAAAAAAAAAAAAAAAAAAAAAGTCTGAAATCGCGAAAGAATATGATGTGCTACCGAGCACTATGTCAACTTATCTGAAGAATAAGGAGAAAAATTTAAGCATTGTCTCGATAAAAATGGAAAAAGTCGATATAGAGTGAGACAACCAGAAAACCCTGATGGATATATGTAGCTGTATTGCTAAAATATCAGCTTTAGACTTGATTTTTATAATTCGAATTTTTGAATGTTCCTTGTCCATATTCTGCTGTATAATGTTTCGTTTATATCTGACCAGCTACTAACAGATTTGATAACATGTTGACACATGTAGTGCAGTAATTGTGCGAGTGCCTGCTCCTATCTTGAAAATGTATTTTAGTAGTGTTTCTTTTCCAACCTACAGTTTTCTTCACGTTGTTTTCCCACACCCATGAATATGGGATGGAGCTGTTACACGTGCAAATTTTTCGTCTCGTTTGTGACGTTTGTCGGTGTGAAATCCCACTGGTCTATAAAAGGTGTCACTCTGTAGAAGGAACTGCATCACGGTACATTAATACGATTTTGCAACCCAGTTTGCGCGCGTTCCCAGGAAAACACCTGGCATACCGACAGACAGACAGGGCTGCAGTCGTCACAGCGACAATGTTCCGGATATTCAGGAAGGGGTGGAGAGGGGTGGGGAAGGGTTTCATCCACTTGGTATTCAAGACTTGGATTCCCTCTTGTGCAATAAACGCTTTGTGTTTCCGATTTCGACTTAACAGCAGGAAACGCCGTCTCAGTTCCAATACATTGAGTTGATTGGGTAATTGATATCAGTGTCTATGCCTTGTCATCAAAGCAATAATAATTTGTTGTGGCATTGGAACCTCACTGACTCCGGGGTTTGTACTCTGTGTGCGGTGCGGGCTTAAAGGCTACACTTGCGTCCATACAGGGGCGAGGCGATTATTCACCACTGGCATGTCCAGCTCCGGGTATCCACTTTCTACTTATACATAGCATACTTTAGTAACTTGATTGACGTTTACTTACGTCATCTCAAAAATGGCCGCAACATAAAACTGACATTGGACTATGTTCTTCGTACACACCTAACAACAATGAAGACATTAATAAGATAATAAATGTCAGAGTTAATTGCATTAATTTGTCACCTCCGTTATTCACCATAGCAACTTTTACGTTACTTAACTGCTTACGTCAGTTCAAAAATGGACGGAACGTAAACCCGCTAGTTGAATGCTACAAAGTTAATAATAATGATGATGATGATGATGATGATAATAATAATGATAATAATAATGATAATAATAATGATAATAATAATGATAATAATAATGATAATAATAATGATAATAATAATAATAATAATAATAATAATAATAATAATAATAATAATAATAATAATAATAATAATAATAATAATAATAATAATAATAATAATAATAATAATAATAATAATAATAATAATAATAATAATAATAATATTAATAAGAATAAGCAAGATTTAATTTAATTAATTTTTACTTTCTCTACTATGTATAGTAAGTAGAGGAAGTATTGTATTCCACGCAAAAAGTTCGATCTCCAGATTTCACCGAAAATATGTTTTGAGGCCCCTTGCAGCCAAAAGAAGCATAGAAGGTGTCTCTCAGTCTGTGAACTATATAACTCAAAAACGAAAAGTCAGTTAAAAACCAAAGTGGGTATTTAATTTTAACATCCTTTAAGGATGCTACACGAAGATTTTGAATAAGATTGCTCCACCCTAAACTACCCTTTACATGGAAAATTTTTCGAAAGTTTTGATTTTCTCGAAAATGGCTCTATCGATTTTATTAATGACATCTTTAAGACATTTTTATGACAAATGAAATGTATATTTTGAATTTTCTGGCTATGTATTCCTGTTTACTCTGGATGACTTTTGAATAACAATAAACCGTAAGACATAGACCAAGTCTTATTCTACCAAAAATGTAGATTTTTCTAAAATACACAATTTATGTCCAAATAAATCTTTTTGTAGGATGAACTATTTGGAGAAATCCCTTGTTATTTGTGTAAGTTTTCGAAAACTTAAAACTTTCGTCAAATGGAACATCGTTATTCATTTTTTATATGTTAGTCGTGCAAAGAGAACGGGATATCAAAACTCTAAAAGATTTGACTATCGCTCAAAACCTACTGTATTATAACATTCCACTTGCACCTAGAAGGAAATAAGCAATAAGATAATTTTATTGAAACAAATGTTTATCTCAAGTAACACCAAGAAGATAGCGGAATAACAGCTTATAAGAATAGTTAGTACAAGAGTAGAGAAATTCATGTGAGTGCAACACATACGGTTTTTAAATATAAAAATTATGTTCAAAATCGCATTAAAAATAAAATAATATAACAAATACCACATCTTCAATATTTAAGATGCGATGTTTTGTTTTGATAATTGGTTAAGGTGTTTTAGTAAAAGGAGTGGCACACCGTCCTAAAGCAATCAATGAAATGATCGCGGTTTCGTATAACGATAAATAATATGACATGGGCTCGAGTTGCAGTGAAAATTTCTTGGACGTTCTTTGTACTTACGAGAAACCTAACAGTGAGATAATGTATCACAATGTTGATCACGATTAACATAAAGTAGGTATGGGAAACAGTGTTAGAGTAGTTGGTATACCATGTCTCAGCCTAGCTCAGTCCTGCTGTAAACAACAAGGCGGAGCTGACTCAACTCGCCACGTGTTAGACGTACAGGCATGTACAAAAGTTTAGCAGTATATATAGCACCGCTAACTTCTAGACAATAAATAGAGTTGGGTTACACATTAATTTATTAAATCTATTAGTTGGAATATTAATAGAATCATGCAGTAACATAATGGTTACCTTTAATCGGATTCCTTCCTCTCTGTCCACTATAACTGATTTCCGTCTCGCTTTTGAAACGTCAATCCAATATCTATCAGCAAACGGTGGAGAGTACTTCGTGAAAAATTCGGCCAGTCCGTGTCAGAATTTACCGCATGCAAAATTTTGTTTAGAGTCGGCGGTTCATTTCTGAAAAAATAACCATGAACTTTACTGGGTATAGCACTTTTCGTAAAATCGTCGTATTTCTCCACGCGCTGTTTGCATTTAAGTGATTTTTCCGGTGTTCTTAGAGTTCCGGATGCTTGCTGTTCCATTCTAACACTATCTACACTACTTGCGGAAACACCAAGGAGATCACCAGTTTCTTTCTCAATGTGTTTATAGACGATTCCGGGCTTCTTTCTTTAAGCACCGCGAAACAATGCGCGATCATTCGCCTCTCACCACTTTTTAAAGGTTTGCCTCGATTGTGTTTCATTTCGGCTGAAGCACCAGTCTGCTCCATGATGAAAAGCTTACTGATTTTAAATTGCATATATATAAGTGCCCTTGGCCTTGTGAGGTCCGCGAGATGTACAGGAAATGCAGTGTTAAATATCAGAAGTAACCCCACACTATAAACAAAAACATCTTAATCAGCATTCAACTCGATACAGACCTCGTTGTGAGAGAGTTGCCTGGTATAGGAATGCAAAAATAGTATATAATAGCAGTGTGCTTTAGTAATTGTTAAGTAAAATGCAGCTTAATTTAACATAATACGTTAATAGTGTGTATAATTTCACCTGTCTTCTGTCTAATCTGTATATAGTATACTATTGTGTATATATTCCCTTCAGAAGTCACGAGTCGAGAACACATCTATGTGGTACCTGAAGCAGAAAGATAAAATGTGGGCCTATTTACGTTTATAAGAATCGAAACATTTGCATACGTTTCTGTGTCCGAAATTAACTCGCGCAGAGTAGTGATCGGAAAACTACTTACAATACTGTACTTAAAGGAGGGGTTTATCGTACGTATGCAAATCAAAGAAAACGCCCATTATCTTCGCCAAACCAATCAACAGCTTAACCGTTTTCTGTCCCAGTATCTCTGTCTCTGTCTCTCTTCCCGCCCAGATGTTTACAACAGGATGAAACTAGGATGAGACATATTATACAAGATTAGAGAAAGTCAAGTAACAGTACGATGCGCACCAAGAACTCCATTTAGCGCATGCGCAGGAATGTTATTGTACTCAGGTTGTTCATCCCAGTACACAGATGGCTAAAGTGTTGCATACCTTCCGTATTAAGATACCAAAACGAATGTCAAATTGTCACAACATCGACGCTTTTCAACGTGCAAACCGTGTATTTCTGGACAGGGATTCCTATTTCAAAACTAATCAGTTTGCCATCCCACAGAACATACTAAGCGTCTCCGGTCTCTTTTTTTTTTTTTTTTTTTTTTTTTTTCTTTTTTGAGGAGGAGGACGCATAGTATATTACTGTGCATTGAGTATTATTTTAAGTGCGATAGTTGGTGCAATGCAGTTAATGCCTGACTCAATAACATTAAGGAGTATATGAAGATATGACCATTAGAGTAGTTAAGGGCGCTGGCTATACAAACGAAACAAAAAACATAGGTACCTATACTTATGCAAACAAAAGAGGTACTGCAGCGTAACGTTAAAGCAGTTTCAACTTGGGTAATGATTGTTAATATGAGGAGCGATTATAACAAGAGTGTCAGTAGCGCAATGTTTGTTTTAAGCACCTACTACTGGAACGACCCCGATGTTGTCATTATGGCGTTAGTTGCAGCTGAATGGTTACTGCCCCCCGTAAGAAACATGGCAGAATACCTAAGTAAGCAACAAAGGAAATGGCCTACTTGCCCAAGTGTGTTTCATTACCCCAGTCAACACTTCAGGGCAACACAAAATCTCACTTTCAAACAAGTACGTATATGCTATTATCAAATTACTGATCATTAGACAAAACTGCTTAGATAAAGGTACGATGGAATTTTATGCGTGCGTGCGTGCTCGTATGCAGTGTTCGAATCAGACTTGCTGACGAGGGGTTTCTGTTATATTTATGGCAATAGTATAGTAGTAAAAGCACCAATATGCATCTTACTCTCTTTAAGAGCACCGTGGTTTTGTATTTCTAAGCAGTACAGGCGTATAACTCTCCCAAAACTGTTTCTTGGGTGATTTGTTGTCTATGTTTATTTCCTCTACTGTTAGGTATAGGAAGTATTGCATTACACCCAAAAATTCGATGTCGAAATTTAACCGGAAATATGTTTTGAGACACCCTAAATAAAAAAAAGCATTTTTAGAAAAAGACCATTTTGTGTGTGTGTGTGTGTGTGTGTGTGTGTGTGTGTGTGTGTGTGTGTGTGTGTGTGTGTGTGTGTGTGTGTGTGTGTGTGTGGACAGCATAACTCAAAAACAAAAATTTAGTAAAAAAACAAAGTTGATAATTAAGAGTAATATCTTTTAAGGATGCGACATGAACATTTTGAAGTAAATTTCTCCACCCTAAACTACCCTTTACATGGAAACTTTTTCGAAAATTCTGATTATCAATAATGGCTCTAATTAATGACTTTGATTAAAATG
This sequence comes from Tenodera sinensis, assembly GCA_030765045.1. Lineage (NCBI taxonomy): Eukaryota > Metazoa > Arthropoda > Insecta > Mantodea > Mantidae > Tenodera > Tenodera sinensis. Next base: position 21,616,305 of record CM060961.1, on the reverse strand, counting down.
CCATATATTTATGATATTTTTATGAGAACTGAAATGTGTGCTTTGAATTTTCTGGCTACAGCTAATGCAGTCCTGTTTACTGGATGCCTTTTGCATAACTAGTAACCGTAGGAGAGATCAAGTCTTACTGTACAAAAAAATATAGATCTTGCTAAAACACTATATCCAAATAATGCTTTTTTAGATTGAACCATTTCAGAAATATTATTTGTTATTTGTGAGTTTTGGAAAACAAGCTTTCGTCAAATGCAAGATCATGATTCATTTTTTAGATCTTAACCGCGCAAATAAAATGAAATCTCAAAGCTTTAAAAGATTTGCTATCGTTCAAAGCCTACTGTGTTCTAATATTCTCCTTGTAGCTATAAGGAAATAAGCAATAAGATAATTTGTACAAATTTTTACCTCAACTAACATGAAGATATAGAGTTTGTAAGAATGCTTAGTACTAGAGTAGAAAAGTCATGTGTGTACAACACATCAGATTTTTTAATTATGCTTTTGAAGTGTTGTACTTTTCCATACTTTTTCCTAAATACCGTGATAACGTGCCAACAGGGCATTCGAATTTCCAACTTCCTGACAAGGAGATCTCAAATTATGTGAGATCACACACTCTCAAATCCAATTTCGAATTTAATTGTTTAACCATTATAAGGTCAAGTAGTTGACATTGAATGTAACAGAAGATTCCTTCTATGTAAAGTACTAAAGCTCCTTCGTCAGTTGGCTTCTTTTTAGTTAGAAAAATTTGCTTGCTTGTTCAAGGATGTTGGACTTTTTACATTTTATTAATAATTGTAGTTTTAGTTTCTTTATGCTATCCACAGGCACAGAAGTGTAAAAAAGGCTTAACATGGGTTTTGTTGACCTGATATGTATTTATGGAGAAATGTAAACAAATTTTGAAGTTGTACTCTATGGGGGAAACAGCTTATCGACAGTTTCCAAGAATCCAAGATGGCCAACATCACACTCTGCAGACGAAATTACGCCAAAAAGCAGCTCTGCCAACGAACACAATAAAAGTATTATTTCTAACCTCAAATTTCACAGGTTCAAAGTAACATGCTTTCAAATGATGATATTGTGTGAACATCGTTACCACACAACACGTGATGAACTTGCTCATCTTCGGCAAAACTATTTCTGTGATAACACCTTTGCATCAAAGCACTATTTGCTACACTACTGCGTGGAGGTAAAGCCGCTAGTGAGAACCCTTCGCTATATATGGCGAGAGTAACATATTAGTTCAACGTCTTGAAACGTGGTTGAACATCCCTTTTTAATGAGTAGGGTCCAAGACGGCCAGGAGATACGACTACATTGGAAACGTACCCGATATAATACTCGCTCATCTCGAACGAAAGTTCGCGAAGTGGCAGAGGCCATAGATGTGTCGATTGGAACAGCAATTCATATTTTATACAGACGTTGCATTTGGAGCTATTAAAGCGGGACGTATTGTATTCCACCCAAAAATTTGATGTCGAGATTTCACCGGAAATATATATTTTGAAGCCCCCTGAATAAAAAAAAAAAAAAAAAAAAAAAAAAAAAATAGAAAAAGGTCCGTGTGTGTGTGTGTGTGTGTGTGTGTGTGTGTGTGTGTGTGTGTGTGTGTGTGTGTGTGTGTTAGTCTGTAGACAGCATAACTGAAAAAGGAAAAGTCCGTTAAAAACCAAAGTTGGTATTTAAGTTTAATGTCTTTCAAGGATGCGACACGAAGATTTTGAATAAAATAGCCCCACCCAAAACTACCCTTTACATGGAAAATTTTTCGAAAATTTTGATTTCCTTGAAAATGGCTAACGATTTTGATTAAAATATCAAATGCTTGAGATATTTTGATGAAAAATTAAATGTATATCCTGAATTTTCTGGCCCCTGTAGTCATATTTACTCTGGATGTCTTTTGCGTAACTAGTAAACCGTTAGAGATAGACCAAATCATACTTTACAAAAAATGTAGATCATGCTAAAATACACAATTTATGTCTCAATAAATTTTCTTGTAGGGTGAACCATTTCGGAGATATTCCTTGTTATATGTGTGAGTTTTGGAAAACTTAGAACTTTCGTGAAATGGATCATCGTTGTTGATTTTTTATGTTATGTGTGCAAAGACAACAGAATCTCAAAACTTTAAAACATTTTACTATTGCACAAAGCCTACTGTATTATAACATTCCCCTTGTACCCACAAGGAAATAAGCAACAAGATAATTTGTACAAATGTTTATTTTAACTAACACGAAGAAGATATAGGAATAAGAGTTTGTAAGAATGGTTAGTACAAGAGTAGAGAAAGTCGTGTGAGTGCAACACATCAAATTTTTATATTCAGCAAGCCAAGCAACAATCAAACATGTGTTGGCATTTGGCAAATCTGTTCTAAAGAAGGCGAAGACGATCCTTTAGGACGGAAAAGTAATGGCGACGATGTTTTTGGATGCGAAGGGTGTCATAATCAGTGACTTCATCGAAATGAAAGAAAAAAGTTATTAGAGAATTCGAGAAGAAGTTGGAGACATAACCTTATTTGCTGTTTCACCACAACAACACACCAATGCATTCATCTGCTGTTATCGCTGCCAATCTGCATGTATTGTATTATGAATTGTTGCCGCACCAAATATCCGTCTCATCTGCCTCTTTACAAATCCTTATTTGTAAACATGAAGAAATGGCTCGGAGGAACAATATCAGGAGCACATCTGCGTAATAGAGGAGATAGAAAATTCATATACTTGAAGAGGTTTAGATAATGGCAGAAATGTTTGAAGACGTAAAAGGGGAGAATGTTGAGAAATAATTTGTGTTTCAAAAAATTGTTGTCCTCAATCCTAACAGGGCCTTAGTTAAACTGGAAGCTTTATCTATACGCAAGGAATTGTGCACATCGGATGAAACACAACATTTCAATCCATAGAGACATGTTTTAACCGAGGCTTTTAAAACTGAAGTGCTCATTACATTGGAGTGAACACGGTCTGTCATAATTAATTATAAGCTATGCAACATATAAATCAAGATTTACACTTAATTAGGGTAATTAATTTACAACTGATGTAACGCTGAATTAATTTAATATAATGAACATGGCGTTATTTTTGAACATTCGTTAAAATAATTGCGCTTTTCTGTAACAGTACAGCTCTAGGCTTTTGAATTGTTATATACGTTTTGAATATACAGAAATTTATATATGTACGAATGAATGATTTGTTATCATCCTTACATACAACTTACACAATGTATTACTCTCTCTTGCAGTGGCCAATTTTTACTTTCTCTACTGGTAGGTAGGGGAAGTATTGTATTCCACCCAAAAATTCGATGTCGAGATTTCACCGGAAATATATGTTTTGAGGCCCCCTGAATCCAAAAAAAAAAGAATTTTTAGAAAAAGGTCCGTGTGTGTGTGTGAGTGTGTGTGTGTGTGTGTGTGTGTGTGTGTGTGTGTGTGTGTGTCTGTGTGTCAGTCTGTCAGTCTGTGGACAGCATAACTCAAAACCGGAAAGTCGGTTAAAAACCAAAGTTGGTATTTGAGTTTAATATCTTTCAAGGATGTGACACGAAGATTTTGAAGAAAATAGCCCCACCCTAAACTACCCTTTACATGGAAAAATTTTCGAAAATTTTTATTTTCTTGAAAATGACTAACGATTTTGATTAAAATGTCATATGTTTGAGATATTTTGATGACAAATGAAATGTATACCTTGAATTTTCTGGCTATAGCCCCTGTAGTCGTATTTACTCTGGATGACTTTTTCATAACTGGTAAACCGTAAAAGATAGGTCAGATCTTGCTGCACAAAAAATGTAGATCTTGCTAAAACACACAGTTTATGTAGAAATAATTTCTTTTTGTAGAGCGAACCGTTTCGTAGATATTCCTTGTTATTTATGCGAGTTTTGGAAAACTTAAACTTCCGTGGAATGTAACATCGTTATTCATTTTTTATATGTTAGCCGTGCAAAGAGAACGGAATTGGAAAGGTTTAAAACATTTGACAATCGCACGAAGCTAAAACACACAGTTTATGTATAAATAATTTCTTTTTGTATAGCGAACCGTTTCGGAGATATTCCTTGTTATTTATGCGAGTTTTGGAAAACTTAAACTTCCGTGGAATGTAACATCGTTATTCATTTTTTATGTTAGCCGTGCAAAGAGAACGGAATTTGAAAGCTTTAAAACATTTGACTATCGCTCAAAGCCTACTGTATTCTCATATTCCCCTTTCACCTAAAAGGAAATAAGGAATAAAATAAATTCTGCAAATATTTATCTCAACTAACATGAGGAAGATATAGGAATACGATTTTGTAAGAATGGTTAGTACAAGAGTAGAAAAAGTCATGTGAATACAACATTTAAGATTTTTAGAAGTTTGTTATATTTAACATTGCGTTAACCCGGGTTTCTGCGTGTTTACCTCTATACCTAACAGAATACCATTATATCTGCAATATTTATAGGAGGAGGTATCAGTTTTGAGTTTAGTGGTACCATCAGCAGTGTGTGAGAAAATAACCTTTTTTTTTTTTTTTTCTCAATAGGTTGCACTTGCCTAGTGACCTTACTTTCCTTTAGAGGCACCTAAAGGTGTAGTGGACACTCAGGACTCTATAGGGTCTTTAGGCTAAGTAATGGATAGAGTAAAACTACCCAGAAAATAATTTGTTAAAGCACTCTTGAACCACAACTAATACCAGAGTTTGTAATAACGATTTTCTTAACTTCATTGTATTATTATTCCACTGTGGTCGGAGAGATCAACAGATATATAAAGTTCCTGTTCTATTGTTCTATTATATGGAAATATTTTATGTTGTGAAATTTGTTGATTTATACAAAATGAAGCTAAAAGAGTGAATTATGTGAGTTAAGTATGAGATATGATAAAGAAAAGAGTGTCAATTGCATTAAAAATTAATTGTAAATTTAAATTTGAAAAGACATTTAACAATATTGTTGTATTTATGTTCGCAACAGATAGCAATCGTGAACAATAATAAGACGTGAAAAACCCCTAATCGAAGAACACACATAATACTTTCAGTTAAGTCATAAGATATAATTGTTAATTTTGTTGTAAATATAATGAAAAGTTACGTAAAGTGAAAGGTTAGGCATTAGTATATTTTGAAGTGGTATTTCAAAACCAATATTTCAGTTTCCGTTCCGAGACCAGTACCACAGGAATCTTCATGTTCGAATGAGTCTAAGCCGAGGTAACAAGGGCAAATAAAGGATAAAGTTACAATCTACATTGCCCCGAGTATTCATATATTTTACCAATACTTGTAAAAGGGAGTGGTTGGACCGTTCGCTTACCATCTAGGCAGCCCGCGTTAGATCCCAGGGACCCACATGTGGTATTTGTTGTGGACGAAGCAGCGTCAGGGTGTGTTGTCTTCGGGTTCTCCGGTTTCCTCCGCCACTCATTCCATCAAATGCTCCATCATTACCTTTCCATTCATCGATTTTGCCTACATTTCATATCATTTTCCTCACTCTCATACCTGGTGCTTGGATGACCACCCGCTTGCAGGTGTTCTCTCTGTCTGGTCCATAGGTTCGTCTACTCCCCGACAGGCGTCTGACCCTAGCCACAGAGTCCTAGGGGGTCTTCCACAAGGGGAGGGCAATCACGTAAAGAAGAAGTGCTGCAACGCGTTCAGCGTAAACCCCAACAGTTTTATAGTAACCACGTAAGAACGTACCACGTACATACGTATGTGCATAACAACAGTTACGTTGCTTGCGAATTTATATGAAACTGAATGAAAGGAGATAAAGCAAGTTCTGTGAAATTACAACATCAGATTTTTTGTATAACAGTTAAATCCACATTTAGCAGCTGAATTTACTATGTTTTGGAGTAGGATTAACAATTCGATAGCCTTTTATCTTAATGTCGTTAGTTGAAACGTAGAGAGAGGGAGTAAGCGCACCACAAAGGTCAGTGATAAAGTTAAAATACGACTGCATGCATATGTGACATTAGAGAGACCTTATCTAAAATATGTACCTACATTTGGCTGTGATTCAAGGCAGGTCCGTGTTTTAATTTGCTTCTCGTTATCTATTACTTTTGTTATAATGGAAACCCATGTAGCGATTGTTTTTGTTGATACGCCTTCGCACAGCGACAAGTGTATCATTGCACAACGAGAAAAACTTTCAAAACGGGAGACAAAGTCGAATATTAAAACTTGCAGGATGCTTAATGCACGAGTAACAGGGGATATGCACGAGCTGTAACCCTCGGAGCCGCACAAGGATGTGATTGGAATACAAACAGGAGTAATTCCCATTCAAAACTCTGCTGTTGTCTGCTAGCGCCATTCAGATGTGACACGTACGAGGCCTATTTATAAAGTAAGTACCGTTTGAATATTTTGCCGCTGAGGCACTGCAGTCGTATTTTGAGCATGCTCAATCACTGGCTCCTTTCATTGGGAGCGATTATCACTTCGTGTTTTCCTATTGCTAGAACGTTTGGGAATGTTCAAAACAAGCGAGCTACCCGCCGACTGTGAAGTCATTGCGTTTTTGAATAGAGAAATCTTACACCAACAAACATTAAACCGCAACTGTGTGAGGTTTATTGAGGAACAATAATCAGCGACAATGCCCGGCCACACACAGCCAAAGACAAAATCTGATCATATCATTTGGTTGGGAAAAAATTCATTACCCTACAGTTTGTGCAATTTGGATTTGGCACCAAGCGGTTTTCATATGGCTCTTCATCTGAAGGAACTTCTCCGTGGAAAATACTGACATTGGTGATGATGTGAAACAAGCGGTGCAAACTTCACTTTTATACATCACAGTTGGCATCATTCCTTGGCGCAGACATACAAAAACGGATTTCCCGTTACGACAGGTGCCTGAATAACGGTGGTGACCCTATGGCAGGCATGGGCAAAATAGTCTCAACTGAGCCACCCCCTGAAACACGTTTTTGCCTCACTCCACCTGCCATTTCTTCCCTGAACTGCTGTTCAGGTTCCGAAATGCCTCGTTCAGTGGCGAGTATAGCTGTTTCATGAAGAGTGGTAGATATGCGAATTTCAGTTTACAAGTATAAAGCGTTATGCAACTTTGACCAAAAGCATAAATCAAACTTTGCTGATCTTACAGGAATTTATCTGCAATTTCAAAAGGTACTTTTTGAACACTCTTATTTGCAAGCATATAAAACAATATGATTCCACGGTTTAGTGGTTTAGTTTCTTATTAGTTTATTTAATATAAACTATTGTATTTCATGTTTAAAAGTTTGAACATAAGTTTAAAACCAAAGAATTTATTATGTGGATCAAGTAGTTTTAAAACATTTTTAAGGTTAAATAGCAATGGAACTTTACTGCTTTATTTATTGTGAAAGAGGAACAATTTAGTATTTAGCATAAGATAAAGGAAGGTTATAAACTTGAAGATTATGTAATTTGCCTAACCATTGTAGGTGGTTGTAATAATTATTATATGCAACTTGTTTAATATAAACAAAATAGTTAATAACAGTGTAGAAATTATTACTATGGCGCAAGTGGAACGAACCCACCACTGCACGTGTTGTATCCAAACAACCTTCGTCACTCGGCAACAGAGTGTGGGGTGGGTAAGGCAAGTTCAATTACCACCTCTCCTCTCGTGCCCATGCCTGCTTTATGGACAAGTATTATAAGGTGTAAGGTAGTGAACGATAATAAAGTATTTCAAAAATAATATTATGTTTTAAAAAATTATTGGTACTTAATTTAAAAACACGCCTAATACATGCAATAACTAGTACTTACTCCAGGTCTAGGTGAATGACGAGTAAATCTGCAGGAGAAGGCCTGTCCGTTAGTGTTTGGCTGTGGGTTAAAGTGTCAACAATATACATCGGTGTCAGGGGACGAGTTCATTCCAGAAAACCGAGCGAGGTATACCAGTGTTAAAGTGTGCATTCCGGAAGTCGTGGGTTCGAACCCGTAAACCTACCACACTAACTTACGTTTTTCCGTAGTTTACCCTTGTTATTAGGGTAATACTGGGGTGGATTCTCTCTCCTTTCTCATTCACTCCCTTGTCATCTTACAGGTTTGGCTGCCATTGTGGTACGTTCCCACGAATGCGCACAGATGGAACAGATGCGTGCATTTTATAAAAGTTAAACCTTCTTCCCTGTTCTTCTCTGGAGGATAATGCCCCGGTTACAAGGGTCGCCTAGTCGCCTTCTCCATAGGTGCAAAATATGCTTCGATGATGCATCAGGTGTCCATTGCTCCGACTACTAGGGACCTCTGTGCGTCTTTGTGGCTTCACAATCCCAGAAATCGTATCAACCTGTTAGAGACAAAGTTACCCTATGCCAATATGGAAACGTAATCAGAGTCGAGGATATGGAATTGGCGAATAAGTTATGTAGCATAATAACTCAAAAATACAATGGGCACGACACATAATTGCATGAAGATGCGCTAAACAGGAACAGTCATTTTGAAGGAAGAAAGAGGCCGTATCTGAATTTGGTTCTTCCAGCAGCACAACACCGTTATCTCAAAACCTTCAAGTGTGAGTCTGAACCATCTCTACCCAAAATATCGAGACCAGTGCATTAGAAGTCCTATAACAAATCTATTTGATTCTATAAATGCATTAAAAGTAAATAAAATTGCAAGCTAAATACCAAAGTGGGTATTAGTTCAGCAGAATGTTACATTTTCAAGAAAATCCTCCAGCAGACTACAGTTTAAATGGAACATTTTTCAAAAATTTTGATTACATCCAAATTGCCTTTATTAGTTTTAAATGGGAATTATGTACAGCACGGTACTTGAGATGAGTGATCTGATTTTGATTAAAAACACATGTTTAAGTTAGTTTAATGGTAAATGAGAAACATATCTTGTATTTTCTGGAATGTTCTCATAAGCCCTCTTCATTCTAGATGGCTTTTGCATCAGTAGTAGTGTACCTAAAAGATAGACAAACTAGTCCTGTTCCGGCCTCAATCCATGTTTACCTTGGCCTTCCCGGACTCTTCTGCCAGTAGGTTTATAATTTTAAACCTGTCTTGGTATTCTTGATCAGTTCTCCTTTGTAAGTCCTCTTCAGAATTTTCTCTATCTTTTTTGATTTTATCCAGTATTTTAAATTTGTTTAACCTTACCCTTAAATCGTGGTTTCTTATTTTCTTTTCTTGTATGTCCTAACAATGCTTGAATGTGACTAAAATCTTTGTCCTATTATCCAGGATTTACTACCATATAACAGTACTTGGTGCTGCCCTTATCTTATAAAATTTTAATTGTGTATCCACCTACATTGTTTTTAATATTCTTCTTACAGTTCCGCACATTAACTGATATTTATTTTATTTTGTATATCTCTATCATAATAAAAAAATTCACATGCTAAATAATTAAATACCCAATTTGGTCCAAAGTGTTATGTGGAACTATTTTAACCCTTACTGGGTATTTATTCATCTTGGAAGCTATGACCAGGCTTTCAACCTTAATACAGCTATTGCGAATTGAGGTGATTGCAGGTTGCTTGCACATGGGCAGAACGTGACCTCACCAGTACAGTGACACCATAAACCCACTGCCTACAGTGCATAGTATCTCTCGAATATGTTCACTAGTAAAATGTCTGCAGCACTAAAATCGAAGTATTCATATATTGTTGAACTTGTACTAAATTCTGGGAGTGAATATTTTTCTGTAAATGGCGACAGCATTGAATGTAAGTTATGCAACAACGTTATCTACAAATGTAACTAGCGTCCTCTGTGTTATGATTATGTGACAGACTGACCCCTCCCACTTCCTATAATCCATACTCCGCAACCTTTCGTTCCCTATATGAAGGTTCATCCCAGCCATGACTTTCGATTTAGGAAAAGAAGTTTGCAAATAATCTCCAGAGAGCAGTTTGCATAATCCGTCAGCTTTATAAATTATATAAAATCCGGGTTTTGAACAATACTACACTTTTCTCAAGTGGGAATTTCTTATTCGATTTTTTGTGTCTCCAATATGCAAAGACAAAGGAGTGTCAAAGCAACCACATAACGATCAGCTCTTAAAATATTTGACTATCGTTTAAGCCTCTTCTCCTATTCCCATTGCACCTATTGTAAAATAGGTAATAATACCACTTCTAGAAACGTATCTCTCGATTAACATGAGCAGACAGAACTTGGAGTATTTCTAAGGTTAGCTTGTACAAGAGTGAGTAGAGAAAGTTATGCGAATGCATATATTACATCTTTATGCCTTTCACTATTAAAATGGGGCATTAAAAGCAATGCTATGTTTACTGTTTGACCAAGCATATTTGAATAAAAACGAACTTTGGTTGAGTTCAACATGCTGCACTGCCATTAACAGGTGCTTATGGACTATACTAAAACTAAATGTGGGTGTTAACGCTTGAAATGCCTAAAATATGATAATTTAATGCAACGAATACAACGAAAGTTTCTTTTAATGGCTTCTCATTAAGTACGTCACGGTTCGTATATTCTGTGCAGTGTTCCATTTGGTTGTGCCGCCGCGGCAGCAGCCAGTAGAAATATTAGAGTAGACCATGTACCTACCAAGACTTTAACTCGACTCGCACCATTACTTCGATTTATCTACTGCAATCGAAATAAACCAGGGAGGAGTTAAATTAATATAACTTCTGCAACAGTTTAAACTGGATATCCTGTCGCCTTCAGAAGCTCCAGCCTTGAACTGAGATTTGCTTTAATACGATGATATCGACTATCGGCTATCGAAAACCGATAACTCTGCCAGATAATATTCTACATACACGGCTGAAAGAATTCCGAGATTTATGAGGGGCTCAACTCTATTTTGAAATTTACTTACTTACGTCATAGAAAGGCTTCTGGGTTCGACGTGGATAGATTAATGTCCACAGAGATTATCTCTTACCTTATGGAGATGATAAAAAATATACTTATTTCTCAGATATATTGAAAACTGATATACAGGATGTTTTAAAAAAACTATCCGGTATTGCCACAGGAGTTGGGATTGGTCCAAACTAGAATAAATGTTCATATGAACATATGTCCAGAAACAAATAGGTGTTGAGATAGGAATCATTTTAGATAAATCTGCAATGCATCCACACCTATTTTAATGGGTGTGGCATACACCAATGTCTTTAAATGCCTTCATAGCCAGAAATCCAATGGACAGAGCTCCGGAGAACGCGGAGACCATGCTTCTGGACCTCCATTTCCAAGAAAACCAAAGGTTTCGAAAAATTTTACATGTATAGGCTAGTTTAGGATGGAGGAATTTTCTTCAAAATCTTCGTGTCGCATTCTTGAGACAAACTTAAACATAACTTGAGTAAATCTGTCCACAGACTGACACACACAAGTTTACAACTTTTTTTAAGATTGCTTTTTTTGGATTCAGGTGGCCTCAAAATATATATTTCCAGTGAAATATCGTCATCCAATTTTTTTGGGTGGAATACAATACTTCGTCTACTTTACTATACGTAGTAAGAAAGTAAAATCAATATCAAAATCTATATCTAAAAATTAATATCAAAATTTGTAGCTAAAAATGAATGTATCTAAAACCAATATAGAATTCTATATCAAAAATCTATATTTAAATATATAGCAAAAAATCAATAAAAAGATTTATAGCATACAGTGAGTGTCAAAATCTACATCAAAAATCAAAATCAAAATCTAAATCAATATCAAGATCTACATCGCAAAATCAATATCTACATCAACAAATCAATATCAATATGTCGATCTGCACCAATAAAGCTACAGCTACATCAATATATCAATATAAAAAAGCCAAAATCGACGTCGAACATACGACCTCGTGTTCAACCTCGTGTTCAACCTCGTGTTCAACCTCGTGTTCAACCTCGTGTTCAACCTCGTGTTCAACCTCGTGTTCAACCTCGTGTTCAACCTCGTGTTCAACGTCGTGTTCAACGTCGTGTTCAACCTCGTGTTCAACCTCGTGTTCAACCTCGTGTTCAACCTCGTGTTCAACCTCGTGTTCAACCTCGTGTTCAACCTCGTGTTCAACCTCGTGTTCAACCTCGTGTTCAACCTCGTGTTCAACCTCGTGTTCAACCTCGTGTTCAACCTCGTGTTCAACCTCGTGTTCAACCTCGTGTTCAACCTCGTGTTCAACCTCGTGTTCAACCTCGTGTTCAACCTCGTGTTCAACTTCGTGTTCAACGTCGTGTTCAACGTCGTGTTTTTGAAAGGACTCGGCAGTCATTACTACGACGCTGTCAACTATGCTCCGGAGTCCAAGGTCGTCATCTTAAACATTTTCATAAACGCTTAAGCCCTTGTTCAATTCTTGATTTCTTATTTTAACTATGAAGCCTCTTAGTGGTGCCGAACGTTATGGTAGTATCTGCATACGTTATTGACAATAATATGCATTGGCCTACTAATAACACGTCAATCTTGGTTTAAGTAAGGTAGGTATTGCAAATATGGCCGCCTTAATTTGAATGTTTATTTTCGTGGTTATGGTACTCACTAAAGGAAATGAATATAATGAAACATATACCATATCTAATTGGCTGTACATAAAAAATATGAAATGACTTACTTTAAACCACACTATTTTTAATTTCAATTAATCAAGAACGTTGTATTATGCATGTAATATGTCCATGTGAGAGTAATATGTCCAACTTATATAAAACTGTGGCATTGTAGGGAAAATACATATTTATTTCGTTCTGATCTGAAATTAGGTATAGTAGCATTATATAAAAAATAATTATCGCATTATTACTGACCTACTTAGAAATTCTTGTGACATGAGTTAATAATACACCATCATGCACATGCAGAATTGCGAAAATGATCAACTGTCAAAGTTACAGCATAAAAAACAGAAATAGATTAGGACATGAATACAGCTTTATCGTCTTTACCAAGACCAACACATTGCTCAAAACCAACTGTCCTTGTCCTCTTGAGAACGAGATCTTTGTTTTGAAGGATTTTCAAGTATTTTGTTTAGTTTGGCCATTTTTCATGTCACATGATGCTCTTACTTTTGCAGGCAGAGACTTCTCCGATTGGCCGTACTGTTCGGCGGCAGCATCTCCCGAAAAAATTGTTCATTTATCAGTTAATTAGAACGCATTTGAAAGAAGCATTGGATGTCAGGAAAGATGATAGAATAAACTATAAGATGCGTGTATGAACAATAATCACTAATTACGTTCAGGAAAAGAAAGGAATAACGAAATTCCATTTGCGAAAAATGCAAGTACCTATTTTAAAATGCATACCAGTATACCTTAGGCAATCACTAAAACCAAATTTCTAAGCACTATAAAATAGTAAAATAAGAAAATAAGCACGAAAAGTGATGAAAATAAGAATCAAATTAAGCAAAAACGAATACACGCAAATTGATAATAAATAGCTCTTACTTAATTGAAGGCTGTTATAGTACGTCATCCTGAGATTTTCGTTTGCAAAACCTCATCGTCTATCAGTGAAAAACTATTTGCAGAGTCAAAATGTTCCTTCGACATCGCATGACGTCACAAGCGCATGGGAAAAGCACTACAGTTCTTCTTCGGTGAATTCCTGTTGAATGTGTTTCTTCACCAGAAAGCTTTTTAGAAATTTGATACAGGATTTTGTAATAATCAACATTTTTCTGTAGCGCATGATTGAGTTTGTCAAACGCAATTTTTACAGCTCAGTGAGTTTCTGTCAACAATGTTACTGAAATTTCGCCAATCTGAAAAAGGGGACCTTTCAAAGAATTATTTCGAGCTTTCGACTGCTTTAAAATTTCTGATAGTTTGCAGAAATACCATTGTTGCAAAACACGTTCCTACCTGGACCTCGGGGAATTACCGCCCTTCTCCGTGATATCATTGCGGTATCTCAGGCAATAATTGACTGATGAGCTTTTTCTCCTTGCAGTATTAATTCACAACACCTGGCTATGCCCTTTCATTTCCCTCCTACATATTTAGGCGAAAAAATAGCGAATTAGGAATGAATATTCACTTTAAATTTAGTTTTGTGTAAAATGTGCTTTTTTAATTAAACATCGTAAAATAAGTAAGCAAAAACGCTTTCCTGCAAAATAGGCATAAATAAGCATATAGTTTACACAAAACTGCTCATCTACAAATTATAACCTTTCTGCTTATCCTCAAAAGTGTAGAAAAAGGTCAGCAGTGTGCTTAGAAATCCGGGCTTTAGTAATAAAATGTACCAAATATATTGGTATTTGAACAAAAATGCTCAAATTACTTAAATATATAAATAAAAAGTTATAAAATATGTTATATATGGCGATAATTCGGAAACTAATCTCCATTGTCACGTAGCGCGGGAAGAAGTGGCAATAACGTCGCCACTTTAATATCGCCGTGCAGATTCAGCGTGTCTGTAAAACCTAAGTTCAAATTTATTCATGATATCAATAAGGTTATGAGGAAAAAAATTCCATCCACCCAACTAAGTGTCTAATTAGGTGCTTAAAAGGACGCAAAATATCCTGGGAGATTCAGCATACAGAAAATATTTACGTGGTATTGCGCCACTCACATCCTGCAAATGAAATAGCCGAGTTACGTCACAGGCGAACAGCAAAACCATGAGGGTAGCTAAAAACAACTGCGAAAACAAGTAATCTATTCTCAACTAAACTTCCAGAAATGTGTTTTATAGTTGTGATCATGTTTTGCAGCTGCCCACGGCTACATTTAATTCCAAAAGGTGGCTGGTGTTCAGCGCCCAGTCTCGTTTTTTGTCCTAGTTTCTAAAACAACAAAATAATTTGCGCTTGGCACTATATTAGGCAGTAAATCGGATTTTAAAGTCTAGAGTAAAGGAAAATAACAGGCTACACAGAGCTAATGAGATAAACATTTGCAGCCCGCGCATAGCAAACCCCCCTCCCATTCCCCTAATTAAAACAGCTGCCTGCACAAGTTGTAAGAAAGGATTAATCAGCCTTGCACGTTTTCCTTTTGTCAAACGTTGGTTTTGGTACATGACATGCTCTTGCTGTGTATGTGCGGGAGAGGGAGGGAGAAAGGGAGAGAGAGTTAATGTATTAAGAAATCTTACATGTTGCAAACACTGAATTTTTCTACTCTTGAGCAAACTATTGAGACAAATAGCAATTCGACGAATCCCACCGCTGACACCAAAGTGACAAAACGACAAAATCAGTCATGTTATCTCTTTGTCGTTGGAAATTTTACCCCAAATACACAGCTTTCTTCACGTCCTTAACACAGTCTACAGTCTTCATGCCAACGTTTACCTCTCGTAACCTTGCTCAGACCTTTCAGTCTCTCATACTCATTTTGTATGTCTCTGCATATACTCATTATGATGATGCAATCACTCGATGCCTGATGAATCTTCTTCACGACGATCGACGTATCTTTCGCGATGACACATACGCACAGCTGGCTCACACTCGTTTGGGTGGCTCAGTTGGTTAGACGCTGGGCTTCCTGATCCCAAGATCGCGGGTTCAAATCCGGCCCAGATCGATGGTTTTTAAGTGTGCTTAAAAACGACACCTCCATGTCAGTAGATTTACTGGCATGTAAAAAGAACTCCTCCGGGACGAAATGAAATGATCCTGACAATTGACAATGTTAAAAAATAAAAAATAAGTAAAAATAAATAGGAATAACAAAAATAACAACAAAAACAACAACGGAAATAACGAAAATAAAAATAACAATGAAAATAACACTGAAAATAACAAATAAAATAACAATAAGAATAATGTGACTATGACCGTGAAGCTGCTGGGAGGCTGATGTTCAGCCTGGATAATTCTACTACGGACCTACCCCAATGGGGCTAACCGCAGATAGGACATTTATGGGAAAGGTGTTTAAGGGTGGGGTGCTTTAAATTTCGGATGATTTGTGTATAGAAGGAAGCTTATTGCCCCTTGACATGTGTTTCGCACAATACAGTGATGCCAGCATCTTAGTAGGTAAATACCCGTCCGGTATGGCATTACGTTGGAGGACGTTAACAAAAATTAACAGAAATTTTGTGAACAAATTGTAACATTTTTTATTTTAACTGGGAAAATTTTCACAGCCGAACAGTTGAGTGCGATACAATAAGGAGCTCAGCTTTAACTGCCGGTGGATTTACTCCTGCGTTACGTGGTATGCCCGTAAGCCGTGCGTAGAACCCGATATGACCTAAAGCGGCGTATTTTTGGATCAGTCTCCAGGGCACTTTGATGTGTTGGTAAATTGGCGTAAAATTGTGCTACTAGGTACCTAATTTCATCTTTCTCGTACGGAAGACCCGAGGCTTCGTGAAGTAGTTCCACGGAAAATGGGAAGAGTACAGCAAAGATGGACCGAAGTCCCCTGTTCTGCGCGCTCTAGAGTCGTAGAATCCAGCTACCTGCGGCCATGCCCCAGATTTCGCAGGCAAGTAGCATGAAGGTGATAAGAGCTCCGAAAAGGTGTAGGTGTTTGAGGTCTGAGGTTATCTGAGACCTCAACATGCGGTACAATGAGGCAATTGACCCCTGCGTCCTGCGGACAGATCTCTGATGTGCTCACAGAAAGTTAGTTCCTTGTCCAGCTTTACTCCCAATTAAGTGATGGAGTTCTTCCACTCCATCCTTCGGCGACTAAATTAGAATGCGTGGCAATCTGCGCGGGTGTGGCGCCTCGTTAAGAGGAAGGCGTGACTCTTGTCCACATTAACAGATATTTGCCACTCCTAGACGAAACGGAGGTGTCACTGTATGGGGTTGAAGGCTCTGAGAATGTGTGAGTTGGTGCAGAGCAACCGCATGTCGTCAGCATATTGTGTTATATTCACCTGCGGCTGTGTTGGGAAGTCTGCCATGTAGACGCTGAATAGATTGAGGGACAGCGCAGAGCCTTAGGCAACTCCAACTGTTATTGGTCTTAGTATGGATGTTTTACCCGCGACTGCGACTTTAAAAGTGCGGGGTCTGAGGACGCGGTGGAAGATGTTGATGACTTGTGAAGGTAGTCCCAGTTGGATAAATTTCAATAGGAGCTCGACGTGCCAGGTCGTTGGGAAGACCATTTCAACGTCCAGAGACACTGCGACAGTGAAGGCGCGTTGCTGGAAACCAAGGGCGGCGGCCTTCACCACCCGCAGCAACTGCTGGGGCGTTGACTGCCCAGGTGGAAACTCAAACTGGTGTTCTGGGATGGCTTGAATGTTCCACAGCAAGGGGGTCAAGCGGTTTAATACTTTCGAGAGGGTTGACAGGATGACTGGTGTATCGGTATCTGGAAGGGTGTACCGGGTCCTTCCCGGCTTCTCTCCACTCTCGCGGAAAGTGACCCAGGGCAACACATATGTTGAACACCCTAGTCAGAGAGAGCACGGCGTTGAAGGGAAGGTGGCGAAGCATGAGAGGGGTCAGCCCGTGTGGGATCCGCCGCATTTTTGGGTTTGAGCCACTGGAGTGTACCGTGGAATTCACTTGGACGAATTATAGTGAGCCTCCTTCGAGGAGCGTTGAAAGAATCGACGAACATCCCGGCGGAGACGTTCGTAGAAAGCGTCGTCCTAGGGATCGCACCTTGGAAACATGGTACGTTCCAGGCAATCCGGAAACACATTTGCTTTGACTTGGGGTTCGCAAGTCAGGCCTCGGGTGATCTGGAGAAGAGAGGTGTATTGAGCTCGACGATTGCGGTGGCTATTAGTGACCCTCACACTTCCCCTGGCTGGCCATCTTGTCCTCTTACGCTTGCACCTAGTGCTCGCCTAAAGGAACCCGAACTAGTCGGCGCAAGCACCGCAAGAGGTCTCTTGTGTTGCATTTATATGCCACCTTTAATATCGAAGTTCATATCGGTGGCTTTTAACCTTTGGAACAATTGCTCAATAGCAACGGTGTTGCACTCGCTTACAATGACTGGTATTACTTTGGGTAATAGAATTAAATTCACACACATCCACACTCACATTCATACTTACAGACCAGGCATGGGCACGAGAAGAGAGATAGCGATTGAACTTGCCTTACTAATCCCACATTCTCTTGCCGAGTGACAAAGGTTGTTTCGATACAACATTGCAGTGGTGGGTTCCTTTCACTTGCGCGGTAGTAACAATTTCTACGTTGTTATTAACTACTTTGTTTAATTAAACATGTTTTGTATACAATAATTATTACAGCCATCTACTGTGGTTAGCAAATTACATACTCTTGAAGTTTATAACCTTCTATCTTATGCCCTTAGTATCCTTACGCTACTTTATAATTAATCTACTAAATTGTTTCTCTTTCACAATAAATAAAGCAGAGAGTTCCATTGTTATTTTGCATTAAAATATATTAAAACTATATCACTATAAAATTCTTTGCTTTTTAACTTAATATTATGTTGAATCTTTGAAACACGAAATATAATAGTTTATATTAAATAAACGAAAAAGACTCTAAACCACTAAAAAGTGGAATCATACCGTCTCTTCTATATGTTTACAAACCCGAGTATTCAGAAAGTATCTTTCGAAACAGTAAATAAATACCTGTAATATCACCAAAGTTTGATTTATGCTTCTGATCAAAGTTGCGTTTGATATTGTATTTGTACTTGCAAATTGAAATCCGCATATTAGCAGCAAACTTTGCTGTTTTTGTAACTTACAACAAATACTCTAGCACTCTTCATGAAACAGCCATACTCGCCACTGAGTCGGTACTTGAACAGCACTGCAGGGGAAGGGATGGCCGGTGGAGTGAGGTAAGATCGTGTTTCAGTGGAGTGGCCCAGACGAGCCGATTTTGCCCATGCCTGTTCCAGACTCTAGGGAGGATGGCGAGGAGTTAATGAAAAATTTCCAGCCTCCAGCCGGGAATCAAACCCGGGACATCTGGATTTGAAAGTTAGCATGCTAACTGCTGGACTACGGAGCGTTTCTCATTTCCTAGTGATTTTTAGTGCCATGCTTTACGACTATCAAGCCAGCCTCTGACGTCACATTCCTCGTGAGTATCCAGTCAGGTTGCTCGTAATATTCATTATCTTCTCTTCGGGGTATCTCTTTTTCTGTCAGATCATTATTCTGATGAACAAATAAAAAAGAGCTTTCTATAAACATTAATTAAAATGGTGCTTTGCTGGAAAGTGCGCTACACAAATTAATGTTCTGACACACTTTTTAATATTAGCTTTACCCTCCTGCCAAACAACCTTTGTGATCTTTAGCTAAATTAATTTTTGAGTCGAGTGTCACAGACGTTTTCGTCTCTAACATGTTTACGAATACTTAGGCAACAGTTATCAAGAACACCCCGTCTCCCAGTAACAGTGACAACCAGTAACACCATCCATAGACAGAGTTACTGAGATATTACATAACAGTTCAATCACGTCAAATGTAATCAGTGTATTGTAGTGTAGTCGAGCTACAAGTTGTCTGCAAAGAGTGCTTCATCATCATCATCATCATCATCATCATCATCATCATCATCATCATCATCATCATCATCATCATCACGATCAAAATTTGAAATAGGCAGACCAAAGGGAAACGAAATATTGGAATGCTAAACTCATTACTATGGAGCAGTAATATTTTGGCTAAAACAAAATAAATAAATTAATAAATCAACAGTTGAGTGTGTCATGCTTTAGGGACGGAAACTTGCACAATAAACAGAATACAGGAAGGAAAATTGAGAACTGTTGAACTAGACTTCTTTAGAAGATCGGCTAGGAAGTCGAAAAAACGGAATAAAAAATGAACAAATACGACACTTAATGGATATAGAAAAAATATGTAGTTGAAGTGATAAATAGAAAAGGGCTGCAATGGTTGTGGCATGTAACCCGAAAGGTGGAAGAAGTGACGAGGCGGACACCAGAAGGAAGAAATAGGAAAGGAGGACCAAATGCAAACTGGATAAATTGAGTAAGAAGATGTATTGAGGTGACGGGACTGCAGGAAACATGTGTTGGATAGGGAACAATGGAGACAGATGACAAAATAGTAGACATTCTATCTACTTATCTTGTATTATTATTATCTATAAATTGTAATTTTCTCTGGTGTAGGAAACCTACAGCTTTATAGAAATTCCTAAAATAGAAAAAAAATATATTATTGCTGTTATTGTTGTGATACCGGCCGCGGAACACAACAAAAGGCGATCGGCACCGGGCTGTCCCGCCCCACTGACGATGCGTGTATCAAAGGCGCTCAATGTCAGATTGCATCGCACGACTGTTGTGAACGCGTAACAACAATCAGAGCGGCAGACCCAAATGTGATTTTGTAGATCATTCACAAATGTCCGGCAGCCGGCGTATTTCGAGAAAAGAGCGTGTTGCGTAATTCTCGAGGCGAGGCTGCGGGAGTTATACACCACAACTTTTAGTTTCAGTGAGAGAGAGAGAGAAACAGAGATAACCGGTGTGTCATGGAGGAAGATGAAGTTAATAAAATAGAATGATTGTATCGTCAAAGTCATCTGTTTGAGAGACACAAAAAGTGAAGAAAGATGGAAAGGAGTGAGACAAGGTTACGAGAAGAGAACAGTTGTGGGTTGCAATATTACGGAGGACTGAAGACTCTTAACGTCAGTAAAAACTGTTTTGTTGTGCAAAAGTCATAGAAGAAAATAAAGTGAGAAAAAATTAATTGCACTGAACTTTTGCCATTTTCTCACAGTAGGTCAAAAGTGGGATTTGTTGCATTGTCATTTAGCTAGTTTTAGTGTGGTCGAGTTAAAATTTATATTTGCAATTGCTTTATCATCATCATCATGATCATCACCATCATTAATATTATCATTATTACTATTATTATCATTGTTTAATTATAATTAAATAATTATTTGCAGTTTTTTTTTTTCAAATTCAGTTCTTATTCCCTGAATGTTACATGTACCTATTTTTACAGTCCTCTTCCGTAGCTTGTGCCGTATATCTTTAGATTTGCTCGGCTGCATATTCTTTGCGAATATTAAATCGCTATTACCAGCACAAAGATATCCATAAATATACAGGACAGCAAGATACTCTTCAACAAGTATCAATTATTGATTATATTATACTTAAACCAAAAACGAAATGAAGAGTAAATGATATAAGAGCATATAGAGGCATTACATTCGGAAATCATTTTAGTCAACTGAAATATTATATTTCCATATTTAAATATCCAAGGGAAAGGTAATCAAAAAGACGAAAATAAAAATTTGGATGTTCATTGAATAAATGAATGTAAATATAATTTAATAATCTAATCTAATAATGGACAACTGGAGACGCGCTACGAGAATATGCAGGGACGAAAAAATTAGAAATTCACATATACCTACAAGAAACTGTGCAGATCCAGTAGTCAGTTTTAAATAGTATCAAGAAAAAGCAGCTTAAACAGTAAGGAGGTATAGGGGAATGGAAGATTGAAGACTTCCAAAGCTAATGATGGATTGATAACCGCACGGAAGGAGGAAGAAGGTAAGGCCACCTATTACGTGGATCAAAGGAATCAAGGGGGCCAAGAGGAAGTGGAAAATAGAAGAAATATGGATCAACAGACGAATGGAAAAATGTGTTAAATATAATTTGTTAAAGGCTGTGAATATGAGTGCCGGAAAATACTTATTCATTGTAAAACGGGTTTAATAAATAAATTATCATTATTATTATAAGTGAGAATACTCTACGTAATCTATGTGAAAGATCTAGAAGTTACGCTAGTATGTAGCACAGGTGTTCAGAACCTTTTTGCTGTTAACTGCAGTCTTCCATTACCTGGCAAGCAGTAAAATCCTTTTAACGGTGTTTACCTTCCAGTGGGACAGCCCAGTAACGAAAAAGCAAAGCGTGCTAAAGTATGCAATGAGCACTTTGCCATCATTGTTACTGGCCAGCGATAATCCCAAGGTAATCAGTAACTTGAGTACCCATAAGCAACGATTTGCACATTTGTGTTGCAACATTACCTAAGTAAACATACGGAGGATACTCCAGGTCAGGTCGTGCAGCAAACCTCAATACGCCTGGTAGGTTACATTCACATGCTTGTTGTATCCACTCTTCTACACACCACTGTTATGTCCTTCATATTAACCCAGGAAAACGTTCGTACAAATGATCTCACATTTCCTTACAGGAAGATGAAGCGTAGGAAATTAAAAAAGAAAAACCAAACATGTGTTACCCTCCCATAACTTTCTCTACTCCTGTACTATTCTTACAGACTCCTTATATCGACTAAGATGAAGAAGATAGAGGAATGACAGTTGCAGAAATTATCTTATTGCTCGTTTTCTTATAGATACAAGGGGAACATAGTAGGCTTTGAGTGATAGTTAAATCTTTCACAGTTTTTAAATTCTGTTCCCTTTGCATAGCTAAATAGATAAAAAGGTGAACAACGATCTTCCATTTGAGAAAATTTTAAGTATTGCAAAATTCACCAAATAACAAGGAATATCTCCGAAATGGTTCATTCCACAAAAAAATGCATATATACATAACACTTTTTGTATAGTAAGATTTGGTCTATCTCTTACGGTTTACCAGTTATGCCAAAGTCATCAATAGTAAAGAGGACCACATACGCTATAGCCAGAAAATTTAAAACATCCATTTAATTTGCCATAACATATTTTAAACATATGGCATTTTAATCAAAATCGTCAGATCTATTTTTGAGTAAATAAAAATGTTGGAAGCATTTTTCATGTAAAGGTTAATATAGGGTGGAGGAATTTGCTTTAAAATCTTCGTGTCGCTTCCTTGAAAGATAATTAATTCAAATTTTGGTTCACACACGCGCACACGCACAGGCACACGCACGCGCACGCGCACACACAGATCTTCCAAAAATACTTACCTTTTGTAAAGGGGCTTCAAAATATATATATATTTCCGGTGAAATATCGAGTTCGAATGCAACACTTCCTATACATAGTGGAGAAAGTAAAAGTTGTGAGAATTATAAGTCTAAATTATAGATCGAGTATTTCTGGTCGAATCTTGATATCGACTTTCTGAATGGAATGTAATACGTCTCTACCTAAGAAGTACGTGAAATCAATATTTTGTTGATTCATGACGCTGTCAATTGCCAGGATCATATCAGCGTTGCCGGTGTGACGGAATTTCTTCCCGCAGGAGTTCATTTACATGCCAGTAAATCTACATTTACTGCACACTGTTTAAGATGTTGCAAAATTATAGTTTGATACCTTTTTCAATTCCTTTCAAATATTGATTTTATGCAGTACCTAGCAAATCTGTCCTACTAATGCTTTACTGACGCACCTGCTCGCTGCTTCGTACAGAACGAGTGTTCCATGGTTCAAATTCTGCTTGTGCTGTCTATCCTGAACGAAGATTTCTTCTGGAAGGTTTGTTCCCGAATTTCCTTTCTCAATTATCACTTAATTGTGTGTATTACCATACATCGATGTCCGTATGTGGCACGTATGTAGAAATAACGAGTCTTAAACACTACTCAAAGAACTTATTCAACTTGTTTTTGAACTGTACATGGGAGAAACATTATCTTGCGTATAACCTTCGACGAGAATTTGGTGTCTCAAGCACAGGCCACCTTCTCTCATGTGAAAATGTATAAAGCACATGGTGATCGCAATAAAACTAAAGGTTACTTTTCTGCCCCTCCAAATACATAAAACGTAAAGTTTGTACTCACCAGTGAGGAACTGCCTGAAGGTGGATGTCCATGTCCACTCTGGGTTACCAAGCCGGCGAGAGAAGAGACACTCCAGATGGAGGATAGAACCAGGGAACACTGCTAAGTCCCCACTTGGCTCTACAGATGCTGAGCCTGAGGGTATCTTCATCAGGATCGTTGGTGGCGAATCCTCTGCAATACAAACACTATATTCGAATACTGGCTCTGGCATTGAATTTCTTAGCTTAGCTTACATACAGCATATGTGCAAGAGCGATTAATAATTCTTTTTTTTTTGCCTCATATAAAGACTTAGATGCCTAGTGTCCCACAGCAAAGCTTACGACACATATGAACCAGAGGTTTTTTAGGAGTTCTTAATTTTTTCAGCAATAACTAGATGTGCAAGTCTAATCTGTTTCCCTTCTGTATAGCAGACACACAATCTGTAAGCTTTCCAACAGCTGGCAGTGAAGAAATACTTCTAATATATGCTCTTAATTTATCTCATATTTGAGAAGCGTTCGGAAGTGATCTACCATTGCATTGTTTAAAACATATCTACGGGCACTTCCTCTCCTAGGACGATGAACTGATGCTAGTACACCAAGCAGACACTAGATGGTAGTTGTGAAATGTGTATAGTGAAAGAACAGCGCTTGTTTGTTGTTAAGTAGAGAAAGCCATGGGTAAGGTGGAAGGTGACTATCATGTACAAAGATGGACTGCATGGATTTTGTTGAAGGAAGTAGTCAAAACATGTGAATGGGATTTTACACTGACCCAGAAGAACCACGCATCTGTCGACTATTGGAAGTGGAGAATGCAAATCTAGATTCTTTTTTAAGAAACTGGTTATGAATAACTACCATGCCCCTGGGAAGAAATTCTTTGTTCGATAACACGAAAGACGCGCTGCAAAGTACAATTTCGGCAACAATAAGGAACAATGTGTGAGTGCGTCGTACCTCCAAACAATGGTATCATGACGCAACAATGAACTTCCCAGGTAGGTGGCAGCAGTGTATTGACGTCGGTAGGGAGTATATTGAGACGTTAATAAAAATGTTTCACTGTACGTGTGATAAGGTATTATAGTAAACGTTCAAGCGCGTTTTTGTATGAGTTGCTGTGTTTAATTTAGAAATAATTCCTGTCAGCTCCTAACGCAGGTCCATTTTATGATATTTTGTTTCACATTGGAGAAGGATTTGGTGGGACATACCTGTGAAGTTGGTAAGCATGGTGGTGGGAATGCAAGCTGGCACTCTGTGACTCCATGCTCCGTTCTGACACTGTAGAGATGACTCTCCCAGGAGTTTGTACACTCCTAGTTCTCTGCATCTCGCCAAAACCACGGCACCGTGTGGAAACGTCAGCCTCTCCGTCTGCAACAACCAGCAAATTAATTATAAGATAACCATACCCATAGACAACACATTTTGACATTCTACATTTTATGCACCCCTAATTTTCTGCAGCACTTCATGTGGAAACGCCAGTATATCCGTCAGCAACAACCTATAAATTAATTCTAGGAACTCTGTCTTTCACACACACACGACATATACATATAGACACATACATACAAGGCATTGTGAATATGAGTGCGTAGACGGTGACTTCTTGTCGTTTATCTGAAACACAACTTCCTCTAGCAGCTTCCTACAGGAAAATAAGTGCATGGTTGTATAAACAAAAAGGAAATTAGTTGAATGTTTGACTGACAATATATCACCACTCCTATAGTAACCACAGAAGTAAGTGATAAAGGCCAGGGACGTATGCGTTTTTCCATATGTGTACTGCACATGGACTTTACTGTTATCGCTCGCGCATGTAAACAACTGCAGAAGGTACAGCCTGACCATGAAAACCTCCTCACTACAGCACAACCTACAAGCATCATAAACTATGTATTCTGGAATTGCACTTAAACGCTTATATGTACTCCTACTTATTAACCATAATATCATCACAGAATGCATTACGCTGGGTTACAATGTTCGTTCGTAAATCATTAAATGTGAAATGTCAACGCCTATCAGTGAAGCAAATGTAAAGAATTTCATTCTGTCGTCTGGTGTGCTTTTCTTTTTACTCATTTTCAAACTTTAACGGATAGCTTCATAACCAATATTTTTGTTTACAACTTTCTGGAACTTAGCTTTCACCTTTTCGATAGATACCTCGCACAAGAGGTATCCTATTAATTGAATTAGCTAAGTCTTCTATTATACTTATGCTCTTGGGCGCTTCCAAGCCCGGGTTTTCTAATTGTTTAATAGCTTTGGGTAACACTGCAAAATTGTTGGATATGAACTGAAGATTTTTAGATAGTTCATGTGATATCAGAGACTTTGCAGCTACAATATCAACAGTCACGTTATACTACACCTTGACCTTGCGTCTGCATACACTTGCAAGGCAATGCTTCACTAGTTCGCAGAATACTAGGCTACGTTGTTTTCGACGCCTCTAGTGGCAATTGTTGGCACATTGGATGGCCGTGTTGTACTTCTGACGTCATTCATGCTTTGCGCCCAGCTAACTTGTATCACATGCAAGCGCACGTTCCTCCGGTCTTTAGTAATTATGATTGAGATACAGAGTTTTAAACCTCTCTGTTGTGTATTTTCCATTTCGTAATAAAATGAGACGTCCAGCCACAAAATGACATTAAATAACTAGATTCTAGCGTCACTGTTGGCATAAATTCATGGACAAATACGTTCGTCAACATTACCGTGTACCTAGATTGGAAGATCAAGAATGTTAACAGTAAACACTATCTGCTTGAATACTGCTCGGAAAGCTAGAAAGAAAACCAGTTCTCCTCTCATTACTTAATATGCCTAATAGCTAGGCTTCGAACATTTACACAGCTATCACGAAATGAGGGGCCGCCTCCGTAGCGCAGCTGGCAGCGCGCTTGCCTGTGGCGCGGAGGACCCGGGTTCGATCCCCGGTACCAGCATGGGGATTTTATCCCCTCTGGGAGGTCTGGCACGGGGTGCACTCAGCCTCGTTAGGTCCCGGGTGGACCAATTGAGGAGCTACTTGATGGAGAAGTAGCGGCCCCAGGTCGAGAAGACCGCATTACTGGCCGGGAGGGCTCGGGGCGCTGACCACGTCCCACCCTCCAGTACTGCACCTCACCAATGACGCCTGTAGTGGGCAGAGGTGGGGGACGCAGCGGCTGGGCGGTAGGCCTTGGCCCTTCGTGGGCTGTCGCGCGGGGTTTACACATCACGAAATGAGGCAATCGCAATTTACCTGCCACATGAGCAGAGCGTGCGGGTACAGTGCCAGCACAAATAACTGGGCTCACTGTCTAGAGTGCATACTCTCTCTCTCTCTCTCTCTCTCTCTCTCTCTCTCTCTCGTGTGTTCACTAGTTTCATACATACATTAACATGCCTACAGCATGAAAATCGAAATATCCATGTATTCCTGAACTTGTGGAAGAATTTAGCAATGAATATTTTACTGTAAATGGTGACAGAATTGAATTTAAGTTATGCAACAACGTTCATGCATCGACTGTAGCTGGTCTCCTCTGTATTGTGATCACGTGACAAACTGACTTCTACCATTTCCTATAATCAATGGTCAGTAACTTTTCGTTCCCTGTATGAAGTTTCGGTCCCTCCTAATAACACAGAGAGGCTGGCTTGTTTGTACATTCACTCGTCGTAGGCGTGAACGCTTGCATAATAGCGGAAGTCATATTAGTAAACAAAACTTTGCCTGTTCAGTACTACTCTTATGAAACTGTGCAGATAACTTATCTCTTTGACCCTTCAAGATAGATACATTTTGCAACTAGTTTATTCGCTACATGTGAGCCTAGTAGGTGCGACGTCTGCCCCAAGCAGAACGCCCAGGATATAGCTATAGTAGTACATTTAACACTGTAGAAGTAACAGTTTAAACATTTTACACACCCCTAGTTTTGTGCATCTTGATAACAGCACGGCTCCACATAAAAGCGTCAGTCACTCCGTCTGTAACAGTCACGCCATTATTTCTAAGAAAACCACAGACAGCTATTACTTTTCAAAGAAGGAAACCATAATCAATTCTGAATGTAGTTTAGGAACATTTCGTGACCTGATATGGAAAGACCGGAGCAGTTCTTGTGGAAGACATAGATTGCATTGTGGTACGCTGTGTATACGGGCCCCAGATTCAGGTAGCTAGTGCCCTGGACAGATAATTTTAATATCCCCCCCCCCCCCTCGTTCTTCAGTTCCTCCTAAATATAAGTTTTCACAAGTTCAAGCTGATTTGTTGTTATTTTTACTTTCTCTACTACGTATACTAAGTAGAGGAAGTATTGTATTCCACCCAAAAATTCAATGTCGAGATTTCAACAGAAATCTGTTTTGAGGAATTAGAGTTCGTAGGAATGGTTAGTAGAAGAGTAGAGAAAAGCATGTGACTGTAATACATCAGATTTTTTATCTCTTGGTCTTGCATAGAAAACGGAATTTCAAAGGCATCGCATAGCAATCAGCTCTTAAAACATTTCACCATAAAGCCTACCTCATTCTCATATTACCCTTGCACCAACAAGGGAATCAGCAATATGATAATTTCTAAAAATCTTTATGTCGATTAAAATGTAGAACACAGAGAAATAAACATTTGCAAGCTTATGTGTATAAGAGTGACTATAGCTCTACATATATTTGTGAACAGAATTTCTCCAAGTTGAACTATATTAAAAGTCTGTATCGCAAAAGTTATGCAACGATCACTTGGTGTATCTTCTAAAGCTATGCACTTCGACTTTGTCACCAAATATTGCTAGATTTCTTAAACGTACTACATGCAAATATGCCGATAGTTTAACACATTACACGTCTGAGAGAGTAACACAGTCTGTACAAGTTGGAAGGAGGTAAATCTAACCTCTCCTCTTTCGCAAACGTTGGACATCGCCGGTATTCGTTTCGCTTCCATGTGTTGACATCTAAATGCGTCACATGCTAGCATAAGTGGTGTGGGGTCTTTGACCTTGCAGAAAAGATTCCAACTCAGTTCTAATACAGTATTCGTCATCTCGAGGTCTGCCCACTCTGCGTCACTTCTGTCGGGAGAAAGCAAACACGTATAACTTGTGTGTTGTATGCCTACGTGAAAGTACTAACCAACAATGAAAACATACAACTCTTAAAAAGTAAAATTAAGCAAATATTGATGAAGTTGGCTAATGCTGAATTTCTGACAATGAAGTCATTAGTCCGTTCGTTCTCCAATATTTTTTACTAATGGATGGGGTGCTATAAGTGGCCGGGCATATTTGAAGGTGGTCTCGATCCATTTCCTCTTGCAGATCACATAGAGCAAAGAGTGGTGAAGAATATATCCCAATTCTGTTCAAATGTTTTGCCAGACAATCAAGTCCTGTAATCAACCTGAAGGTTGCAACTGCCGTTTTTCGAGGATACTCAGGAATTACTGTTTGAATGTTTGGTAGTTTTATCTTTTATTTTTTGATGTTTCATAGGAATATTTTGCAATATTTTTTAATTCAGAGTTCACTAAACTTTTAGCTGCATAAAATAGTAGATTAACTATAGATTTCTGTATACTGCTGGTACCCTTTTTTGCAAGAAAATCAGCTTTCTCATTACCACTCAGTCCACAGTGATCTGGTATCCATTGGAAGAATAGGTGTTTTTGAGGTGCTGTTAGATGTGTAAGGATTTTCCAACATTCTATAATTGTTTGGTTTTTTGGTGACAACTTGGAAGTAATTGCTACAATTGCGCCCCGGAATCTGAGAAAAAACTGCTTGATGAAACTGTGAGATTCTTGTAAGATTTCTGAAGGTCATTCGAATTGCTTCAATTTTTCTATCGAAGCCTGTAGTTCCATAAAAGATTAATAATAGGAAAAGAGGTGACATGTGACTCCAGCACCTGCTCCATCTCGGTTTGATATCAGTGATCTATCAGTATAAATATGGAGCCATTCGTGTTCCGGAATTCTAGTATGGATTGTCTCAAATGGCAATAATTTTAGAACAGCAGTTGAAGTATCCTTTTCTTAACTTCTTGTGTCATGTGTAAACAATATGTGATGTCTAGTGTTTGTGTCGGATTCACTTTGTATATGAAGTTTTCCCTCGTATTAGGAAGGTCTATATTCTTCTTGATGTCTTGAATTTTGGAAATACTGTTGTAATACTGTTCATTGCACTGTGTTCAATTAGCCACTTACATTCCACTTATATCTCCTAAGATGGGGATTGAGCCATTAAAATTCTATGATAACTAATTCTTCCTTGTACGACGCAACAAAAGGCTGGATGCCCGGCTCCTTTAGAAGAAAGTGTTGGACACTTTGGGAGCGCTTTCACTGGCGACGCCGAGAGATGACATTAGAGCTGGCGTCGGGTGTGTGAGTGCGTGCTCATGGTGCCCTCAATGGGATAGCCCTCTCCCCATAACACGGCAAACAACACTACAGTGCATTTACTGCGATGAGCTTTCGATTGGATTGTATCCACATATCCCATACTCCGGTTGCTTCTACCACTTCTACAAAATACAAACAGCCACAGTGTCCAGTTATGTTCGGTTTTCATTTCTCCATCAGGTACATAGTAGACTAATATGGTATTCCGTTCACTTTGTAAGGCCAAGAGATATAAAAAAACATTCTTATTTGAGAAGACTATAAGTAGTGGGAAATTCAAACAAATAATAAAGAATATCTCGAAAAAGATTCAATAAAATGAAAAAATAAGTACTTGGCCTAAGTTGTCTGTTTTAACGAGATCCACATTTTTTATTTAGTAAGCTTTTGTCTGTTACTGTTTAATATTTATGCAAAGGTCATCCTGAATGAAGCGGTCTTCTCAGGACATTCCCAGAAAATTCAGAGTATGGCTTAGACACTGCCATGGAATCGCTGTTTGTGTCCGTCACTAGATACTGACTCTCTGGTTGAGAGTTGCACATGCCACAGGCACTAGCTGATTCACCTTCCGGCTGATGGAGGGGAGTGGGGAAAAGCAACTAATTGCGCCAGCATCTCCAAAGAGATAAAGTTAGACATCGCTGGTATAGACTATACGTTTTGCTATGCGCGACTAAGTGTGGGCTCATTGGCCTTCCAGAACGCAGTAGAACTCAGTTTCAATACAACATTATCTCGAGCCTGCCCACTCTGCCACGCCTGCCTCTGTCAAATCTTTCAGATCTTTGAAATGCCAATCTCTTTGCACGGTTAACACATAAAAAATGAACAACGATGTCGCATTTGACCAAAGTTTAATAATTAATTAATTTGTATAGTAAGATTTTGTCTATCTATTACGTTTTACGAGTTATCCAAAGTCATCCAGAGTAAATACATATACTTAGGCTAGAACCAGAAAATTCAAAATATGCACTTCATTTTTCATAAAAATATCTTAAACATGTCATTTTAATCGAAATAGACCCATTTTCAAGAAAATCAAAGTTTTTCCATGTAAATGATATTTTAGGATGGGGCTATTTTCTTCAAAATCTTCGTGTTGCATCCTTGAAAGGCATTAAACTGAAATATCAACTTTGGTTTTTAACAGACTTCTCGTTTTTGAGTTGTGCTGTCCACAGACTGACAGACAGACAAGACAGACAGACAAGACAGACAGACAGACAGACAGACAGACAGACAGACAGACAGACAGACAGAGACAGAGACAGACAGAGACAGACACACACACACACACACACACACACGGACCTTTTTCTGATGCTTTTTCTGGACTCAGGTGGCCTCAAAACATACGACATCGTATATATTTCCGGTGAAATCTCGACATGGAATTTTGGGTGGAACACAATACTTCCTCTACTTTACTTTACGTTGTAGAGAAAGTAAAAATGAATATTTGTATGTTTGTCCTCTATGCGCTCCTAAACTGCTTGACCGATCACCGCGAAATTGGGCAAGTGCATGTATTTCTTCATAGAGAAGGTTTTATACTATATGCACTGTATTACATTCATACGGTTTTCTCTACTCACTTTTCGTAGTATATGCACACAATGGATGTTGGTATGTATGATGTAGATGAACTCCAATACCTGCTGATGGTTCACCATGAAAAGTGGCGCATCTCAGTGTTATTTCATGGAGGTCTTTATGCCACTTTATTATACAACATATTAAATTCACGTGGTTTCTTTCTTTTGTAGTGTTTTACGCCCGCTTTTACTACTTATGGCACCGCAGACGGTGACACTGATGATACATGGAATGAAGATGGAGCACCGGTGCAATGAGATGGCGGAGGAAACCTGAGAACCCGGAGAAAACCCGCCCTGACGCCGCTTCGTCCACCACAAATCCCACATGCGGTTACCTGGGATCGAACCCGGGCCACTTTGGTGAGAAGCGAATGGTCTAACCACTTGGCTACGGCGCGGCTGATGCTCTACCCACTTTTCTTTACATAGCAAGTTCGCATGCCCATCGCTACCTCCTCTTCTACAAACAATTCATACGATTTTCTACATGTTTCAAATAGAAATGCAACGTATTAGATTCACACTGTTTTCTCTACTCACTTTTTTCACGAAACAATCACACATGATTGTCTATTCCCTCTTCTACAAAGAATTCATACAATTTTATATAGATTGAAATAGAGCTGAAACGTGTACATTCACACGGCTTTTTCCACTCGTAATTCTTCTCGTAGAATTTGTGATTGTTTAACAGTTTGCTTAATGTCTTCCCCAAGCATTTATTTCTTTGTTTTCTTTAGAGTATCCTAAGGGCTTAATTTGTTGAAGCGCATAAGTAATATTTTAAACGTGTCCAGAGAAACACAGTCTATTGGGCAAGTGCAAACCAAGTCTACAAGCTGCTGGGATACATCGCCGGGTATTTCAGCTGGTTACCAATAAAGATATCTGCACGTATGTCCCTAAAAGCCCGTGTAGGACGACTTATGACGTTGTAATTGGTGTAGAAAGTCATGTGAATGGCGTATATCCTTTATTATTTTCTGCTTGTGTGACGCTGGGAAGTGATCTAGCATCGCAAATCGGACGTGACGTGCTGGACCTTTATGCAGAGGAATTCGATGAATAGAAATACGGGTCTGCCGTACGGCGGCCAGAATCAAAGGAATTTGAGCGTCCCTTGTGGCGAGGGTCAGCTGATATGCAAATGGGTCACTGTAAAGCAGAACCGACCAGAGACCGACCTGACGGAATTTGGTATGCTAAGAATGTAACACTTGCAAAGAAAAGCTCATTCTGCGGAATATCGGCAAACTTCTGAAGAAGGGCCTCTGTGCATAAGTATTGTGGACAAGGGTGAGTGTTATGCAAGAGGGGTTGGATACAAGCAGTTGTTGGGGGTGAACTTTAAATTGGAATATACCTAAGTAACCGTTGAGACAGGTAAAATATAAACACAAATCTAATGGGTAACTTTACGAGAACCTCTACAATCAATTGTACAACTATTACTATAAACGCTTATTCTAATATCTACTTCGTGCAGATCGATAGAAGCATTTTTATATTCTATTTTAGATACAACGGCAATATGGGAATAAAGCAGATTTTAAGGGGAGTCGAAATGCTTTCTTTCAAAATTCAGGTTTTAGCTCCATATACATATTTCACATCTTCCACATATTTTGGTATAGGTTTCAGAGGTACGTTACTCGTAAATACATTAAAAGTATTATTGAAAATAAAGCTGCATATTGACCTTAGGCTCTCTCATTTTGCTTAACTGCAATTTCTTAAGTTATTAATAATTTTCTACGCATATACCCCATTATCTCTGAACGTTACTCCTACAATGTGCTGAAATTAAACTAAAGAAGCTTTATTTTAAAAAAGTGTTTTATGAATCAGTTATAATAGTTTTTTAATTGTAAACCCCCTTATATTTCAATATATTTCAATATATGCCTCAAAGCATCTTTCCGGTGAAATCTGGACATCGAATTTTTGGGTGGAATACAATACTTCCTCTACTCTACTAAACGTGGTAGTAATAAAAATCATAACTTTGCTTCTGGTGTATATGTTCCATCAGTCAACTGTAAAAATACCAGTAAATATGTGTACTATAAAAATGCAACTATTATGTTAAATAGCATTCTAGAAAATGGGTTATTATTAACATTTTTAATAGGGTATTTCGACTCTCCTTAAGCAATAGCCAACGTTTTAATCATCTATTGTCAGATTTAATTTAAGTAAACAAAGATGTTTGGTTATGTTTTTCCATTATTTTAGGTATAATTTGTGAAGTAAACACCTAAAGTGACAGTGAAAATTAATTATTGTGTAGCTTGATTATATTATTTCCTTTAACTTTATTATTACACTAGCCTTTAGCCACAAAAGAGAAGTGCGTGTGGGTATTTTATCTCCAGAATGTTGATTTGTTTTATTAATGTTTTTTACAACGAAGAGCAAAATTCCAATAACTATCCCATCGTCCATATTTGGAATCAGCGATTATTTTACGTGGACCTCCCCATCCTTCATCAGTCACAAACAGTGTCATTCAAACTCGCGCCATTCGGCACTAAATTTACCGCTAGTTCATGTCGTCTCTATTTAATCATCATATCCATTAAAGTACCTGTAACAGGGATCTACATTTTTTGTAGTAAGATTTTGTCCCTCCTCTAAGTTTTAGTAATTATACAAAAGTCATTCAGAATGAGGAGTACAGTATCTAATGCACAATTGCACGAGATTGTCAAGTCAGTTATTTCAGCGGTTTATACCTCCAAAACGCAACTTTATATTTGTTTAAGAACCGCATATTTTGTAATACATATTCCCGTCTAAGGTTATCCACCTGCTGCACATGCGCATAAGCTTGTTATTTAATAGTTATTTCAGGTTATGTCATTCATAAATTATTGGTTTGATTGTAATATGAAGGAATCCTCATTTATTTTGTAATTGTGGTACTCAGGGTTACATTTGGGAGAACTTTTGTGTTGAATTGAATTACGCCTCTTATTATCTACGACAGCTATGTACACGCATTGCTGGAACTTATCAGCACTCTTATCTTTACGCATTGCTACCTACACGGTTCCAACGTCATTGAAATTAAGTTTTACTACCGCTCGGTACTTTCATTTCTCATACGTTGGCGCCCTGCGTTACGCGGTCCCTAAGCCGTAGTTACCCGTAGTTACTCTATGGCCTGTCACGTCGTGAACGATCTAGTTTGTGTGTAACGATTAAAAATGGTTCATCATAATTGCATACGTGTTAAACTGTGTGATTTGAGGCCAGTTTTGATGTAAGGGGGCCGAATAAAGAAAAAGGAAGTGATATAGATCAACGGAATTAAATTTAATAACAGTTGAATGCTACATTAGGTTCAGCAAAACAAAGAAGTGACTATGCATCGAGCTGGCCATGAATGACTTGCAATGTAGCCAACATTGGTTTCAAATCTGCAAACAATGGAATAGCTGCACAAGGAATAAAACTGCAACATAAACTTGCGGCAACATTATACTCTTTACTGTAAACCTTCAAATCCGTAATAATTTGCAGATGTAGGTGAAACAAACGAACAAAGTGAGAATAATAGATGTTAGAGCGAGTTTTGGATACTGACCCAATGCTTTTAGAAACACGCAAGAGAAAAATCTACGTTATTGTCATCAAATAATAAATTACAGAGATTTAATTGGCTTTCCTAATGCTGTGCTTTGCGTTATTAAATCCATGCTCATTTATCATTTCCATATCTCACAATATAATTTAAATGACACGAAAGCCTGCTTGCTTACCATAATTAATGTCATTGTTTTCGTGTACATTGCAAAGCCAGCCGCAGCCGCGTAAGGCATCAATGAAAAGCGCATTAGGAAGGAATTAGCGGAACTGATCCCGTGGCGCGGCGCCGAGCTGCGGTTGGGTTTAATGACACCCACTCCTATATGCCGTTCTAATGACGTAGCCAGCCTTCACCGCTTCTTATGTTCATCATCCTGTTTCCTTAACCTTCTGAAAATTTAGGCCGTCTACAGCCTAGGCATTGCTTTACAAATCTCTAATCACCACATATTTTATTTAAATTTAATGCCTTCCAGAGATATTCCACCAAAAATAGTATATTGGTATTTCAGCGGCAACACACCGTTTGTAGTCCCAAAATTACTACAAAATAGTTTTTATTTTATTTTGAAAACTTCGTGATACATTCAAGTAAATGTTTCTCCCCATTCCTCAACAAACGATACTTAAAATGAGTATACTTTCATCTACTTCACTCAATCCAGGTGAACATTTGTCTTATATACACAATGAAATCAGGGGAAAACAGTGTTAATCAAACATTATAAACCTGGTCTTTATGGAATGACATTCAAATAACTTTCTATTTATATGACTAATGAAAAAATCCGATATGTTGCACTCACATCTTTATGGCAATACAGTAGGCTTTGAGCGATAGTCAAAGCTTCGAGATTCCGTTCTCTTTGAATGGCTAAGATATAAAAATGAATAACGGTCTTCCATTTGACAAAAATTTAAGTATTTCAAAAGTCACACAAATAGCAAAGAATGTCTCCGAAATGATTCACTCCACAAAAAATATTTACTTGGGCATAAATTGAGTGTTTTAACGAGATCTATATTTTTTGTATAGTAAGATTTGGTCTATCTCTTACGGTTTACGAGCTATTCAGTAAACAGGACTACATAGGTTGTCGCCTGAAAATTCAAAATATGTATTTCATTTATCATAAAAATATCCTAAACATATGGCATTTTAATCAAAATCGTTAGACCCTTTTCGAGAAAATCAAACTTTTCGAAAAATTTTCCATGTAAGGGTAGTTTAGGGTGGAGCAATTTTCTTCAAAATTTTCGTATCGCATACTTAAAATATATTACATTTAAACACTAACTTTTCGTTTTTGAGTTATGCTCTCCACAGACTGACAGACACAAACACACACACGGACCTTTTTCTAATAGTGATTTTTTAGATTCAGGGGGCCTCAAAACATGTTTCCGGTGAAATCTCGACGTCGGAGTTTTGGGTGGAACGCAATACTTCCTTTACTTCTGTCGGTCTGGGTATCATAGTTGGTTAGACGCTGGCCTACTGATCTCAAGGTCGCGGGTTCAAATCTGGCCCATATCGGTGTGCTTAAAAACGACAGCTCCCTGTCAGTAGATTTACTGGTATGTAAAAGAACTTCTGCGGGACGAAATTCCGGCACACCGGCGACGCTGATGTGATCCTGGCAATTGACAGCGTCGTTAAACAACATGACTTAATTTTACTCTACTTACAATACATAGAAAAGAAAGTAAAAATGAGTCATTACTTTCAATTTGAGAAATGAAAAAGCATTTTAAAACTGAAGCCAATAAGAGAAATATCTATGAAACGATCAATTCCCACAAAAAATGTATTCGACATAATTTGTGCGCTTTAACGAGGTGTATATTTTTTGTTCAGAGAGATTCTGCTTATTTCTTATTGTTTATCGGTTATGCAATATACAGAATGATGACGGTTATTACTACAAAAGTGAAGTTATGTATTTCATTTCTCGTGGAAACGTCTTAAACAGGATATTTAATCAATAAAATCGTGTCATGTTTAATAAAAAAACAAACTGCTCATGACTTCTCTACCCATTTTTCTATCTAGTTCGTGTTAATTGAGATACACATTTGCAGAAATTATCTTGTTGCTGATTTTCTTGTAGGTGCAAAGGGAATGTGGGAACACATTAGGTTTCAAGTGATAGTCAGATGTTTTCACATTAGAGCTAGTCGCTATGTGATTGCTTTGCAAGTCTATTCTCATAGTGTGTGTGTATGTGCGTACAGCCTCTAAGCTGTATTTACGGAGAACTCTTGGTATCAGATTTTTGGGTGGAGTACGAGAGGATATCTACTTTTGCTATCTGCTAACTACGTAGTAGAAAAAAAAGTGAATAACGCGTGTAGTTCTTATGGGTAGAGTATGTCGACAACTGGAGCTATACGCCGCGCCGTGGCAGCTAAGGGCGATTTTCCTATTTATGTTTTGTTGTTGCAAACGAGATGGATGTTTTAATTTCTGAGCATGCTAGTGGAATAACAAAGCGACATTATTTGGGGGTACTTTGCATCCAGGACACGCGCTGCGGCGTGCTGAAAGAACTGGCACGATGCATTAGACTGTGATGTCGGACAATGGTTGCTCCCGTCCCTAAAGGCGCACTTACACCTTGTACTGTTTCAATGTTCTCTCCCTTAAGGCACATACACACGTGTACCGTGCATGCCTCCCAGGAGGATAATATGCTTACACTCCAACCACATTGTTATGCGCCAAACACAAGAAAGCACCCTCTTAGAGCGTCTACAGCCAAACCTCCAAAGACACATCTAGCAACGCATGTCTGTGGATAACTATTGTTCCAACATCTGCGTATTTTTATCTACTTTCTCTATTGCTTACATATCTTAAGTGGAAGTATTGTATTCTGAATAAAGAGATTTCACGTTGAGATTCCCTGAATAGTGAAAGAAAGCATTTTCAGAAAAATAAAATGAGTACAATATTTTTATTAGCTCATTCCAAGTACTATTACATTCGTTCAGTGTGATATATGTGTGGAAAGATGAGGAAAAGTCGAGTATATTCTATTTCCGAGATTGGTTTAAGCATTTCATACAAACTGTTTTACCATTCTGTAATACATAATAATGCAACGTATGTATATCTTGTTCAGAGTCTTTTGAGATGGTGCAAGGGGGAGATATAATCTTCCACTGTCTCAAAAGACTGAACAAAGTACATTACCCGAAGTATTTCCGGACAAATCTGTAATAATGTCCTATATAAGGTTAATAATGGGTTGCATAGTTTTGCAGATAGGTCAGATATTGTATGTTACCATGGAAAGGTGTTAAATCAATCATTTTCATATATTCGTTATGCTTAATTACGAAATATACCGGGTGGAAAGAAAGTCATTACATTAATCTAAACAGTGATAGATCCGAGCATTTGGAACACATTTTGTATGTTGCGTTTTGTCTGACCATTTTCCACGGATATATTTTAGTTTTGTAGATTGTGTAGGTGTCACTTTCACTAGATCAGTACAACACCGGAGCATGGTGTCTCGTGAGCGTAAACAAATACCATGGCGTGTACTTCCATGTTTACTGTGCGAGTGTAGACCAATCAGAATTGTTAGCTCCCAAAACGTTATACCTCCCTGGAACCGACCGACCTGGTTACATGCAGAAACCAGTTTAATTCCCTGACCAACCTCAACGCAACGTTGTCGAGTTACTTTATGTCGGGAAGAGCTGCTCGGAGTATCCCTTCAATTCTTTTAAGTGATTAATTATTTCGTAACTCTATGTGATGTCCCATAATTACTACCGAAGCTGTGTCACAAATTACTCTACGTATCTTACAAGTAACAAACTTGTATCTTCGTACATTCTTGTGAACTTACGAATCCAAATTGGTACAAAACCATTTATTTTTTTCGAAATGGCTGATAAAAAGATAAAATGCAATTCGACTTTGTAATGCTTCTATGAAGCACATTTATTAAAAGGAATGTAATGACTTGCCATCCACCCGGTGTTTCTTACGGACATATCATTACTTAACTTGTTACCTTCTATATTAATCATTCTGGAAATAAGATATAATATATTCTAGGTGTCCCAAAAACACCGACGTTTAGTATGTTGTGTGGGATGGCAAACTAATCGGTTTATTTGTCCAAGGTTTATTTATTACAGAAGAGTCGTGCAATACTGTTTTCCCCTGTGAACAATATTTGCTGGTGGACACTCACGTATTGTTGATAGTGTCACGGGGGTGTGTATATCTTTACTCTGGCAGAGCAAGTGGAATGTGCCCAAAAGTAGGGGGAATTGGGGAAACACAAAGAGAAGGGCGCAGTCGTCAATCCAATTAAAATGGACATCAACACTGCATTAACAAACAAATGCTAGCGAGACGAGTTCACGGTGTCTAAATTTGTAAGGGCAGCACAGAGGTTCAGTCAAAATGTTGTTTTCGTGTTTGCTTTTTGTGTTCCTTGTTTTTAAATATCGTTTACAGGTAACAACTTGTTTCTGGCATTAACGCGGTAAAGCAGGAAACATAAATTTAAATGTGTGACCACAGACTATAGTCAAATACAAACAACTGAGGTCCTCTCTGATCACAGTGTTCAACACCTTAATCTCCGGTAGCCTAGCTCACGCGATTTACAGTTAAGGATGATACTGAGACAATACACATAAAATTAATCATTTAAAAGAGTTTAAAAATAATAATTAGAAAAAAAAATTCAGTAAAAAATGAATAGAGAACTCAAACGCAAAACCGAGGTAGCCTTGCAAATTTAAAAAGCTAGGTAGTTTCAACTGCTTTTGTGGCGTCACTTCAGTGAGAGCAAACGGCCACTCTTCGCTTGTCTGTCGAAGTCAACAGACCTAGTTTTTTTTTTAGCATATTCCTGTTGGTCGTACAAGAACACGAGTAATAAAATAATTTCTGCAAGTGTTTATTTCAAGTAACACGAACAAGAGAGAAGAATAAAAGTTTGTAAGAATGGTTAGTGCCAGAGTAGACAAAGTCATGTCAGTACAATACATCAGATTTTTTTTATTTATGTTGTTTACAGACGCGCGCGTGCACACACGCACACACACATACACAGTTGGTATTTAAGTTCGGGATGTTCCAGGGATGCGACACGAAAATGTCCAAGAAAATGCCTCCCTTTGCATGGAATGTTTATGATACCTTAATTTTATCAAAATAACTGGCTATTTTGATTAAAATACCAAATGTTTAAGATAGTTTCATGAGAATTAAAATGTACATGTTAAATTTACTAGGAATTTAATTTGCGGTTTATTGCATAGGTATTAGAAGAAACCTTTTCATTCAAAAGCAGAAACGGTATTCTAATATGTAGGACATAATCTAACAAACAGGTTTACATCTATTTCGATACCAATTTTAATTCAGTATAAATATAGAGAATTTGTAGAAGGATTGAGCGCTGTTATATTTTCCCATATAATATTGTATTATGTTTACTGTAAAGCTTTACATGTTGTGATTCTAAGGATAAGTTTTTATTATAACTAGAGCGAGGACATATATCCACTGAAGAAGAAATCAGGTTGACTGCACGGCGAATTGCTTGCTTGACGTCATCGCTGCTACCTCGGACTGAGGGGTGAACAGCGTGCTCTGGTTCAGTATGACAGCTGTACTGTACATATAAGGGAGTGTTATTTTCTGTGCGATCCGTGCTTACATGGATGGAGTAGCTGGCTAAATGCTGCTGCATATTATGCAGATTATTATGATCAAATAGTAAAAGTAATCAATGTTTTGGTTAGTGAAGACAGCTGTGCTATTGAATCCCCTGAGTCACTGATTTCAGGCAATTTACGTAAACATTTGTTATTTATTAAAAAATATTTTCCAGTTGTCACCAAAACTATTCTGCGTTTAGAATCAAGAAATCACAAACTGTCATAAGCTTTACAATTGATAGAAGAGCTTTATATGGAAATTGAAAATGCAGATCCTGCGCCTGTAACCGAAGCAGGGTAAAATAAACTGAAAACCGTGTTGGAGAGAAATCCTGGCTACGCTACAATGGTTCATATAAAAATTGGTTTACAACATCTAGACATCTACGTATGACGAACACAATGCAAAATATCTTACGTTTCCTCCCGTTACATCATGTGACGTTGAGAGAAGTTTCTCGCTGTATAAACATTGTTTGAATGACAAGTTTTACTTTTGAACAATTTAAAAATGTATTATTGTTCACTACAATGTTTTTGAGGAACGAATAGATGACGATATGAACTAGAGCTTCTTACACAGCCCTGCCCGTTTGTTTACATGTTCTGAACACCCGTGCTACGCCGTCTGCCAGTCACCACGGAGCGTGTATAGTACGAGCGCGCGAACATTGTAGGCGATGGGATATTTATCCTCGCTCTAATTATAACATAGAATAGTTTAACTCAATAAATGACGCTTATTTCAAGCAACATTTTCCATAATAGGCATTAAGATGAATGTAAAGAAAATTAAAACAGGGCTTTTGCACGACTTCACGTGTGTTTATCCTTCCCTTCCCATTCTTCCTTGTTCTCATTGCAGTGCCGCGGAGCCCCGTATTGCAGTTCATTGGTCAGTAGTTATACCTCACCCCTTACGAGACCCCGTAAGACGGTAAGAAACTGAGAGATGCTCCCAAACATGGTATTCCCAGTTTACGTCTAGAGGCGCTAACTACTGTGTGTTGGGTGTACACTTGAGTGAGGAGTTCAGTACAGTAATAGAGTACATATATCTGAAACGCCGAAAACCGGTTTTGCGTTCTTTGTACTCTTCGTTTTGAATTGGAAATTTGATTCTCTAATGTCTTAGACTATAAAAACAATTTATACCCGAGGGTATGCTGCCCTAGTTTTTCAGAACTACCGTAATAAAAGTCCAGGACGTTAATTTTTATTTTCCAGCAAGACGTTTCGCAGAGTCAGTCCCTCTCTCTCTCTCTCAGCCTCCTTCCCTCCCTCGCTTCCTCTCTCTCGTATTGACTGAAGCACACACATGTTTGAATGCTTGATTCTAGTCTCGTGATAGAATTCCCTTTAAGTGGTTCTACTCGGAAAGTGCTAGAATTTCCACACATGGCGGATTTAACAACCGTAACAACCGACATCAAAAGAAATTCCCAAAATGCAGAGGCACATACAAGACGCATTAACATGGTCGACTGGCTTTATCGAGCAGAAAATGACATCCACTATTTGTTGTTTTGCTCTGCCATCATTCTAATCCTTTTCTTTATGGCTTTCGCAGCTAATTTAATACTGGTTATTCCCAGAAAACTTAGATACCCATTTCATTAGATAGGTATTTACTATTCCCGTGGTACTTACAAGGAAATATACAGTACAGGTTCTACCAGATGTTGAACACCCATTGATACTTTGAAATTTTCTTCTCGAAGACATATAGCATTATAATCACAAAAAATGTGTAATATATTGCTTCAAGTTACTCCTCTACCTTCCGATTTAATGTGGATATAACTGCCATAGTTCTATCTCGGGACGATGCAACTCTTGCCCTACCACTTTGCTCCATATCTGAAAATGTGCCTCTTTTCCCATATTTTATTGTCTGTACCATACATTGTTATCCTTAACCCCAGTTAAATTACAATATTTGCATATAGCTTGCTTCACTTATGCATACCAACCACTTGCCATAATAACATTATTCAGATTTTCACACATTTTTACTTGACTATCTCTACTCAGAATGGAACAAAATGGAAGCTACAGCGCAACTGAATGCCATGACGTCATAATAAGGTGAACATAGCAGCATCCATTGGTACGATTTACACTGTTATTATTTCCAAATAGTGCTAAATTAAACTGTTCTTTTTTCCAATTTGTTTTAAAGTTCTAACATTATGTCAACTATTCATAAGCAGTGTTAAATATTCGTCACATATCTGCCTTTCCCTTTAGAGAAAAATAAAATTTATAATCCATATATTTTCATGGCATCATCTCCACAAAGATTTAAAAGCGAAATTTTTTTCGGTTTTTCTAAAACTGAAGAAAAACATAGCTCCTTTAAAAGTAACGGTATCTACATAGTTTTTTATAAGGTAATTTTTTGAGGAAAGCTAAGGACGCTGCACAAAGTCGTTTAAGGACAAAGTATATTCTGCTGAAATATGCAGGTGTCCTTAAACTTTTGGTACGTACTGAGAATGCGTATCTTTGCTTACATAAAGTATATGAAAAATAAGCTTTAGTAAGAGGAGTTTGTGTCTGAAAGGATTACGGCAACTGCTTTAAAATTATTAGAAAGAATGTATTGCACTCATATGGCCTTCTCTTCTATAATGAGTGAGTGAGTGAGTGAGTGAGTGAGTGAGTGAGTGAGTTGGGTTTAAGGGCCCGTCGACAACTAGGTCATTAGGGCCCGTTCTACAATGATTCCATATGGAGTCATTCATATGTTATGAGCGTTTTTCCTGTTACATTCTTGTTATACTATTTGAGATGCTTTCAATTGTAACATATCATACTTTTACAATTTTTATTATAGTGCTTTTTTAATAACAAGAAGCAAAATCCTTGTAACCGCAGTCAAATGAAACCCCGTCATCATTCACGCGTGCCATTGCACCGATTAATTTTTGTGGGTCCTCCCACAGATTTTACCAAGACACATTTTACTGGTTCCCGAGACTCGAACTCATGACCTACAATTTTCAATGGATGGCCAGTCCATTT
The DNA here is from genome assembly GCA_030765045.1 of Tenodera sinensis. NCBI lineage: Eukaryota > Metazoa > Arthropoda > Insecta > Mantodea > Mantidae > Tenodera > Tenodera sinensis. The sequence goes on along the minus strand of CM060961.1, from coordinate 21,572,246 downwards.
GTGTCGCCATAACGATATTGGCTGTTCTAGTCAATCCCTTATGTGCATATGAAAACCGGTTTTATGAATTAGAGGAATACCTGCAACACAATTTGGGCTGGAAAGTGTTAAGAAGTCTAAAGATTGTTGTATTCATAATACAGCAAAGCGCAGAAAAAGTCGCATTGTGGCAACTGGTACATAGGTGTATAACAGTGCAACGCCGACCGCGGCCGCAAGCATCAAAAGGCGCTCAAGATTAAGCTACCTCACACCACTGCTTGTGAGTACGTGACCTACACCAGTGAGCGCGGCAGAACAGACTGTTCGTGAGACTTCCGACAGTCGACTTATTTACGAGAAGTTCGAGGAAAGGTGAATTGTGAGAAAAATCCGTTCCTTTTGTATACTGATGTTCCCCAAAGTAGTGTCGTATCGGACGATGAATTAATGAAATGGGTGAATGGTACTCAAATGAGACAGAGGTCCATAGTCCCCTACTTACTATACTTAGTAGAGAAAGTAAAAAACAGTGTTTGTGCTTCTCTTTTAGGAGAGAAATCAAGTTGCAAGAAAAAGACACTGAAATTGTCATTTTTCACAGTAGAAATGTTGCATTATGACATATAGTGTGTTTAATTGATAAAGACCTACGAGGTTGTGAACTAATTTGGTAGTTAGTGCAGTCTGCGAGTACAAACCCTGTACAGACTCTGTCTCTGTGGAGAGGAGAGAAATTCCCGGGAGTGAGTGATAATTTAGCCTCTTTACGAATGCAATCTGCTTAGCGGGGAAGAAAGGAGCAGATTATCCACTCGTGTTGAACGCAAATCCATCAAAGCAGGAAGGTCGGACGGTCGGACGGACGGATCGTTGCTCCGGCAACAAGATTGCTACCGATCCGGACATAGAAACTAATTAAGTTCACGCTTCACCGGACTCCTCCGGGCCGGCCCACTTCTACAATAACTTCTCTGCTTCCAAATGAACATTTTTGTTTACTGACGAGAGACAAGATTTTAAAATACTGTTTACTGGCTCTGAAATTATATTGCGAGGTATGTATATAGTGCACTTCTCATGACGAATAATAAAGTTCCTCAATGCAGTCAATGAGAGACGGACAGACAGAGAGAGAGAGAGAGAGAGAGAGGGGGGGGGGAGACACAGGGTGGAAGGAAAGTCATTACATTCCTTCTAATATGTGCATCATAGAAGCATTACAAACAAAAATGTCAAATGGCATTTTGTTCTTTGATCAGCCGATTTCGAAAAAATAATTTTTGACCCAAATTGGATGCGTAATTCCACAAGAATGTGTGAAGATAAGTTTGTTACTTGTAAGATGCGTAGAGTAACTTATTTCTGACATAGCTTTGATAGTAATCATGTGACATCACACAGGGCTTCGACATAATTAATCACTTAAAAGAACTGAAGGAATACTCCGAGCAGCTATTTCAGACGTAAAGTACGTCGACAACGTTACGTTGAGGTTGCTCAGGGAATTGATCTGGTTTGTGGATGTAAATAGGTCGGGCGCTCTCGCTTTCGTGTAATGTTTTGGGAACTAAGTCTTGTGAGTGTCCTACACTGTGTACTGAGCTAGGGAAAGTGACACGCACACAAGCTGCAGTGTTGCCAGCTTGTTTTCGATAAAACTAAAATTTCTCCGTAGGGAATGGTCAGAGACAAAAACGTAATATACAAAATGTGTTCCAAATACCGAGATCTACCACTGATTTAAATTAATGTAATGATTTCTCTTCCACCCGGTATAATAATTTATCAGTGGCGTAATATGCTTTAAGCTCGCCTAATTAAAAAAATCTGATTTACACACACGATTTCGTCCATTTACTCTTGTGCAAACGATTCTAACAAAAACGTATTCAGCTCTTTCAGGCTAGTTGAGATAAACATTTGTAGAAATATTAGAATGGATGTGGTTTTATAAGAATAGTTTGTTGACGAATAGCAATGAAAGCCATGTGAATGTAACCTTATCTTACTTTCTCTACTATGTATAGCAAGTATAGCAAGTATTGTATTCCACCCAATTCGATGCCTAGATTTCACAGGAAATGAGGACCCGTGAATTTATTTAAAAAAAAAAAAAAAAAAAAAAAAAAAAAAAAAAAAAACCACTTTAAGAAAAAGGTCCCTTTGTGTGTGTGAAAAATCAGTTAAAAATCAAAGTTGCTATTTAACTTTAATACCTTTTAAGGATGTGACACGAAGATCTTTAAGAAAATTTCTAAACTACCTTTTACATGGAACATTTTTCGAACATTGATGGTCTCAAAAATGGCTCTAATGATTTTGACTAAAACGTCACATGTTTAAAATATTTTTATTGCTAATGAAATGTATATTTTGCATTTTCTGGCTATAGCCAATCTTATACAGATATGTAGATCTCGTTAAAAACACGCAATTTACGACCAAATGCATTTTTTGTGGAGAGAAGAATTTTAGATGTTCCTTGTTATTTGTCCAGTCTACTGTATTCCTTTATTCCCCTTACAATCACACGGAAATAAGCAATAAGACAATTTCTTTATCTCAACATAAAGTAGATAGAGGAGTAAGAGTTTGTGAGAAGAGTAGAGAAAGTCATGTGAGTACAATACATCAGATTCTTTTTCAAAACCCCCAGTCAAACTTTTCAACTGAATATTGCACTTTCTACACAGTAGGTTAAGTTCATGTTTATGTTTAACGATAGGAAATATGTTCAGCCGGAAGCGAAAAATATAATTTAGCACGACAGTGTATGTTTTCTGTCACCACAGTTACTCCTGGTCACCTCTTAATACCAATAATGAGGACAGCTATGTTCGTGTTTTTGCACGTAGGATGACACTGATACTCCAAAACATCACAAAAAGGATAGAAATTATAAAAAGCACGACGGTCCATAATTAAATATGGCTCAGCAACCCAGAATTACACATTTACAATTAAAGTGATAATTATTATTTTGCACATTGAAACTTCAAGCTAACAACCATGAACGCCTAGAGAGAGAGAGAGAGAGAGAGAGAGAGAGAGAGAGAGAGAGAGAGAGAGAGAGAGAGAGAGAGAGAGAGAGAGAGAGAGCTGCAACACAAAACATCGAGAAGGAAGAAACGAAAATGGTACAAAATGTGAAGGTCAAAACATGTTATATTACGTGCATGTGATCAAAGGTGTGGGTAAACTTGCCCAAACAAGAAACACTGCGCGCATTAACTCAATGCGTGATTCCAGATAAAGGAGGTCAAGTCCCCAGGAAGCGACGTTTCTGCTACTCCGAACCCACCAACACAATTTTACTGTGCACCGCCTTGGCGCCACCACACATTTATAACTACCAATACCTTCATATTATTGCTAGATGACACTATAATGTGAAAACAACAAAAAATACTATCACAATTGTCCGAAACTTTGGTTGAACATGTGTTGCCTAATGGCAACACTGTGCGCTACAGGGTGAAGCTGACCGAACGCGAAAGACCATCTGAAATAGATTAAAATATTCGGGCATAATACTTCAACTACTTACTAGTTAGGCGATAATAAAGGTAAAAATCTGATGTGTTACACTCACATGACTTTCTCTACTCTTGTACTAACCATTCTTACAAACTCTTATTCGTATATCTTCGTGTTAATTGAGGTAAACATTTGCAGGAATTATCTTATTTCCTTGTAGGTACAAGGGCAATATGAGAATAAAGTAGGCTGCTGCCAGTTCGGCCACCAGGCCGAGACCTGCTCTGCTAGCCCACGGTGCCACTATTGCGGTGCCCGGGCATTGACAGCGAAGTGTAAGGGTCACGACCTGAGACACCGCCGCCGGTACTGTGCCACCTGTAATGGCTTCGGCCATTATACAGGCCAGGCACAGTGCCCTCTCCATCCACGCCGAACTTCACAACACATCAGCACACCTACACAACAACGCGAGCAGCAACGACCAGCACCACAAATCACCACCACAACTCAACCAGCTCCAGTAACTACACCACCGCCGGCAGCACCACCAGTCCCCGCAGTCAGCCAGGAGTTGCGGGATGCGATTCAGGACATCCACGCGGAGTTACTGAATGTCAGCACCCGCCTGGCTGCTATTGAAGAAACGCTCGCCACAATCTCCGCCGCAGCAAGTGCCACAGTCTCGAGGAACGTCACCGAGGCTCTCGAGCCAATTAAGCAAACGCTTGGACGGCTCGAGATCCCAACTGCCAACCCGACCACCACCAGGGAGGTCTCAACACAGACTCGCCGCACTAAGGAGACACCACCAGCTCGACAACAACCACCGCAGTTCCTACCTTCACGAGCCAAGTCAGTGGGCTTCCATATCCATGATGGCCACCCTTGCACGCAGCTGTGTCGTTCCATGAAGTGTACGGCATATCCAAATTGATCCACTTCACTCCAGGATTCAGTCATCTTCATTCATTCACCAATCATGACCATCTCATTTCACCACAAGAATCGAGCACACCACCCACCATTATCACCAATGACTGCTACCAGGGGCTCTCAGGGCTTAGGTCATGAGTGTCTCCTGGCCTTCAGCATCACCACGCTGTTACTGCCTCTGGCAAGCAGCTTCCATCGTTACCATTGAATGCGCAGGTGCATTATTGCGGTACTGCAACACCGAGGTTTCGACCTCTGGACTCTTCCGGTGGGGTTTTTTAGTGAGTAGGCTGCCCGGGTTCGAAGCCCGGGTAGGAGTCTTACACTCGCATGCGTGCATGCGGTTAGGGCGTAAGTAGCCTCCCCCCCCCCCCAAAAAAAAAAAAACAAAAAAAACATGGAGGCTTTAAAATTTTGTTCTTTTTGCATGGCCAAGAGATAAAAAAGTGAATAACGACCGTCCATTTGAGTAAAGTTAGGTGTTTCAAAACTCACACAAATAAGGAATATTTCTAAAATGCTTCACTCCACAAAAACACAAAACAAATGCATTTGGGCATAACTTGTCTGTTTTAACGAGTTTACCAGTTATAAAAAGTCATCTAAAGTGAACAGGACTACTTTGGCTATAACCAGAAAATTCAAAATATACTTCTCATTTGCCATAAAAATATTTTAAACATGTAGAATGTCAATTAAAATTGTTAGACCTATTTTCCAAAAAATAAAAATTTTCCACATAAAAGATGCTTTAGGGTGGTTGAATTTCCTTTGAAATCTTCGTGTAGCATCCTTGAAGGATACTAAATTTCAATACCAACTTTGGTTTTTAAGTGACTTTTTGTTTTTGAGTTATGTTGTTCACACATACGCACGCACACGCACGCACAAAAAAAATATTTTGTTGTTTAACGACGCTGTCAATTGCCAGGATCACATCAGTGTCGCCGGGGTGCCGGAATTTCGTCCCGTAGGAGTTCTTTTACATGCCAGTAAATCTACTGACACGGAGCTGTCGTTTTAAAGCACACTTAAAAACCATCGGTCTGGGCCGGATTTGAACCCGGGACCTTGGGATCAGTAGGCCAGCGTCTAACCAACTGAGCCACCCAGACCGACGCGCACGCACACATGCACACACACACACACGCCACTGACCTTTTTCTAAAAACTGTTTTTTGAAGTCAGAGGTCATCAAAACATTTCTGATATAATCTCGACATCAAATTTTGGGTCGGATACAATACTTCCTCTACTTACTATCGTAGTAGAAAAAGTAAAAAGCTAGTAAGTAAATGGGGTGAACAGTTGACTCAAGCTGTATGAAGTTTGAACGTAGACGGGCACTTGCCAGTGTTGGGATTCAACAGGATATCATTACACGAAGTTTCCAATTAAAACTACACACAAAGCCAATTAATATGCAATGAATCTGCTCAGTGAAGTGCACAGGCTGGAGTTCTTCACAGCGGAAATATCTGATGACACAATTAAGCTATCGAACAATGGCATTGTGCGAGCGAGCACTGAACCAAAAACAACAAGGGAGCAGTTGCAGGAAAGGATTATACACCTACATGGCGTGTGAGTGTGTTCTTCCAACTCTGATTATTTGCACAAATAAGCTGGCTTATTATTATCATCATCTGCAAGTCTGAGAATCACTGTGACGTCTTTTGTCGCTCGTTAGCTATAAGTAGATCGGTGCTATAGGCGCTTACTAATACAGGCTGGAACAGATATTTATGTTTACACCTTATGGGACTCCGGGAATTCTCTATATATTTACAGGTACAACATCGCTATTTTGCACACTTAAGTGTGTTTATGCTAAAAATTACCACACAAAATTCCAGTTTAGTTTTCAGGGAACTAATTATTCAATTTAGTCACAATAAAAAAATAAAAAAAATACCTTATTCAAAATACTCCATGTGCATCAGAAACTAAAATATCACAATTTTATTATTTTATAAACTTTAATTGCCCTACGAACACTATCAGGAAGAAAAAATACTTAATTTTAAAATAATTAATTTGTTCGTTTTTATTGATACCTGAAATATTTAACTTCTTTAAAGCTAGCCAAATTTTCAGATTTTGAAACTAAAGATGAAGTTGGAGCGACATAAATGGGGCACATGACTAGGAAACTAGCACAACATTCAAGATACTGGTGAAAAAAATCTGACGTGTTGCACTCACATGACTTTCTCTACTCTTGTACTAACCAAACTCGTTTTCCTATATCCTCTTCGTGTTAGTTGAGATAAACATTTGCAGAAATTATTTTATTGCTTATTTCCTTGAGGTGCAACGGGAATATGGGAATACAGTATGCTTTGAGCGATAGTCAAATCTTTTAAAGCTTTGAGATTTCGTTCTCTTTGCACACTTAACATATAAAAATCTACATTTTTTGTGCGCTATGATTTGGTCTATCTCTGACAGTTTACCACTTATGCCAAATTCATCCAGAGTAAATACGACTACGGGGGATATAGCCAAAAAATTCAAGATATACATTTTATTTATCACAAAAATATCTAAAAAATATGACAAATAATTTTCGAAAAATGTTCCATGTAAAGGGTAGTTTGTAGTGGGGCTATTTTCTTTAAAATCTTCGTGTCGCATCTTTTAAAGACAAACTTAAATACCTACTTTAGTTTTTAACTGACTTTTCGTTTTTGACTTATGCTGTCCACAGTCTGACAAACATAGACACACACACACACACACACACACACACACACACACACACACACACACACACACACACACACACACACGAACCTTTTTCTAAAAATGCTTTTATTTGGGTTCAGGGTGTCTCGGAACGTATATTTCCGGTGAAAGCTCGACATCGCATGTTTGGGTGGAATAAAATAGTTCCCCTACTTACTATACGTAGTAGAGAAACTAAAAATAACATGAAATTTTACAGAACTATTTTCTAGAAGCGATAACTGGATAGACAGCGATGTGTATGCGCCATGGCGCATTTTTTCAGTGGTAAAACTTAAATGTACCTATATATATATATATATATATATATACGTGTAAAATTCTCCCATAAGCTCGTGCTGGTAAATTCTCCGGTACCGCACCTAGAAACAGAAATCTAGCAAAGCTGTGCAATTAATCATGTGAAGAGTAGCCATTTTAACTAATTCTCTGAGTAATCTTCTTAGGAGGCGTTTATCCGTATTACCTGGCCTAACAAGGTTGCCATAGTAACGTGAGAATACTATATTTACTAGTATAAAACACGTGTGCAGTGCAATTTAACGAGATAAATAATGATCAAGCCCACATTAGCATATACACATGAGCGTGTGTTTGTTCGTTTCACTTACCACCACGGTGTTAATTTATTCATTTGCTTCCTGTTTCACGGCCTGTTTATGGTATTTTATTTATTAATATTCCCTACGTACACAAGGCGAAGCGTTTGTCGGAATTTAATGAGCTTGGTTGTGGTAGATGTTTATTAAAATTACTGAAATACTCCCCAGAGATTCACAAGGTAGGGTTTTCTCTAATTCGAGGTGGCAGACCACAGTGAACAAGCCTATGTATGTGAAATTCGTACATGAGCAGACACCACTCAAGCGACTTCATTTTATTCTACTTTTACTGTCATTGGGAAGCACTGTTCTTCCTGATGGATATAGGCTATAAGAGAAACTCTAATCCAATTATTGTATGACTAAAATCTAAGCGTTACATTCATATACTACTTTCTCTGCAGATTCGTTTACAAACTACTCTTACAAAATCTTATTTTTCCCTCCACTACATGCTAATCGAGATAAACATTTTCATAAATAGTTGTATTCACACATTTCCTTGTATGTGGACGAAGGAAATACGGTAATCTCTTTTAAGAATGGGTGGGTATGTTACGGTTATGAAATACCGTTCTCTTTCCAAGAACAGGGAGGTAGAAATAAAAATATACCACTTGAGAAAACTGAAACTTCAAACGAATTATAAAGGAATATTTCGGAAATGTTTAATATCACAAAAACGAGATAAGTGGTGTGCTTTAAATTATCTAAATTCTGTGCGGTAAGTAGATCTCGGGCCAGCATTTCAACAGGACTGAAGTTAGAGTGAACGAATAGCATGTGTTGTTCGGGAACGAGTATCTGTTGTCGCCTTATGTTAACATTTAAACCAGGGATGTCCAACCTTCTCTCTTCGGAGACACTTACGTAATGAGCAGTTATACCCCACTCCACTCCCTCAATCGGAGGGAGAGTCAGTCAGTATGCAGGACGGACATAGGCGATTCCCATATTTACCTTGCACTTACAAGAAACTTAAGAACAAAACTACTTATATCGATTAAAATGAAGCAGATAGAGAAATAAACATTTACAAGAATAGTGTATATAAGAGTGAGTATAGCTCTACATATATTTGCAAACAGAGTTTCTCCAAATTGAGCTATATTAAAAGTATATCTTCTAAGACTATGCATTTCGACCAAATATTGATACACTTCTTTAACGTAAGCAGTACCAAAGAAGTCACTAAAGAACAGATGTTTATCATATACGATTTGAAAGTGGTTTCGCAAATCAAACGCAACGTGCGTGTAATCAGTCTGCCACTGCAACATAATGCACGGCTGAGGGTTAAAGAATAGCAAAGTCCCTGTATATTGGAAGGAGGTAAATCTAACCTCTGCTCTTTCGCAAACGTTAGACATTCCTCAATGTGGTACTCCGAGGCCGTGGATTTAGTTACAGTGTTCTCACACAGGCACACCCAAGCGCACGCGCACACACACTGTTTCTCAAATATTATTTTGCTTTTCATAGATAACATATTGAAAGTGTTCCGTATCTTCTTGTATTTTAAAAGAATAATAGAAACAGTAGAAAGAAAAATAAATATTTCTCTGACAGGGGAAGAAATTTTTTGACTGCCAGGGAAATCCCCCTTCCTTAATTCGAAACCTGTTTGTGACTTCCTGAATCCAATAAAGCACTTTTTTTAGAAACAGAACCATGTGCGTGTGTATACATCACAACTCAAAGATAATTAGAGAATAAATATCAAATTCGGTATCTTTCAAATATATGTTATGACGCATCCATAGATGTAATGGTAAATGACAATGATGTTAAGTCTGCTATACTGAGCTTGGACCAAAGAATGCAGGAATGGCTTGTACAAAACAGGTTAATAATAAATAAGAATAAATCTGTAGCCATTTCCTTCAGCCATATTCAGAATACTAATGTATATAAGCCACAAATAAAATTAGATAATGAATTGGTGTATTATAAGCCTACTACTAAATTCTTGGGTGTATGGATTGACGAGCACCTGAAATGGAACACGCATGTTGAAAAACTGGCATCTAAGCTAAGCCAGCTTTGTTTTATGTTCAGAATTATAAAAAATATTGCAAATTTGAACACTTTGAGGAATCTATACTTTGCTCTTTTCAATAGCTTACTAAAATTTGGAGTGATTTTTTGAGGTAACCGTGATAAAGAAAATATAATTTTTAAAATTCAGAAACGAGTAATCAGAATAATAATGGGAAAGAAACAAAGGGATTCTTGTATCAATTTATTTAAATCACTCCATATATTGCCACTTCCTTGTCTATATATACTAGAAGTGGTGATGTTTGTTAGAAAACACTTGGTTTATTTTCGTACAAACTCTGAAAACATAACAATTATCTCACTAGAGATAGGCATAAACTGAGCACGGTTACACATAATACTTCACTATTCAGCAAAAGTGTAAGACACTCTGGAATTACCTTATATAACAAGTTACCCGATAATATTAAACTTACCACCTCAGAAACTGCATTTAAGCGCAAGGTGAAACATCTGCTATTGCAACATTGTTGTTACTCAGTTGAAGAGTTTGTAAATACTTTTCCTGAACCCCTTCTGGGAGCGTAATTTATTATACTTGTTAAAATACTTAAGAAATGATGTTAATATTATGTATATTTTGATATATCCAATATCATGTATTTGACCTAAATATGAATAAAAATAAATAAATAGTCAAGTTTTTCAAGAAAGCCTAGACTTCTCAACAATGCTTTACGTGGAGTATCTTTCATTATGTTCTTATTCTACCAAAAAGGGCTATAATAATATTGCTTAAGATATTTATATAAAAATGCCAGGCCTATATTGAATTTCTGTATTGTTTTGTAAAACTGGTAAACCGTAAACGCCAGATGTTATTGATATAGGATTTGAAAATAGCTTCTGTAAAACTGAATTTCTTTTTTAACCAGATGGCCTGAAAACAGCAATCTCGTTAAAATGTTTCTATACGTACACCTGCTGACAGTTTTCAGATATTTACAAGGGATGTTTCTAGCACAAAGGCACGAGTAGGCACGCAGCTTCTTGCGCTGGTATCAAACTGGAAGCTGGAAATGATGGGCTTAACTACATCAGTGTGACACCCGCAGAGGTAATGACAGATACCAAGCAAACATATCCGACGGCGATAATCAAGCTAACTGAATTACCGACCAGTCAACACAATCGGCCTCCTACACTACACCATCAGCTTTCTCATCTTCATTTTCAACAGGCCGCACACCAAACAACTTCATTCATACCACTATATCAATTATATGTCAAGATATGCTAGCAAGTACTAACAAAGTTTTGATGTGCTGCACTCACGTGATTGCAAACGTGTATTCATTCATCTACTTCATGTTAAAATAGGCATTTGTCTCTCTCTCTCTCTCTCTCTCTCTCTCTCTCTCTCTCTCTCTCTGTGTGTGTGTGTGTGTGTGTGTGTGTGTGTGTGTGTGTGTGTGTGTGTGTGTCTTTGAACATGTAATTCAAAAAGAAAAAATCGTTTAAAAATCAACTTTAGTATTTAAATGTAATATCTTCAACGATATGACAAAAGATTTTGAAGAAATTCCTTCACCCTAAATAACTCTTAAATGGAAAATGTTTCGAAAATTGTTATTTTCTCGAAAATGGCTCTAACGATTTTGATTAAGACGTTTAATAAACTTTTCTGACAAAGAAAATGTATATTTTGAATTTTCTGGCTATAGCCTATGTAGTATTTTGCATAACCGGTGCACCGTAGGAGATAGACCAAATCTTACTATGCAAAAACGTAGATCTTGTTAAAACATACAGGTTATGTCCAAGTGCATTTTTTGTGGACTGAACCATTTAAGAGATATTCCCTGTTATTTGCGAGAATTTGGCAGTAAAGATCTTCCATTTGAGAAAAGTGTAACACGTGAGTAGAGAGAGTCCTAGGAGTACAACACATCAAATTTTAATTAAATTTTACAACTTCCCACTAATTGCAATACGATGCCATGCTGAGCGCTGGAAAGTGAATTAATTAATTATTTTGTCGCTTCAAAACCAGATATTTGATTTACTGACTTGAAACTAGTAATTCCCATTGTAGGGTTGAAGTACTTTAGTGTAAATCGACCACTTTGAATTCTTGGGAACTGCCATTGAATTTTTTCTCTGTTAAGTTCTCTCCATGTCTCTCCTTAGCCTATACAGGTTCATTCTTGTCCGTATGGAACCTCGTCTTCCTGAATATATTTAACTATATAGGCACTTCGCTCCGTGTTAAGTAAAACACTTGCTCATACATCGATCTCCCTTACTAAAACTTTAAACCTTTACGCTTTTTGCTGTAATTAATAGAAAAATTCGAATACACGGGGCAATGTGAGATTAAAGAAAGCAGACGAGAGAATAATCACTATTTATTATTGTATTTTGTGCAATATGAAACAAGAAAAATCCATTGAAATTTTGTTAAATGTTTAACAACATGTTAAAGAAATTCTCATCAGTATTCGTGTACTATATAAGGTGTTGAATACAGCTGCAGTTGTTACTATTGAAATGTAAATTATGACTCGTTATTTCTGTGTCGAGTCTAAACCTTTTTATCCACAAGAAAGTTCCACGTTTGCTGGGGAGAAATTACTGTTGAATGGGCTTACATTTGTGTTGAAAACCAAATGAGGTTTCCGTAATATTTGGAGATGAAATTACTTCAACCTGACTGCGATTATAACTTCTGCTTTTCTTCCAACGATTATTACATAACTTGTTTCAAAATGTTAATTCTGTTACGCGCGCGTTTCTTAACGTAAATGCTATCTGTGTGTAATATTACTATAGGAACTTTCCCAGAACGGACTTCACCAACGAGTATGTATTGTGTCTTTTGGTAGCATATTTCTTTCCGGAAGTCTAAGATTTTTTCTACTCACTCTTTTACAAACAAATCATAAAATTTTCTATATGATTAAAATAGAAGTGTTATGTATCATATTTACATAGTTTACTTTAGTTTAGTTCCAGGGCAGCAATTATAACAATTACTTCCAAGTTATCACCAAAAAACCAAACAATAATAGAATGTTGGAAAATGCTTACCCATCTAACAGCACTTCAAAAACACCTAGTCTTCCTGTGGATACCAGCTCACTGTGGACTGAGTGGTAATGAGAAAGCTGATTTTCTTGCAAAAAGGGTACCGGCGGTGTACAAAAATCTATAGTTAATCTACCATTTTATTCAGCTAAAAGATTAGTCAACTCTGAATTAAAAAAAATTATTGAAAAATATTACTATGAAAAATCAAAGAATAAAAGATGGGAACTACCAAACATTCAAACAGTGATTCCTGAGTATCCTCGAAAAACAGCAGTTGCAACCTTCAGGTTGATTACAGGACATGATTGTCTGGCAAAACATTTAAACAGAATTGGGATATATTCTTCACCACTCTGTCCTCTATGTGATCTGCAAGAGGAAATGGATCGAGACCACCTTCAAATATGCCCGGCCACTTCTAGTGCCCCATCCATCAGTGAAAAATATTGGAGAGCAAGAGGATTAATGACTTCATTGTCAGAAATCCAGCATTAGCCAACAACAACAACAACAACTTTAGCCGCGTTTGTTTCGCATCACATTCACATGTTTTTCTCTAGTAGTTTAACAAGCAATTCACATAATGTTCTATATGATTGATAGACAAATGTAACGTATTACATTCGCACGGTTTTCCCTACTCGTTTTTCCTTTTACGTAAGACATTCGACATCCTTCTCCACTTACCCTTCTACAAAAAATTCCTCAATTTTCTATATAATGAAATACAGATGAAACGTAACATATTCATATGTTTTTCTCTACTTACTTTTCTTCCTGTTATATTTGTGGTTGCTCAACACTACCTTTGTAGATTGCTTTGTTAATGTTTTTGTTTATTTCCTTTATTCTTCTTTATACTATCTTAACAGTTTTAATTAACTATTTGTTTAATTTTATTACGCAACTATTTTTAAATGTCTCCAAAGAAACACAGGGTCATTGGACAATGCAACCTAACCCTAAAAGTTGTAGAGATAAGTTGTCAAACCATGGGCAACAGTGTGTGTGTGTGTGTGTGTGTGTGTGTGTGTGTGTGTGTGTGTGTGTGTGTGTGTGTGTGTGTGTGTGTGTGTGTGTGTGTGTGTGTGTGTGTGTGTGTGGAGTGGGGGAGAGAGAGAATCTTAAATATCACTCAACTGATTTGAGTAATTATTCCGCCAATGAAAAGCTGTATTCTTTTATGCAGAGCTGGGGTCATTTCATAAGCTAGTAAAAGTGTAACGGCTTTGTTGGGAATGTTATAGCATAGAAAATAACTTTGTATTCCATAGAAATGAACGTATAAACAAAAGCCGGTACTTGTCGCACTCTATAGGCAGGTCATGGAAAGGTTAGAATTAGAACACAAAAATGTGCGAATTTCGTCTCCGCCGCTCAGTTCGCCTGAACATGCACCATTTTGAGCGAGGGAGCGAGCGAGGCCAGTGTACACGGGATATATAGAAATAGACCATAACAGTGTGGATGGGTTGATCCCATGAACATTGCCGTCAAATGGGACGAGCAGTAATATTTTTGCCAACAATGGCGCGGAACCATTCCCAGCTTTTTATGACGTCGTTCAGAAGCGAGCACCCTGTCAATATTTAATCGGCCCCAGCGCGTGACGTATGCACTTCACATCAGGTCAGCAAACACCGGAGCGTTAATTTCCCAGAATTCATGACCGGACCTAAGGTACCTACGCCCTTTCTGCCCGCATTACCATAAAAATGCTTGGGACAGTCGACCCTGCCTGCCAACTCCACTGGGCATCATGTCCAATCCAGAGTGAATCGCGATGATTTACCAAATTAATTGAGCTAATGGTTATCTCAATAAGCGGGATGGCTTTGACTGTGGCTTGTAGTTGAAGGTCACAGGTTCGATTACCGTTGAGTGTGACCAAGGCAGTTTCGAGGTTTCCTAGGCCACCAGGCGATTGCGGGGATATACCTACACACAGCCAACGGAAAAATTATGGATGTCACTTTTTTCGCAAATAAACTAAGAGTGTCAATGCATAGCTCAAGACATGAAGAATGCACATAATCTATTATATATCAAGAACCTCGAAGGTCATCGGAAAATTACTCACGAACGGAAAGAATGCTGAATATGAGTTGCGGTGTAGGGAAACTAAGGACATTCGGTTTAAGTCCTTGCGGGCGCAAGTCCTACAAAGGGGATCATAATCTGTTGAACAAGAAGAAATAGTATATGCTTATCTCTTATAACTTTTCCAATTGAAAGCTACTTTATAGGCTATTCTCAGAAAATTTAGACAGCCATTTTATTTGACATGTAAATGATTTAAACATATTCTATTTTATCCGAAAGGTTTTACAGTCATTTTGAGTAAATCGAGCATTTCAGAAAATCTGCTATGCAAAGGGTAGTTTGGGGTGGGGATTTTGATTTTATAAATGCTGAAGCTAAATATAAATTTTGGTATTTACCCATTTCGTTTCTGCATTATACTGTACGTAGACACAGAAGCTCTCACACAGACTGACGTTTTTCTAAAATCGATTTTCAATTTTTGAGTACAGGAGGAGACAAATCATATATTACCATTGAAATCTCGATATCAACTTTTAGGAGTACAGTACTTCCTCTACTTACTCTAAGTATACATAGCCCATTTCCCCAAATAAGAATTATTTTTCCCCTCCGTAAGTTTCTATTTTCAGGTAACTATTATACATTTGTCTTTATAGTATCCTGAGGGTTTTACTTAACTTTTACGGTATCTTGTGTTACACTTTTTAAAAGCTTTCAAAGGTATGTAAGGCTATTCGGCAAGCATAACCTAAGTCTAACAACTGTAGGAATGAATCATTAATCACGGGTAACGCCAGGTATTTCATGTTGCTAAATACAATATCTCTCAAAATTCGTTACCTTTAATTCCGTCTTTCTTTCCTTTGTTGTTTATTTGAGGCTAGTGCTGAAGCATCTAAAACAAACACAGCTACGATCAACTTCTTACACAAAACTAACCAAATGCTTCCCAAAACTTGCTAAAAAGCTGCATAACAACCTGACAATAACCATAGAACAATAAAACTAATGAATGGTTCCAGTATTCTCCACCACGTGGCGTTGAACGTTGCATAGGTAGCCAACGTGACAATATACCGCGGAAGGTAAAGTAACCTGTCAATCAAGTGGCTCAAATTATCTCTAAAAACAGAACAGGTCAAGCTGGCAGAGGGAGAAGCACTAACATAAACCACTGCCTTCTATGATACTTCACCTTTTATGAGCACGAATGAAAGTTTTGACTATTTTACACATCTTGAATCACTTAAAACATCATTTGAGGTTTAAAGTGCCATGTATTCAACGCTAGTGTTAACTGTTTAGGGAAATGTTTGGTTTTACGCTACTAGACACACGAACAATATAAATTTATTTGGACGCGGCTGTGTGGAGAGCGTCACGTGAGTGATGGCTGACAGGCTAACAATGCTAGGGCTCTAATTACTGGGCGCACAGGAAATGCAAATCCTGGTCTGTGTTTCCAACGCATCGATCATTAACCGCTATTCTATAATACGTGCCTCATTAGCAGCATGCATGCCCTTAAAGAATTAACAACATGCAAATAAACACAACATTATGTTAACTATATTATTTTAAGATAATTGCGCTACAATGATTCACTAATTAGCTCCATGCCTGTTTGTTTATTTAGTGGCTTTGTATTATGCCTAAATCTCACTGACTTTCCTTGTTTTTGTTGTTGGAGGAAAACCTTAGTGCTAGGATTCTTTTTAAACAAGCAATGTATTTGCATTTTGAACAATTCAAGTTTAGAAAAACAGAAAGGTTTGTATAAATTATCTTATTCCTTATTTTTACTTTCTCTACTGGGAAGTAGGGGAAGTATTGTATTCCACCCAAAAATTCGATGTCGAAATTTTACCGGAAATATATGTTTTGAGGCCCCCTGAATCCAAAAAAAGCCTTTTTAGAAAAAGGTCCGTGTGTGTGTCTGTGTGTCAGTCTGTCAGTCTGTGGACAGCATAGCTCAAAAACGAAAGGTCGGTTAAAAACCAAAGTTGGTATTTAAGTTTAATGTCTTTCAAGGAAGCGACACGAAGATTTTTAAGAAAATAGCCCCACCCTAAACTACCTTTTACATGGAAAATTTTTCGAAAATTTTGATTTTCTTGAAAATGGCTCTAACGATTTTGATTAAAATGTCATATGTTTGAGATATTTTTATGATAAATGAAATGTATATCTTGAATTTTCTGGCTATAGCCCCTATAGTCGTATTTACTTTGGACGACTTTTGCATAACTGGTAAACCTTTAGATAGACCAAATTATACTATACAAAAATGTAGATCTTGCTAAAATACACAATTTATGTCCCAATAAATTTTCTTGTAGGGTGAACAATTTCGGAGATATTCTTTGTTATGTGTGTGAGTTTCGGAAAACTTGGAACTTTCGTGAAATGGATCATCGTTGTTAATTTTTTTATATGTTACGTGTGCAAAAGAGAACGGAATCCCAAAGCTTCTAATGAAAGACTTAACTCTTTTGTGTTTATGATTAAACAAAGAGAAACCCGGCTCTAGTACCAAAAGAAAATGAACCACTAATGCTTACATTTAAATTAGTGGTTCTTATTTTAGCTCGTTTAGCTCTTGTTTCGTTACCCAGCGTGCACCGCGAGGATGCGAACTTGCTCGCACTTCAAACCATTTATCAGTATCGTCATTGTTTCTTTATTTTATGTAATTTACTCAGTGGATCCGCATTTAGATGCTTCGTTATTTTCTTACATTTCCAACCTATATCATACAGTAATATATATTTTACTCTTTAAAATAAGCGTTATTTTTCCTTTTACATTTTACCTCCATGTATTTCCAGGTTTGGTTGCATAAGAAATCGACTTCTCGTACTCCATTGTTGAAATTTATCCGGCTTTGAAATTTTCTGCTTGTTACGTTGCAAGTGTCGAGTGTGGAGAGACCTTTCCTTTTTGTTATTTATTGCGGAATTGATTGCATTTTCAGGATTCAGTTGAGTTTGCTTCAGTGCTTCAAAGATCTGGGCTGCAGGAGTAAAACTGATATTGTATTTGTTGTGGAAACTTTCGCAAGTGTAGGTAGTTCTCTATCTATCACAACTTAGTTCTGCCCGCACGGAAGGAGGAAAAAGTGCATTTTTGATATATAAGTTTCCACTAAATAGTCGCTAAACGTGTGTAGTTTTTCCAAGACAAGCATCACTGCCTTAAACTCCTCAGCAAAACCGTATCATCTCATAGTCGGCGGAATCGGAAATTGTGTTAAACATTTTATATATACATAGCAAACAGAAAACACAATGTAGAGCAATCAAAATGGCGTCAGTTTAGAGCCAGCATGACTAGTGCGCATGCGCGAAACGCCGATCGCAGCGCTGCGGCGATTCTCTTTAATTTTAAAATTTCGGTTATATTTATTCTTATGGGATTGGAGAGCAGGAAGTGTTTTGGGTCATGAAGGTCAAGGCTATTGCACCCCATAAAGTTTCTCGTTCCGAGTCGTAGCTTAGCGATGGGAAGTCTCGTTTACATTATTGCGAACAATGAGCAAGTGCCCTTTGCACTCCTGTCAAGTGGACAATGTAACTTTTCTCCTGCCAATTCTCTCCTTACACCTGTGTCTTTCTCATGTTTTATCTATTGCTAAATTGACCGTTGTTCAGTAAGACGGAGAAAAGTGAGCAGCAAAAAGACATTTGATACATGCTATAAAATTTAAGGGGTTTCTGTGACAACACTTAACGCTCTAGCTGATCTGAGGCGATCGTAAATTCCAGTAGCCTTGGCGAACAGTTTACGGTCCAGCGGACAGATTCACAGCAAATCCCTAGAGGTTAAGATAAACCCTGCTTTTAAAAGTAATTGCAATTGCTTCTCTTTTGTTGATATTTTCATTAAAGAGAATCACAAAATGTTAGAAAACAACGTAACTAGAAGATATTCTGATCTCGGGATTATCATGTCATGTCAAATAGAAACAAAGGAAATCATGTTTAAGAGGGATTGAAAAAAACTATATTTTTCCTTTCCATTTTTCAGGTTATGTATAGAGAAGAGCCATAAACCTAAGGGAGTGAGTTAAATCCAGGAGCATTCTGACGTCACCTATTAATTGTATAACAGACATTGCAAAAGTATACATACATAAGCCCATATTATGGATCCTAGATCATAAAAATGCATATTTAGCTCATATTAAAGGCATTTGAAGCAGCTTTGTTTTCAAGCCCTGAAAACTGATTGCAAAATACAGAGAAATGGGAAATCGTTCTTCACTTGTCTTATAACAGCAACGAAGGATCAAGAGAAGAAATATAAAATTGTAAGACTAATTGAATATTTAATTCTGAATGACACCAAAAGTGAATAAAGTTTGCTGATCATGAGAAAAGACCTGAATTTCAACATAAAATAAATGTGGTAGTAAATAAGGCAATTACCAAGTGGAAGGTACTGACGAATGTAACAAATATGCCCAATACAATTATTGTCAATAAACAACCGTTTAGCCGAAAAAGAATAAATGTGTGAAATGTTTGTAGCCATGTAGCTTTTTGATGAATGGATTTAAATGGTTTATTATTTCACTAATTCCCGCGCAAACATTATATAAACAACGCTGTAATGCCTTTCTACGTTAATTTGAATAAATTTAGTCGCAATTTAATGTTGAAATGACATGACGTCCAACATTTTGTAAATATCCAAAATCTATACTCATGAGTCGCCATCTTTCTCTAATATTCTAAAGGTCATGGTGAAGTTCTTTTTCTTCTTTTGTTATATCACTTTAAATATTTCTTATGACAAAATAAAATAGAAAGGCGTGTCGTAACTTTTACCTAATACTGTATGAGTGGGAAAACTTTAACGACCACTTGATATTAAGCTGAAACATAACTTCTTCTATAGTTCACGGTTGTATCAATAAAAAAATTGGTCCAATGTTTGATTTCGAATATGTCACCACTCCCTTACCAGTTACTTTTGTAATTACCGTAGAAATATACACGAATAATCTATCTTTTGAAGTTATATGCTACATTTTTTACAAAACGGAATCCTCTAGTCACAAAATTATATTAAATAATTGGATTTCAGCATGGATACGTTAGTCAAAATTTCAAAAATGTTGACACAGTTTAAATCTAGTGAATACCACCCCTCCCCTCGTTACTCGCATTAACTGATAGACCCAGACAACTAGCTGAATCAGTTTTCTAGTGCTGCTCTGGTTTGAACTTTCATTCGTCGTAGATATGAACGCATGCATGACGGCAAAAGTTCCATTAGTAAACAAAACATTCGGTTCTTTTGTCCTACTCTGTTGCAGATAATATATATCCCTGACACCTGTATATACTTTTAAAAGTTACGCCAGGTTTCTGTGGTTCTTCTCTCCCAGTTTGGGCTCAAAGTGTAACACTTTACAGTGTTAAACCCGAACTCTAGGAGTAGCAAGACCTGGAAGTTCAAAAGATGGAGGTTAATGAATAACCGAAAGGAAAAGGCAATCTTCTCACCTTGGCCTTTCTTTCAAAGGTGAGGTGAGAAAAACACTTTGAAGGGAACAAGCTCAATAAAACCTCAAAAGACTCTGTGAAAAGAGTTTGGAGTAACGTAATCACATTCACACACGCCTTCTTTGGACAGATTCCTGTCTGCGACTTTCCGCTCCTATTTAAAATCACTTTTCCTCCCCTTTACGGAACTTGTTCCTTAGCTTCAAATTTCTTCAGAGTCTCTGTGAAGTCCGACCTCTTCTGTCCTCTTTTGTTTTTGTCGTGGTAACTTCTCCGAAGTTCTTCGTCAGCGTTTATCCCCGAGTTAGTAAGAAAGTTGTAATGCACTTCCGTTTTACCTGCTCTATCGGCTTTTCATGTGAATGCATCCACAAGTTTAAAACAGAACTTCAATATTCCACATTTTTTTATTTCTATTTACTTGCTCTATAACCTAATCACAGTTCACAATTGATCACCTTCCATCTCACAGCAGTTCTGTTACATCGTAATCTTGAAATTGCTATGTTAATACAAAATTCTCTCTCTCGCAAACAGTTCTCAACTGTTTACAATTCACTATGATAATTAACTACACAAGCCAGTCTGCTTATATAGTCTCTGAATTTCCGGCGCTTCTCTGGAAATCAAGATTTCTATGCTTGTGTCGTAAAGAAAGTTCGTGCATGTCGAAGGCTTGTAGAATTGCTTGTTTTGTGCCGACATAGTTGTATGACAGCAATGTTACTTGTTTAAATACGTGCAGAAAACAATGTATTGATTTTTCGTTCTATTTTTAATAGAATCAAATTGATTATTTAGCTTCTCGTTTGTTCGCTGCTGACCACACATCATAGGAACAAACAGAAAAGCAAATACATTGTCACATAGTCACATGTTTAGATTATAGCCTGTATAGTTTATTTAAATTTCATATTGCCAGTTATACGTGCTCTATATATTTGTGATTTAGTATTTATACATTACACAATTATTTCATCTGCAAATAACTCACTTTATCGCTTGTTAGTTATACATGTATAATGCTATGATATATTTAACTAGCTTCAACCGACAGAATATTGGTAAATCTCTACATATTTGTTCCTCTTCGATCCCATGGTCCAGTTTTATAGCTCACCTACACTAGTTTGGACCAGTGGGGCAAGCACTAACAGCTCTGATAAAAGCTATGCGCTACAGGAAGCGAAACATGAACATTTACGCACCTATTCACACTTTTTAAATAACCTATTAAAAACCAGTGCATAAAATAGCTGTCATGAAGCAGTATGAAATAAAATTCAAAACGCAATCTTTTTCCCATTTTTTGACAAAAATACTCTTCCTTAGCATTGTCTGCCTTGAAATAGATTTAAGGCCACCAGAATTTAATAATTGTTAATGAAAAGTAGTAGAAAGAAACTAAATCTATGCTTTGACAATAACATACGTAATCTAAAATTACTCAACTTATTGTGCAAACCTATACTGAACGTGCATAGGTATTTAAGATACAACTAAAATGTAAAGGGGAGTGGGGGGGAGTCAGAAGGTAATAAAATTAATTTTGTCTAAATTTTTTTCAGATCGGATTGTAGAGTCAACAATTAACCGCCTATTTTGCTGCTTATCAATGAGAATTACGTCTACTCTTTCAGAAAAATAAGGTTAGAAAATATGTTGTCAACATCGCCATTTGAAACTACTCGTATCACAATGTATACGTTTCAATAAATCGTAAGTAATTATTCCCGGACATAAAAATCTTATTACTAATATTTCCACAAACTAGTATGTATCTTCTAAACTTAGTATGTATGTCACCAAGTAACAAGTATAATTACAAATTCTTCGTAGCAGTATCGAGAAGATCAAATCCTTTGTCATGTCTTACAGTAGGCTTCCGGCTTCCAACGATAGTCAAGTCTTTTAAAACTAGTCCTTATATGAAGACTGAAATTTCGTCCACTTTGCACTGCTAAGATATAAAACGTGAATAACGACCTTCCATTTGAGCAAATTTAATTATTTCAAATAATAACAATAATAATAATAATAATAATAATAATAATAACAATAATAATAATAACAATAATAATAATAACAATAACAATAACAATAACAATAATAATAATAATAATAATAATAATAATAATAATAATAATAATAATAATAATAATAATAATAATAATAATAATAATAATAATAATAATAATAATAATAATAATAATAATAATAATAATAATAATAATAATAATAATAATAATAATAATAATAATAATAATAATAATAATAATAATAATAATAATATCATCATCATCATCATCTCCGAAATGGTTCACACCACAAAAAAATTCATTTGGAAATAAATTGTGTTTTAACAAGA
Source organism: Tenodera sinensis (assembly GCA_030765045.1). Lineage (NCBI taxonomy): Eukaryota > Metazoa > Arthropoda > Insecta > Mantodea > Mantidae > Tenodera > Tenodera sinensis. The sequence continues at coordinate 21,549,486 of CM060961.1, read as the reverse complement.
TCTTCATTTTTTTGTAAAGTAAGATTTGGTCTATCTCTTACGGCTTACCAGTTGAGCAAAAATCATGAGTGAACAACACTACGTGGGGTGTAACCAGAAAATTCAAAATATATATTTCATTTACCATAAAATATCTTAGCGTGTGGCATTTTAATCAAAATCGTTAGAGCTGTTTTCAAGAAAATCAAAACTTTCGAACTATTTTCCATGTAAAGGGTAACTTAGGGTGAAGGAAATTTCTTGAAAATCTTCGTATCAAATCCTTGAAAACCAACTTTGGTTTTTAACCTACTTTTCGTTTTTGGGTTATGCTGTCCACAGATACACAGCGACAGACACACAGACACACACATACATACACGGAGCTTTTTTAAAAATGCTATTTTTGGATTCAGGGGGTCTCAAAACATATTTCCGGTGAAATCTCGACATCGAATTTTTGGGTGGAATAGAATACTTCCCCTACTTGGCAGTAGAGAAAGTAATAGGAGAGTATAAAGATTTGAGTCGCGCATGAGGAATGAAAGAATTATAGTGATGGTTAATAATTATCAGTATCAAGGAGGAAGAAATCTCGGACGTCCGAGAAGAAGATGGTCTTGACGCTGTGAAGACGGAACAGGAAAGGTTGAGGAAGAAGATGAAGAAATATATTATGGGCAGAGAGACCGAGAAAGGCCCACGAAACTGTGGAGAGACCAAGTTGTTTGAACAGATCTAAAGGCCTAATCCTTGTGGTTGATGACGATGCACTATAATCATAAGTCAGACACTTAATTACTTGTTAAAATCAGTAATAAGAGCTGGTCGGGTCATCAGCCGCGCGATGTTGATAAAGTTGCTCGGGGTTTTGACCATCTTCTTCAGGAAGTGATGCGTTTCCCCTGACCTAGGTAAAATCAATGAATTGAGATTGGAGATTTTGTCAAATTCACTCCAGATATCTCCAAACAGAGCTATTGCTGTAAAACCCAACCCTGAGTGAAAACAGTCACAGTGAAAGCACTGCCCAGTGGTGGAAACTTTGCAGTGATCAAAACAAGCTGTAGGTACATTTGCTCTGAAAACAGGACATTAACAGAGAGGTTGGTAGAAAAACTTTCTCCATCATCTGAGTGAAACGTTTTCGCGCAATTTGTGCTCCTGTTCACGAGAGGTAGATCATTAAGGATACCACTTCCAGCAATTTATATTCCCATTTTCTCTCACTCCTTAAAGGGGAACTTCTCAACTACTTACAACTATTTTTGAATCGCAGACGTTTGCTTTTGGTGTTCCATAAAATATCTGCTGAAGCATAATTATACTTGTTAGAAATGATATTTCTACTGTACTCGTCAATCATCATCATCATCATCATCATCATCATCATCATCATCATCATCATCATCATCATCCTCATCATCAGGATCATCAGTAACGTGATTCTTGTACTTAAAAAGCGTCGTTGAACTCCATATCATCCCTAATACATAATTTTTCTATTCGGTTTCGCCTTGAAACTTACCTTGTTTGTAAACATATGTGTATATATAAACAAACAAAGGGAAACCTGAGACGGCCTGTAGAGGGGGTGAATACTCGATTTCATTCCTCTCACCCCTCTTATCCATGACTGCCTTAGACGCTTCTTTGATGAAATTGGTGCATCATTCGAATGCTTTCCTTCCTTAGAAGATGTCTTTTCTCGCATTTTAAGGTTAGCGATGCTGTTACCCCTGAATCAAAAATAATAATTTTCTTAGGAAAAGATTCCCTCTCCTCTCACACATACTCTCTCTCTCTCTTTCTCTATCTCTCTCTCTTTACCTCTCTGTGAACAAAATAACTCAAAAACGAAAATAGTGAAAGGTCAAACATCTTCAAAGGATGCGACACCAACATTTTCAAGATATTCCGCATCAAAAATTATCATTTCTTCGAACATTTTGAATTTCTTAAAAAACGCTCTAAAATAATATATTGTAACTTTGGTTGGTGTAAAGTAAAGAAGACAGATGTAGTCGAGATAAAGAAACACTTTTATTTCCGTAAACAGTAACTTTGTACACTCGTTGCAACAACAAGAAAGTCTTTTCCGATTCTCCAACAGCACGGCTCCGAACTCGTAACACAAAGAACTAACTCTTCTCCGTCGGCACAACTCTCCACATCGTCTGTCCGTCTCCGTCGGCACGACTACTCAACCTTCACATACGTCTGACTCACTCTTCTCACACTTTACCGCTATTTATATCTCCCAGGCACTATTCTGGAAGCTTCAAGAACGTTCACTTATTGCGCTGGAGTACAAAGTAGAAGATTCCAGTAGCCTCTATCCTTTTCTCTCTTTCGGCAAGCGCCCCAACAATGCGGCCATTCTCTGTCTCTTTCCTTCGGCTCCTTTGCGGTAGTGCCGACAATAATGCGATGGGTGACAATTGCGGCTGTCGGCAATTAGATGCGGCGGGCGCGGTGACACTGCTCCCTCCTCAGAGCTGGTCGTCCCGACCAGCACTATCACTGCGGCATCTCCCTTGCGCCCCGGCGGACTATCCCATCGAACCTCTTCTCCAGGAGGCACGATCCTAGGTATCGCTGTTGGATAGTGTCCCTTGGTCTGGGTAGGACGATGTATGCCATCCTGCTTCGAAATTCTGCAACAGTACCGCCGGTCTTGGTCCCTCGTCCAGTTGCCCTTCTTCCTGGTGTGTTGACGGGCCATCCTGCGCACTTGGAAACGGCTCACTGGGTACCATGTCCGCCGACCTCTCTGGCGCACCTTCGCAGCCACCTTGCTTCCGATGGGTCCGGCAACAAACCCCACCACATCCGCGCGAGTCGCGTCCACCGCTGCACTCGTGTTCACTCGTGCTCGGCACGGCCTCTCCTGTATCCTGCCGTCCACGATGATGTCCACCATTCTTCCGTTCACGGCACTATGCGTCAGGTGATTGGATGGCTCCGACGGTCCCCCCATGTCACACGCCAAGTCGGTTCTCGCGTGATGCTCGTTTGCTTGTGCGCTTCCCTGCTGATCGTCCTCCACGTCATATCCTGGTTGGTTACGTACCCGACACACTCCTACAGAGGAGCCTCGACGACGTCCCTGAACTGTCCCTTTGTCTTCCCCGAGACGATCATTTTCGTTATCTGAAACGGGCGCAACTGTCGCCTCGGCCACTAGATGCTCCCTCCCCGGGTCCGTGCTATTCCGTCTGCCCCTGGCATCCAGTACTTTGACGCTCTCGTCAACTCTTACTACCAGGGCGCCAAGACGTTCCCCGTCGTCCTCCACGACGTCTACATGCTGGCAGAGGTCTTCCACCTTTTCGCCGAGTTCTTCCACGTCTTCCGTCACGTCAATCAGTTCGCCGAGTTGTTCCACGTCTTCCGTCATGCCAATCAGTTCGCCGAGTTGTTCCACGTCTTCCGTCACGCCAATCAGTTCGCCGAGTTGTTCCACGCCTTCCGTCACGCCAATCAGTTCGCCGAGTTGTTCCACGTCTTCCGTCACGCCAATTAGTTCGAGTTGTTCCACGTCTTCCCTCACGCCAATCAGTTCGCCGTGTTGCTCCAGGTCTTCCCTCATATCATCCGAAACGGGCGCGACTGTCGCCTCGGCCACTAGGTGCTCCCTCTCCGGCTCCGCGCTATTCCGTCTGCCCCTGGCATCCAGTACTTTGACGCTCTCGTCAACTCTTACTACCAGGGCGCCAAGACGTTCCCCGTCGTCCTCCACGACGTCCGCATGCTGGCAGAGGTCTTCCACCTTTTCGCCGAGTTCTTCCACGTCTTCCGTCACGCCAGTCAGTTGCTCGTCAATTTTCGCCGATAGCTCCGTCTTCATCTCTTTCAGCTCGGCAGCGAGGTTGTCGTTTCTCGTCTTCATTTCTGTAGCGAGGTTGTCGTTTGTCGTCTTCATGTCTTTCAGTTCAGCAGCGAGGTTGTCGTTTGCCGTCTTCATTTCTTCTTTCAGCGAGGCAGCGAGGTTGTTGTTTGTCGTTTCCATTTTGGCAGCGAGGTTGTGGTTTGACGTTTCCATTTTGGCAGTGAGGTTGTCGTTTGCCGTCTTCATTTCAGCCATTTCCGTCTTCATTTCAGCCATTTCCGTCTTCATTTTGGCGAATAATTCTTTCATCATTGCTATCATCCTGGTTTCCGAATCTCCCTCCATCTTGGTTCTAACGTTGCAACTTCTGACGATGTAATGAAACTAGAAGCAATTCGACGAATCCCACTTCTGACACCAGTGTAACTTTGGTTGGTGTAAAGTAAAGAAGACAGATGTAGTCGAGATAAAGAAACACTTTTATTTCCGTAAACAGTAACTTTGTACACTCGTTGCAACAACAAGAAAGTCTTTTCCGATTCTCCAACAGCACGGCTCCGAACTCGTAACACAAAGAACTAACTCTTCTCCGTCGGCACAACTCTCCACATCGTCTGTCCGTCTCCGTCGGCACGACTACTCAACCTTCACATACGTCTGACTCACTCTTCTCACACTTTACCGCTATTTATATCTCCCAGGCACTATTCTGGAAGCTTCAAGAACGTTCACTTATTGCGCTGGAGTACAAAGTAGAAGATTCCAGTAGCCTCTATCCTTTTCTCTCTTTCGGCAAGCGCCCCAACAATGCGGCCATTCTCTGTCTCTTTCCTTCGGCTCCTTTGCGGTAGTGCCGACAATAATGCGATGGGTGACAATTGCGGCTGTCGGCAATTAGATGCGGCGGGCGCGGTGACACTATGTTTAAAGTATTTTCATGATAAATGAAACGTAAATCTGGAACTTGGTGGAATCCTTTTGCATACCCAAAAGACAAAAAAGAATAGCATACTCCCATTTTAGAAACTGTAAGTGTTGGAAAATTGAATTATGAAGAAATCTCTAAAATGGTTCTCAAAAACAAATATTACTTAACGTAAATTGTTTTAACGAGTTCAACATTTTTTGTAGTAAGATTTTGTCTGTGTTTAACGCACTTTGACTTTATGAAGTATGCTACACGCACGCACACACATTTCTATTAAAACATTTTAATTGCACTACTATATATAGTAAGTAGAGGAATCATTTGCATTCCAACAGAAAATTCGATATCGAGATTTCGTTGAAAATATGTTTTGAGGTCCCCTAAATCCATAATAAAGTATTGTTATAAAAAGGTCCGCGCGTGCGTGTGTGGATGCGACACCAAGATTGTGAACAAAATTCTTCCACTCTAAACTACCCTTCACATGGTAAACTTTTCGAAAGTTTTGAAAATGGCGCCAAGAAGTTTGATTAAAAAGCCATATGTTTAAGATATTTTTATGACAAATGAAGTTTGTATTCTATATTTTCTGGCTATAGCCCCTGTAGTCGTGTATACTCTGGATGACCTTTACATAACTGGTAAACCGTAAGAGATAGACCAAACCTTACTATGCAAAACATGTAGATCTTACTAAAACACACAATTTATTTACGGATAAATTTTTTTGTAGAGTGAACCATTTCGGAGATATTCCTTGTTATTTGGCGAGTTTTAGAATACTTAAACTTTCGTCAAATGGGAGATCGTTATTCATTCCATTTAGAACGCAATTTTAAAGGCTTAAAAGGTATGACTATTGCACAAAGCCTACTGTATTCTAACATTCCCCTTGTACCTACAAGGAAATAAGCAATAAGACAATTTCTGCAAATGTTTATCTCAACTAACATGAAGATATAGGAATAATAATTTGTAAGAATGTTAGTACAAGAATAGAGAAAGTCATGTGAGTGGAATATTAGATTTTTTTAATCAGACCTCAAAACTGGTAAGTCCGTTGGAATCTCGATATTTAATTTTTGGGTGGAATACAATATTACCTCCACTGATTATATATAGTAGACAAAGTAGTAAAGGATAGTGAAAGTATCAAATTGTTTTTTCCGGGCACTGCAGATTATTTTGCCTTGTTTTCATGAACATGTATGACCCGGATATAGGAGTTATTATGACCTCTAATAATCTCATGATTGCGATTTCATTTTGATTCAAATGGTTGGTTTGTAACAGTATTAATGACAAAGGTGCGTATGCGGTATGAACAAAAAGCCATTCTATAGTAATGGGATGCAATAAACGCACTGTTATGGCCCCCCTCCCTTGTATTTTGGTTTCCGATAAACAGCATTTCTCTGTTTCCTTTATCAACGATCCGAGGGTCATAAAGGGCATAGCTTTTACGGCTGTTTTCCCAATAATCTGCTGGAAAATACCCGTAATCTTCATTGTGAGCTCTCCACTGCTTGTATACCTCATTAATAAAGTACTTGGGTATGATATATTTCTTAATGTCGCGTTTTACTTGCAAGTTCACTAGCTGGAACTCCCAACAGCCTACCACTGTTAGCAGAAAATTAAAATAAAAAGAGTCTGACGTGCTGCTGTCAAGTGATTTTCTCTACTCTTTTATAAACTATTCTTACAAACGCTTACTCCCCTATCTTCACGTTATTCAACATCAATATCTGATAAATTCATTAGTAATTTTCTTGTAGGGGGAAGGGGAATATGGAAATACAGTAGATTTAAACAATAGTGAAATGTTTTAAGAGCTGGGCGCTATGTGATGCCTTTGAAATCCGTTTGTTTTACTGGCCAAGATACAAAACTGAATAACGATCTTACACTTGAGGAAAGTGTAAACATTGCAAAATTCAGATAAATAACAAGGAATATATAGTTGACACAAAAATGTTATCGACAGAAGTTATGTTTTAATATCTGCAGTTTTTTGTATATTAAGATTTTTTCTATTTATTAAGCGTTACGAGTTATGTAGAAACCATTTAGAATGAAGGAAACTTCAGAGTCTATTAAAAAAAATTGAAGTTACTGTTTTTAGTTGTTATGAAAGCATCTTAAATATATCGCATTTTAATAAAAATTGTTAGACATTTTTATAAAATTAAAATTGATTTAAAAAAATTTCCCATGTAAAGGGCAGACGCAGGGGGAGAGGGGATCTTGAAAATCTTCGTGTCGCATCGCTGAAAGATATTGAACTTTAAGCACCAAGTTTGGTGTTTAACTGACCTTTCGTTTTTAAGTTATACTTTGTAAACACACGCGCGCACGCGCACACGCACACACAGTTTTCTGAAAATGCGTTATATGGATTCAGCAAAGCATGTATTTCGGTGAAATATATATTACAAATAAAATAGGTGGTCTATTCATACTTTTACTTTTTCCACTACATAACTAGAAGAAATATTGTATTCCACCCAAAATTTCAATGAAGAGATTTGACCGAAAATATGTTTCTAGGCCCTCTGAATCGAACGAACGAACCAACCAGACGCCGCTTCGTCCACCACAAATACCATATGCGGGGTTGAACCCGAACTGCCTAGGTTGTGAGCCAACGCTCTAACCACTTGGCCACGGCGCTACCTTGTCTTAAGGATTTGGTTCATTAATCAAAGTCCATTTGGGTCGAAGGAACTGTTTTTACTGAGGAATATCGTTTATTATTTCCGATTGTAACAGGTTATGTTTTCTATGTACGGAGGTAAGTGATGGAGAAGATATCCTGAGTGCCGAGTATGCGAGGTTTACTAAGGACCTTTATGGTATAATCCTGTCAGACCGTCCGCCTGTAAGGAAGTGTTTGAAAGCATCGACACAGAACGTGTAAGCGCACAGCCGGTCTGTTTTTATTTTTGATGGTGCAACAGTGTTGTGTTTACGATCCCAGGACCGTATAAAGCATTATCTAGCCCCGCAGTCATCACCTCCCTCGGCACATAATTCACCATCATCTGCATCCGATACTACACCCTCATCCCTTAATGGTTTATCCATACCGCTGCTGCTGCTGCTGTCAGGAACAAAGGCTAACAAGATGCTGTGGATAGATCAAGAGAGATGGATGTGCAGCCCCCTGACACTCACACTCGCACCCCCTCCACAATTAACTGTCTCTATTACACTAAATGGACACAACTGTAAAACCATGACGTTTTACTGAGCTATGCTGTCTTATAGCTTGGAATTTCCATTTAGTTTATAATAGTCAGCTGCCCGCCATAGAAGTTAATTTAATGGTCATATTACTGGGGTTATCTTTGGAATATATTATTGCGTATAGACAATGCTGTTAACTCGTATACAGCGGGATTTTGGAGCCTTTTTGTACCTTAGATCTATTCCACATTGTCAAAAATCTGATGTGTTGCACTCACATGACTTTCTCTACTGTTGTACTAACCATTCTTTCAATCTCTTATTCCTATATTTTTATACTAGTTGAGATAAACATTTGTACAAATTATCTTATTGCTTATATGGGGAATATGGGGAATACAATAGGCTTTGAGCAATAGTCAAATCATTCAAACCTTCGAGATTCTGCTCTCTTTGTATGGCTAAGATATAACAAATTTAAATAAGATCTTGCATTTGACGAAAGTTTAAGTATTCCAAAACTCACACAAATGACAAGGAATATTTCCGAAATAATTCACTCTACAACACAAATTAGTTGGACATAAATTGTATGTCTAGCAAGAGCTACATTTTTGTATAGTAAGATTTGGTGTACCTCTTACGGATTGCCAGTTATACAAAAGTCATCCAGAATAAACAGGACTACATAGGCTACAGCCAGAAAATTCAAAATATACATTTAATTTCTAATACGAATGTCTTATTCAAAAACGTTTGAGGCATTTTCAAGAAAATGAAAATTTTCAAAACCTTTCACGTAAAGGGTAGTTTTTACAGTGGAGGAATTTTCTTCAAACCCTTCGTGTGGCATCCTTGAAAGAAACCAAGTTTGGTTTATAATATTCTTTCTTCATTGCTAGGTAAAGAAATTGATTCTGGATATTATTGTCTATTAACATGATATTAAATATTTTCCTTTCATATCTATTATAGACGTCTAGTCTTCCATTGCCGGTATATTAAACCTTATTCTCATATTTATACATTTAATTTGCGGACCCAGTTATGTCTGGAAGTAAGTTCACTGGGTCGGCAGCAAGAGGGCAGCAACCCCGAGTAGCGCCAGGAATACAGATTGTTCAATTTAGCATAAACACTCCAGAGGCAACTCCACTATGTAGCAATCTACAAAACAGGAAAGAAGCAGATGCGCTGGAAAAAATTAAGTCCATCTAATTCAGCGCTCTGAAGGAAATGTAAACAAAAATGAAACGCGCAAGAGGTTCCTTCTGGCAGCTAGCGTACAAAATGTGGACGCGGCTAGATCGGTGTTTGTTTTGACATTAGAATGAATAGCTGAAAACGATTAGAGTGGTTTGTTTTAGTGGATTTTCTAAAATAAGTTGTTGAGAGGTAGGTAGGCGCCGCCCTAGACGAAATCTGTTTGTTAAAAACGTAAGTTTGACTCCTAAGCGTACAGCAGTGGAAACAAGATATCGAGTTGGCCGTTCTGTCGAGAAGTTGTCAGTTCGGAATGCATGCACTAAGCGAATTTCACAAGCAACGTGCATATCTACAAACATTATCATTGCAGCACTCGTTGCAGTATCGTATTTTCACTTCATTTATCTTTCTCGCCAGGAATGATGGGTAGACTGCCTGGGAGATTTATGGACAACGGTAGATTACCCAGAAGAAATGTTCAAACCAAGTTTACCTATATGACGTAGTAGAGGTTTCTAGGTCATTGAACCAAAACGCTTCTTTTGTCTTCTTCAGCTGTTCTGCGTTAACTCCAATATGCTGTGAAGGAGATAAATTAACCTACCGTGAAGCATAAATCATATACAGGATATCACGTGGTAAATAAAGCTATAATAGAACACAGCTTGTAATAGAAACTTCAGCATATCATTTGTAAACAGTAAATTCTCAGGAGTGCCCACCTGCGTGGTGTGTGTGTAGCGTGTGGTCGCACATCTAAGAGCCCCGAGTTTGAATCTCTATAGGTCTTACAAGCGGGCGCACCGTGCAGAAGTATTGAATTAACCACGCTGCCAAGGAGTTTTCTGGAGTCTGGTTTGGGACCACCGATATTGGGCATTAAGTGACCCAGTACTAGATATAGTAGAAGTATTGTATTCTACCCAAAAATTGGATGTCGAGGTTTCACCGGAAATATCTTTTGAAGCTCCCTGAAGAAACCCAAGTATTTTTAGAAAATGGTCCGGTGTGTGTGTGTAGACAGTATAGCTCTAAAACAAGAAGTCGGTTAAAAACCAAAGTTGCTATTTGAGATTAATATCTTTCAGGGATGCAACACGAAGATTTTGAAAAAAATTGCTCCACCGTAAACTACCCTTTACATGGAAAATTTATCGAAAATTTTGATTTTCTTGAAAATGGCTAACGATTTTGATTAAAATGTCCTATATTTAAGATATTTAACTTGAATAAATCGTGAACCGTAAGAGATAAACCAAATCTAAATATACAAAAAATGTAGATCTCGCTAAAACATAGTATTTCTGTCCGAATAAACTTTTTGTAGACTAAACCATTTCGGAGATATTCCTCGGTTTTACTTTTCTCTACTGGTAAGTAGGGGAAGTATTGTATTCCACCCAAAAATTCGATGTCGAGATTTCACCGGAAATATATGTTTTGAGGCCCCCTGAATCCACAAAAAAGCATTTTTAGAAAAAGGCCCGTGTGTGTGTCTGTGTGTGTGTGTCAGTCTGTGGACAGCATAACTCAAAAACGAAAACTCGGTTAGAAGTCAAAGTTGGTATTTAAGTTTAATGTCTTTCAAGGATGCGACACGAAGATTTTGAAGAAAATAGCCCCACTCTACACTACCCTTTACATGGTAGATTTTTCGAAAATTTTGATTTTCTCGAAAATGGCTCTAACGATTTTGATTAGAATGTCATATGTTTGAGATATTTTTATGGCAAATGAAATGTATATCTTGAATTTTCTGGCTATGGCCCCTGTAGTCGTATGTACTCTGGACGACTTTTGCATAACTGGTAAACCGTTAGAGATAGACCAAATCATACTATACAAAAAATGTAGATCTTGGTAATATACACAATTTATGGCTCAATAAATTTTCTTGTAGGGTGAACCATTTCGGAGATATTCCTTGTTATGTGTGTGAGTTTCGGAAAACTTAGAACTTTAGCGAAATGCAACAACGTTGTTCACTTTTTATATGTTAATCTGCAAAGAGAATGGAATCTCAAAGGTTAAAAAGATTTGACTATCGCACAAAGCCTTCTGTATTGCCATATTCCCCTTGTACCTACAAGGGAATAAGCAATAAGATAATTTGTACAAATGTTTATGTCAATTAACACGAAGAAGATATACGAATTAGTAAGAATGGTTAGTACAAGAGTAGAGAAAGTCATGTGAGTGCAGCACATATTTTTTTTCTTCGCCTGCAGGAGTAATACAGAAGGCTGTGACTCAAGCTGATGTTAGCCACGGGCACTACCTGTCCTCCTCCGGCTTAGGCTACTGCGCAACGCGAACTTTTGTCACATGTTTTACCTTGCCATGTAGGTACCAACGATTCTGAACACTGGGTACTATACTAATATTCTCTGTTGTGACATCACTTGATAATTCCCAGCTCCAAATAGAGTTGTACTAAATGTCCAGTGTCTGGAAATGACTTCCGGCCGCCGATCTGAATATCCACTTGTTGAAACTGTTGATGCTGGCCGGCGGTTGTCGTATAATGGGATAACGGTTTAATTTACTTTGGACGTTATTTTTAGCACTGTTGTGTTGCGCTTCTCTCCACAGGGAAATGAAGCACTAATGAACTGTAACCTCTGGCAGGTAGAGTTGCCAACATTTTCATTCTCATGCTCCCCAGAGCGAATAAATTAAAGTGCGTAATTTCCATCTGTCGCCTATTTAGCGAACTACTGATTGACACGATTCCCACAAGAAAGCCAAAACCGAAAACCCTATTTGCAAAATGCTGCAGGCAACTGAAACACAAAGGAGATTATATTACAAGATTTCAAACTATTGTTATTACTACTACCATTTATAGAAAGCGAACATCTCCGTTATATATTACAAATCATGACCTTCAATAGTTCAATAGCCGCACATTTCCTATAATGTATAAATTAATATAAATGTTTAAATTATAAATAAATTAATCTCTCAGTGAAACTGGAGAAAGACATTGAAAAACTATCTTTACTATTACGATACAATCACTCGACGACACATACACACTCGCTGACAGGCTGGCCGACTCACTCTCGTATGTCTGTCCTACTTATACTGTAGCCGGTGTCGCGTGACCTCCTTCGAGTTCTTTTCATGTGCAATAACTCAATAGAGAAGCTTCTAGACCTTCTTGGCGAGATCGCTTTGCTTGATAGCATGCACACAGTCGCTAGTTGCCCTGTAGCCTCGAACCTCTTTTGTGTTTTACCGGCATCGTTCTTTATGGTCACGTACACACAGTCGCTTGACGACCCCCTCTCGTTCATATATTGTTGAACCAACCAATGTCACAATATGTAGAGAAATGTGGATGTATTTTGGAAATAGATGAATCTTAATTCATTTGCCTATGAAACACAATATTTACTACGTGACTTGCCAAAGTCTAAGAATTATTTTCCATTTCTGATTTTTACAAGTTTCTATAATGTCTGAAAGTAATTCTCATTTCTGAGTTATGACAAGGCTAAGATTTTTTATTTTCTTAATACGAAGTTTGACAAGCTAATGACATCTGATAAAACTGTAATTTGAATTTATTATATTATGCATTGATTTTAACATATGAAACCTACATTTTTTTTTATAAAACTGTTAATCTTACCAGTAAAGAATTGCGGTGTAACAAGTAATCAGTCAGATTTGAATTAATTGACCACTATAATTAAATTAAGAATAGAGAATAAAAAAACTATGTTGAAACAGTGAAGGCATAAAAAGTAATTTGGTCCACAGTTCCTCTCCCCGCCTAAAAAATTGAATGTTAGTGGTTTTGGTCAATACTGGCTTTGAATTGGATAACAAATTACTAGACCAGCTGTAGTTTGTGTTTTACTGTTCACCAAACCAATTTAAGTTTGAATCTCTGTACTGGTATCAGGAAAAAAGGGACATGGAGATGAGTTCGTTATACCCACCAGGTGAACCAACTGGATTCTAGGTAACCGTATCTAGCCAGCAGGTGAGTCACACTCCCCTCTGTTATATGGCAGCGATATTCTGTTAGCATTATCATTCCTCTTTGCGCTAATCAGCTTGGATAAGTACTACACAATTAGAGGGTTGCCATTAAAAAATCTGATATGTTGCACTCACATGACTTTCTCTACTCTTGTACTAACCATTCTTACAAACTCTTATTCCTATATCTTCTTCATGTTAGTTAAGGGGATGTTAGGCTCAAGGGGAATGTTCGAATACAGTAAGATTTGTGCGACAATCAAATCTTTTTGACCTTTGAGATTCCGTTCTCTTTGCACGATTAACATATAAAAAAAAATGAACAACATTGTTGCATTTCGCTAAAGTGCTAAGTTTTCCGAAACTCACACACATAACAAGGAATATCTCCGAAATGGTTCAACCTACAAGAAAATTTATTTGAGCATAAATTGTGTATTTTAGCAAGCTCTACATTTTTTGTATAGTATAATTTGGCCTATCTCTAACGGTTTACCAGTTATGCAAAAGTCGTCCAGAGTAAATACGACTAAAGGGGCTATAGCCAGAAAATTCAAGATATACATTTCATTTGTCATAAAAATATCTCAAACATATGACATTTTAATCAAAATCGTTAGAGCCATTTTCAAGAAAATGAAAATTTTCGAAAAATCTTCCATGTAAAGGGTAGTTTAGGGTGGGGCTATTTTCTTCAAAATCTTTGTGTCGCATCCTTGAAAGACATTAAACTTAAATACCAGCTTTGGTTTCTAACCGATTTTTCGTTTTTGAGTTATGCTACACACAGACACACACACGGACCTTTTTGTAAAAATGCTTTTTTTTGGATTCAGGGGGCCTCAAAACATATATTTCCGGTGAAATCTCGACATCGAATTTTTGGGTGGAATACAATACTTCCCCTACTTAGCAGTAGAGAAAGTAAAAAGCAGATTGAAGCTCTGAGGAGGCAGGCAGCAGTACTTGGAGAAATGTTCTGACCCATCTGGGACAGACAGACAGACACACAGTCAAGTATACAGATTGCTCAATTTACCGGAAGGTTCTACATGGTGGCATAAAGCAATTTGGAGGTACAAAGGGCGCAGATGTGACAGTGATCAAAAAAATTAAGTCTTCCTAATTCAGGGCTGCCACTCCTTGGTGGTGTGAGGATCGTTACGTGGACTTCATCCCTCTCTACCTCATTTTTTACTTCTTCCAGTCGTTCTTGAAAATGCTGTGCATTTTTCTGCTTTTCATGATATTTCTCGCACTACTTCCCTCGGTCATATTTTACTTTCTCTAATATTTACGTCATTTCCTTCCTTTTTATTTTTATTTCCATCAAATCTTTCTGCTTGTGTGTTACCTATTACTTCTTCGTTTTTGTTTAAACTGGTCATTGTTCATTATTTGTAGTTTCTCTACCGTTGCCTGTATGGAGTTCTCAACCTGTGGTTCACGTGTAGGAGCCATGAATGTTGTAAGAAAGGTCGAACTAATACCCTATGACAAAATGACTATGCCAAATCCCACTCCTGACACCAGTGTGGCAAATGACAGGTTCAGCTGCTTTAATGTCGTTTTATTTCTTCTAAAACTGAATCACAAAAACATTGTTCTCTACTTCATCGCTAATACAATAAAGAATTCCTCGTAACCTTGCTACTCAAAGCTGTTCTGTCCCATCATAAATATGACACACAGTTCACTTGAAGTTCTATTTTCCCTGTCTCACAAACAGATGACTTCGACGACACACTCACTTAACTGCGAAAATATTTCTACACTTCAAAACTAAAACTAACTCTGAAAAATTTCTCTAACACTGGCTCACTCAATGTGGATTATATAGCCGGACGAAGTGCCGGCGAATTCTCTGAAAAGTATACATTTTCTCAAAAATGCCGACTTTTGGAACAACAGAGATCAGGAATAAGATCTCGCACAGCAAATTTACACACCAGAGCTACACACCTTTTCCAAAAAGTTTTTAAAACATGAATTGAGTTACTAATAGACGCTATGGTTCCGAGTTCAATTGTATACTGTGCGTGAAAGACCACTTAATTTTGCTCTAAGGCCTCTTTATCAGGCTTGAGATTCTTTTACAGGTGGCGCCGTGGCCGAGCGGTTAGACCATTCGCCTACCACCTAGGCGGCCCCAGTTCAATCCCAGAGACCCGCATGTGGTATTTATGGTGGACGAAGCGGCGTCAGGGCCGGTTTTCTCGGGATTCTACGGTTTCCTCCGCCACTCATTCTACCAATTGCCCCATTATCACCTTTCCAGTCATCAATTTCGGCAGCATTTTACATAATCCTAGTGCTGGGCTGACCACCCGCTTCCAGGTCATCACTCAGTCCAGTCCATACGTTCCTGTGCTCCCAGAGAGGCAGTCTTGTAACTCCTAGAGTGTGTAAGTCCTACATAAAGGGAGGGTGAACAAATAAAGAAGAACAAATAGGTTCTTTTACATGCCTTAAAACTACGACACGGATCGTCGCCTTTACTTCCCTTTCTAGGCAGTTGTACAAGTTGTTCCCATACCAACCTTGTTTTCGAAAATTCCCTCCGAAGCTCTGTTAGGATTTTCACTCCCGTTGATTGAACTCTATTGACTTGCACCTTTTTCTAGTGATAAGTCGCTATTCTATTATGGTGCTCATGCAAAGAGCATGAAATTTCAAAGCTGTTACATATCTATTCGCTTTTTAAAAAAATGTACTATAGTTTTAGCCTTTCGTGTTCTTTTGATACGATAACGAAATTTGTAATGAAGATTTATGTTTATTAATAAAAATTCTGGTGTATTACACTCGCATAGCTTTCTCTACTCTTGCACTGCGTATTCTTACAAATTCTTATTCGTTCATCCACTTAGTTGAGATAAACATTTGTGTGTTTTAGCAAGATCTACATTTTTTGTGCAGTAAGATTTGGTCTATTTCTCAGTAGAGAAAGTCATGTGAATGTACATAAGACATTAGACTTAATTTCAAGACAGTGTTCTGTTAAGATAGCACTGTCCATTCTACATCCGTAGGTTTTCTTCCATTAACAGGTAAAATTTGTCAGTTGTTTTTACTTCTGGTAGCCGGAGACTTGAAAACAAATCCATTATTACTTTTTCCCCTGTTTTACCCGCCGCCCGCCCGCCCGCCCGCCCGCCGATATGAAAGCCTTTGTTTACTTTACATTGCTCTGTCACAAAGTACACACATTCTCTCCTTCCGGCTATGGAAATAATACACTTTTTAAAAATAATACTCAGGCAGCATAAAGCAAACAGGCAGAAAATAACCTCATATAATGTTTCAAGCCAATTTTGTCAAGTCGTAAAAGGACTTCAGGGAAACTGCTAAATATTTATTTATAACCCGCAATTTAATTTATACACGTTTTTTTATTACAGCATGCCTCATTATTATTACTAATTCTATTTAAATTCTATACATTTCTTAAACATAAGCAGTGTTATGAAATATAATTTAACAGATTACATAAGATTATTTTGATTGTTGTTGAACAATTCGATGTAATTTAGACTCTGTTGACCTTTTTAAATGTGAAAATTGCATTACATATCTAGTCACGTGACTAGTTTTGTTCAGTAATATGAAAATATAAATAAATATTTGGAAAATTTAGTTTAGCAAAACCGTCAAAGCCGCGATTTGCTAGTTGTGAATTAAAACGTCACTCTGATTGGCTTAGAAATGTAAAAATTGGTTATTTATCGCTTATCAGTAATAATTACGAGCACCGTAACAGCAAGATATTATTGATTTACAGTTATTTATACAACTCGCATCTTCTCGTATTGTTTGATAATGAATATAGTGAACTTTGGTCTCCGGGACATTAGAAATCTTTTGTTCGTAGCTGTACAATCGCCAATTAACAACCAATATTAGGTCCTCTTACTCATAGGTGCATTCCACGAGTTTCAGCAATTTCGATAATGAATTGCTTGAAGTAAAGGGCTCTTAATTAACGTTAAACGTTAATTTCGTTGATAGATGTAATATGAGAGAATGAGTTTTCTTGCAGTGCACGAAATAAATTGCTGGTAAGTTGCAGTAATTAAGGTAAAACACGTAATGAGGAAATTGCTTTGCGAACCGTGATATCAGATGGCTTTATGTAGAGTCGAGTCGACTCCAGTTGAAGGAAAAGGGACAGGGACAGGGCTACTGCTCCCTGTTAAAGAAGCACATCAACAGGTAAGCACCTGCTGCTCCTTACAGCTCTCTCTATGAAATATTCATGTCAGCAAAGAGCTTAAAACTCACAACCGTGTTTGTAAATAGAAAAAAAAACGAGGTGTTATAACGAACACAGTTTGCGCAGCCAGGAGACGTCTCTTAAAGAGCAGGGCATCATGTTTGAATGTTGGTTCAGTTTCTTAACGTAATGTTCTGTTCAAAAAACCTCATGTGTTGCACTCACATGACTTTCTCTACTCTTGTACTAGCTATTCTTACTGCAAGGGGGATATGGGACTACAGTAGACTTTGAGCGATAGTCAAATCTTTTAAAGCTTTAGAATTCCATTTTCTTTTCACGGCCAAAAGGACAAAACAATGAGTAACGAACGTTCCATTTGAAAACAAAAGTTCAAGTACTCCAAAACTCACACAAGTGTGGAGTGAACCATTCCGGAGATATTGCTTATTTCTGTAATTTAACGAGTAAGTTTTTGTATAGTAAGATTTGATCTATCTCTCGCGGTTTACGAAAAAGTCATCAAGAGTGAACAGGACTACACAGACCATAGCCAGGAAATTCAAAATATGCATTTTATTTGCCATAAAAATATATTAATCTATGCCATTTTAATAAAAATCGTTAAAGCCGGTTTTGAAAAAAATCAAAATTTTAGAGAACTTAGGCATGTAAAGCAGGGGAAGACAACTTCGGGCCGTGTGATGTATTTAAACGAAGAGCCAGCTTGTACGTTCGTGTGACGTCAGGCGAGAGCAGTGTTTTGCTATGCACCCTAGATCAGCGGCGCATGTGTTCAGTTCCCCGTGTTTCACACTAGTTTGAGACCAGGCTTCAAGATGTAGAAACATTGTCAACTACGTTTCAGATCTTTGCGACCTCGTATTCATTGGATGTTAACAATGTTTCTAGCAGGTTGCAAATTGAATTGATACATTTACAGTGCGACGATTTGCTGAAGGACAAATATAAACACAAGGAAGACTTGGCTGATTTTTATAAGAATGTTCGTCAAACCAGATTTCTGAGGTTATATGCCCTTGTTGCACGGATATTATGTATGTTTGCTTCTACGTATGTGTGCGAATAATTCTTTTCTGTTATGAACCCTTCTAAGACAAAATCCCGAAGCATATCGTCAGACCACAATCTAACATGCAGTCTTTGGTTACAAATGTGCCGTACATTACGCCCTAACATTGACAAACTAGTTAAAGAAAAGCGAAACGGCGAATATCGGAAAATGTCCACCTAATTGTTCTGTATAGCTCTCCTCTAGCTCAGGCAAAATAGTTATAATTTCTGTTCTATTGGCGTTATAACATGACTGTTCACATAAACATAACATTGTAATTATTTGTAATCTGTGACTATTCCGTAATTGAAACAGTCAGCATTAAAATTGCGATGTCCGGCACGCGATTTCCTCTTCCCCGCTGTGACGTCCCACGTTCAACTGACCTTCGACGGGAGCATATGAGCTGAGTGAACTCACGTCACAGCAGCGATAGCTGTCTTCCCCTGATATAAAGGGTAATTTAAGGTGCAGAAATTTCCTTCAAAATCTTTGTGTCGCAACCTTGAATGCCAAATTTCGTTTTTAAGCTACTGTTCGTTTTAGTTATGCTGTTCTCACACACACACACACACACACACACACACACACACACACACACACACACACACACACACACACACACACACACACACACACACACACACGCACACACGCTCACACACACGCACACACGCACACGCACACACGCACACGCACACGCACACGATCTTTTTCTAAAAACGTGTCTTTTTGGGATTCAGGGGTTTCAAAACATACATTTCCGGTGGAATATGTAATACAGTACTTCCTGTACTTACTATACGCAGCAAAGCAAGTAAAAGAGGTTGTATAACGAAGGGAGTTTGCGCAACCAATCAACTAGCAGACGTTTCATAAGAGGTAGAGTCGAGGGTGCTGGTTCACTTTCTTAAGGTAAAGTTGCACGACTTTCTAAGAGATCGGCTTGTTCAAAAAAAGAAAAGGAGTGTTCCAGCTGCAGCTGGGCACATAACGATTTTACTCTTTCAACACGTCACCTCTTAGAGTTAGAGCTTGATTTGTTAAGGGGTCAGTGAAACGGAAATTACGTCATAAATTCTCTATTCCTAGCCCATAATTCCTTGCGCTACCGACGGCAATTCTGCAGCGCCATTTTAACTTCCTCTACCTAAAGAATAGTACATATAAGACATACTAAACTGACTTCAACAGTTCATCAAAAATGCATGTTTTGCGGTCCCTCATATATTACACTCACGTGAATTTCCCTGCTTTTGTGCAACATATAAACACTTATTTGCCTATGTTTTTTATGTTAATCGAGATTAGTTTTCTAAAATTATCTAACCGCTACATTTTTGTAGGTGCAAGGGCAACATGGGAATGCAGTAGTCTTTAAGTTATTGTCAAATGTCTGGAAAGAAGTAAATAAATAGTTCGCTCCACAAACAATGCATTGGACAAACGCTGTGTGTTTTATACCTTTTGTAAGGTAAGTTTTTTTCTATCTCTTACGTTTTTCCACATATAAAAAGGTTACCCAGGCTATACACGGCTTCTGAAGACTTTCCTAGAAAATTTAAGGTAATAGATTTTATTTGTATCTTAAACATAGGGCAATTCAATGAAAATTGTTAGCTATTTTTGAGAAAATTAAAATTTTCGAAACATGTTCCATTAGAGTAGTTTGCGGTGAAGGGGTTTTGTTGAAAACCTTTGGGTTGTGTCGTAGATGCTGAGTGAGTGAGTGATTAGGGTTTAAGGGCCCGTCGACAGCTAGGTCATTAGAGCCCCAAGTCAAAAGATAAAAAACGGATAAAACTCACCACCACTTAATACTCAAAGTCAAATATTAAAACGCAAGCTAAAACAGACAAAAGCTAAAACAGTTAAAACTTAAAACTTGTCTAAAAGGTAAGCTCAAAACAGTTAAAAACGTGTAAAATGATATAAAACGGTGAGCAGATAAAATGTAAAAGGTAAAAAGTAAAACCACGAAACAAAATTTAAATTTGTTTACCAAAGCCAATGCTGCCGACGAACCCCAGCACTGAATCCACAGCTACCGGGTCGTCGCCTAAGATCGACTTTAAAGCAGAACCTAGGCCAAACAACTGGCGCTCACGATTGTAGCGCGGACAATCAACTAGGACATGGGCCACAGAGATCGTAGATATTGAACTTAGCTAGTTTGGTATTTAAGCAACTTTTCGTTTTTGTTCACGCACGGACCTTTTACTAAAAATGTTTTATTTTTGTTTTTTTTTGTTTTTTGTTTTGTTTTTTTTTTTTTTTTTGTTTGTTCAAGGAGTCCCAAAACATGTATTGCAGTATCTATATAAAATGTTTGGGCAAAAATTAATACTTCACATTGCTTCCTGTAAGTACGTGGTGGTGGTGGCGGTGGCAGTTGTAGTAGAGAAAGTAGAACAATAGCTACGCACTGTGTGTGTGTGTGTGTGTGTGTGTGTGTGTGTGTGTGTGTGTGTGTGTGTGTGTGTGTGTGTGTGTGTATTTAAATTCAGCATCTTCCAAAGCTGTGACTCAAAGATTTCAAGCGAAACTCTGAAATCACGCACTGCCTTGGTATGCAATTGATCACATTGTTGAGGCCACCAGCCAATGAGCAGTGTTCTTGACATAGGTAGCGACAGAAGTAACTACGGTTTACTGCACAATTTGCATCTCCCACGTTATAAAGCTAAGGGGTAACAAACAACAGTGAAAGGGGTGTATTAGCTGTCGGGGAAGATGGCAGTCATGTTAGCATATTAAAACACGTGTAATTGTGATTTATCCCCACCGTGACTTTGCCCCCTGTAATTAAGTCTGTTTTAATAAGTGTGCAGCAAGAAGGGTAGCTAGGTAGGAAGGGGACAGCTGACCAGAGCTAGATGTGTATTAATATTTACATGTCTACTACCCCTTGTACACACAGTTTTCATCCCTCGCAAAACAAGGGTTGGAACCCTTACAAGCTTATACTTGAGGGACTTGGAGTGGACTGTTTATTGCTCAAACTTGTGGTTTACAAGTGCCTAGCCTAGCTCCTTGCACAAACGTTTGTCATCAAAATACTCGGATATACTGTTTCTCGGTTCACCTTAAGGATACGAAACATTGAACATTTTAGATTATGAATTACTGTATCCGTGCATTTTGTACTAAGAGTTTCTTTTCTAGCAGTTGGGGTCGATATTTTACTCTACTTGTATGAAGCCTTCATCTTTAAGGACTAAAGATCAACAACATACAGGATATTAAAATGAGGAAACAAATCGATGCACCAAACACCTTATGATTTGGGAAGTGTAGAAAGCTTGTACCGCCTGAGGAGCGCCCTTCCCTCTTTGTGGGTGAAACTGGAAGTTTGCAAGCAGTCTACTGCGGCGGCGACGGCTGACTGGCGCTGCTCGCGCCGTCTTTTGGCGGTTTACAGAATGCCTCAGGTGCATTCCTCGCAACTCTGAACAAGACTGTTTACACAAGTATTCCACAAAAGCACAGGCAACATTTCATACTGCAACGCCATCTCCCGAACAGTAATACAACTGCGATTGTATTTCACTTCAGTTCGTATGTCAGAAAATATAGTCAAAGAAAATAATCTCATTTCTTCAGTTTGTAAGTGGCTGTCTACTCTCGCTGTAAACATCGGGAATGAGTGGTCTAGTTTCGGGTGTATGTATATTATTTGATTAGAATACTAGAGTGAACCATTTCGGAGATATTCCTTGTTATTTGTGTGAGTTTTGGAATACTTTAAACTTTCGTCAAATGGAACATCGTTATTCATTTTTTTAATGTTTCAACTGTACAAAGAGAACAAATATGAAGGCTGTAAAAGATTTGACTTGACTATCGCTTAAAGCCTACTGTATTCCGATATTTCCCTTGTACCTACAAGGAAATAAGCAATAAGATAATTTCTGCAAATGTTTATCTCAATTAACACGAGGATAGAGGAATAAGAGTTTATAAGAATGATTACTACAAGAGTAGAGAATGTCATGTGAGTGCAACACATCATATTTTTGAAATTCTGTCTTAATTTTTTGATTAATGGTACACACTTATATTTACTTTCAATCACTGTTTCCACTAGTAATAGTAATTGTTTCAAAATTTTCTTCGTTGGTCTTTGAGAAACAATGAATTGTCAAGGTGGTCAAAGTAATGCCCCATCGGTAAAAAGTGAGTCATGTAAAAAATTAAAAAGTAATCGTTGAACAATGTTAAATATTACCTTTATAAACATACAAGATATAATACCCAATATTAAAATAAATTTCTTTTATAAATTGCTGAAAAGTTTTGTTACTAGTATTGGTCCTAAAATAACCCCCCTCCTGTTGACAGTATAAGTTGTGTCATAAGTAACTTTATACAGCTAAGCGATTGCAAGTTGCCTGTCACAAGGGCAGAACGTCACGTGATTGTGCGGGTACAGTGACAGCACAAAACACGCAGCTTACAGCGCACAGTGTCTCTGGAATATGTTCATTAGTTCCAGACAGTAAAATGCCTGCCGCACGAAAATCTAAATATTCACGTATTTCTGAAGTCGCACGAGAACTGGATGAGAATATTTTAATGCAAATAGTGACAACTTTGAATGTAAGTTATGCAAACACGTTATCTACAACGTTCCTGTACCTGGGCTCCTCTGTGTTGTGATCATGTGACAGACTGACCCCTCCTATTTCCTATAGTCCAAACTCCGCAACTTTTCGTTCTCTGTGTGAAGGCTTGATCCCTAATAAGGGTTAGCATTGCATTTGCGCTGCCTCACAATACCATGTGGGTGGCTAAAAACTAAAAGTTGCTATAAATTATATTACGCACTTCTTGTTGCAGCAAGACTTTCCATTACTAGGAGGCGCTGGTGTCGAAGCTAATAGTATCAGAACACCCATGGCTTCCCTAGAGAACTCACAGCTCCTTATGGAAGGGAGATATTAAAATTGGTCCGGAATTCATTAAGCCAAAGAAAGGATAGGGATTAAAGAAGGAAGGGGTAGTTTTCTTTGTAACGTGGGGAGCTTAACCCCTGAGAGATGTTATCATGACCTTAGCGTGCTGCTTTTAATTGGGTCATCAGTACAAAGTGTCCTGATAAGGAAGTAGCTTACTCTCCTGGGATAGGTCGAGTCATGCAGTTGCACAAAGCTTCAAGCGATAGTCATATCTTTCAAGAGCTCATTGTTATGTCACGGCTTTAACATTCCGTTCTCTTTACATCGCCATGACGTAAAAAGAAATAACCAATTCCTATTTGAAAAACCTGCAAGTGTTTGAAAAATCAAATCTATAACGAGAAATATCTCAAAAATGAATATCTAAAAAATTGACAAATTGTGCCCTTTATTGTTGTAATATTACGTCCAGGCGGCGCCATGGCCCAGCGGTTACACCGTTCACCTCTCACCAAGGGTTCGATCCTAGAGACCCGCATGTGGTATTCGTGGTGGACGAAACAGCGTCTGGGTGGGTTTGCCCCGAGTTCTCCGGTTTCTCCCGACACTCATTCCACCAACTACTCCCTCATCAGCATTCCATTCATCCATTTCACCTGAATTTCATATCATCTTCCTCGCTATCATACGTGGTGCTTGGCTGACTACCCGCCTCTAGGTCTTCACTCTGTCCGATCCATAGGTTCCTGGCTCCCCGATAGCCATCTGACCTTAGGTACCATGTTCTAGGGGTGTAAGTCCTACATAAGAGAAGGGTAGTCAGGTAAAGGAAGAACAATATTTTGTCTAACTCTTGTGATTTACCAGATGTGCAAAGATCTGGAACGAAGGATTTTAGAGGTTTTTCTCAGAAAATTGAATATATCGATTTTATTCACCATTAAAACAGATCAAATACATGTTTTAGATGTGTCGTTAGAGCTAGTTTTGGAGAAATGAAATTTTTTCCAACAAAGGGATTTTTGGAGTGTGAAACCGAAATTATTTCAACATATATATATTTGATAATAGAAAGAAACAAAAGGAGGTTCTAGTCAATAGTTAAGGGGAAGACGTAATAAGTGAGTGAGTAGTGGGGTTTACGGGCCCGTCGACAACTAGGTCATTAGGGCCCGAAGTCCAAAAATAAAAACAAAGAAATAAAACCTCACCCATTTAAAGCTAAAAAGTGAAAGTTAAAATACCTAAAAATGAACATTATAATTACTAAAAAGAGAGCTTAGACAGCTAAAAACGGAAAATTAAAAAACCGATAAACACTTAAATTACTAAAGACATAAAACTGGCTACTGTTAAAAAGGGCTAAAAACACGAGTAAAACATCCTAAAAGTATATTTCCGCCAAGATAAAAGGAACCTTACACTTGCTTACCAAAATCGATACGCGCAACAAACCGCAGTACTGTATTTACAGCTGCTGGGTCGTTGCCTAACACGGTGCACAGTGTAAGACCCAGGCCAAAGGACTGGCGCTCACGAGCATACCGCGGACAATCAGTAAGGACATGTGCAACGGAGAGTGGGACATTGCACGTCGCACAGACAGGCTCCGGATCACCGCGCAAAAGGTGTGCATGCGTGGCTCGAGTGTGGCCTATCCTCAGGCGGGTTAAAATCACCTCCTCACGCCTGGAATCCCTGCAAGATGTTTGCCAGGGTTGTACCGTTTCCTTGATTGTCCGTAACTGAGTGCCAGATAACGCTTCCCAAGATTGTTGCCAGAGAGTAAATAGATGGCGACGGAAGTACTTCTGCACATCTATATAGGGTAGCGTACGGGTGGAATATTCCGGAAGGCGACATGCAGACTTCGCAGCCGCATCAACTGCCTCGTTGCCCGGAATACCCACATGACCTGGGATCCACGTAAAAACGAACTGGTATCCGCGAGATAACAACTGAGATAAAAGTGTCTGTATTTTAATAATTGATGCCGAGTTGCCAACAAATTGTTGGAGCGCCTGAAGAGCGCTCAGGGAGTCGCAACACACAATAAAATGTCCAGGAACTGAACGGGAGATAAAAAGTAAGAAATAAAAGATGGCAAACAGCTCGGCGGTAAAAACTGAACTGGCGTCTGGAAGGCGGTATGTGTGAACCTCACCGTTGTATATAAATGCGGAACCCGTCGTATTACCCAACTGGGAGCCATCGGTGAATACCGGTGTATAAGTCCGGTATCGGCCCAGAACTGCGGTGAAGAGTTGACGGAACACCGAAGGAGGGGTAGCAGTCTTTGGACAGCCCGACAGCTCCAGGTCAAAGCGTGCACGCTGGAGCCGCCAGGGAGGACAGTGGCCAAATGAATGCCGCTCTACAACTGGCAGTCGGAGGGCGTTTGCGACAAGTAGTTCTTGAAACCTGATGCCACTTGGACGGGAGATTCTTTTATTCCGCATATAACGGTGCGCGAGGTCTGGACGCAATACAGGTGGAAACGAAGGATGACCTGGATGAGCGGCCAACCTTGCCACATAGGAACAAAGTAACAATGAGCGTCGAACAGACAGTGGAGGTTCGCCAGAATCAGCATACAGACAATCCACTCTACTTGTGCGGAAAGCCCCAGTAGCGAGACGGATACCAGTGTGATGAATTGTGTCTAAAAGGTGGAGTTTAGAGGCTGATGCAGAGCCATAGATAAAACAGCCGTAGTCTAATTTGGACCGGACCAGTGAGCGATACAACCTCAACATCACCGTGCGATCGCCGCCCCAAGATGCCCCAGACAGGACCCTGAGTACCCGAAGCGAGCGACCGCAGGAAGCACGAAGGTGACGTATATGATGCTCCCATGTGAGTTTGCTGTTGAGGTGTAAGCCCAAGAACTTCAGGTGCGGAACAAATGGAAGACGTGTGCCACGCAAATGAAGATCAGGAGGAGGGTGTACACCACGGAGTCGGTGAAAGTGGAGACACTGTGTTTTCGTAGGGGAAAACCGAAAGCCGGTGCGAGACGCCCACTCGGTGATGGATGTTATGGTCATCTGCAGTTGACGCTCGATGTGCTCCAAACTATAAGAGCGATAGTATATCGCAAAGTCGTCAACATACAGCGACATCGGGATTCCGCTACGAACAGCGCTGGTGATACCATTAATGGCAACGGCGAAAAGCGTAACGCTGAGAATCGACCCTTGGGGTACGCCATTCTCCTGAACCTTCTCTTGGGAGAGCGTGTTACCTATGCGGACACGAAAACGGCGAATTAGTAAAAAGTTAAAAATAAAAAACGACAAGTTACCGCGTAAACCATAACCGTGTAGAGTACGGAGAATGCCATAGCGCCATGTAGTGTCGTAGGCCTTCTCCAGATCAAAGAAGACACCCACGACATGCTGCTTCAAGAGAAATGCATTCTGTATGTAGGCCTCCATGCTTGTCAGATTGTCGACACTGGAGCGATGGCGACGAAAACCGCACTGGACATTACTCAGCAGGTTATTCGTCTCTAGCCACCACACTAAACGAGTGTTGATCATACGTTCGAGGGTCTTGCAAACGACACTCGTTAGGCAAATAGGGCGGTAGCTAGAGGCAAGTGCCCGGTCTTTCCCGGGCCGAAGTATAGGGATGACGATACCCTCGCGCCAGGAAGACGGGTAAACCCGCTGGAGCCAGATTCGGTTATAGATGCTCAGCAGGAAAGAAAGAGCCTGAGGTGGTAGATGAAGTAACATTTGTCGGTGGATGTCATCCGGACCGGGAGAAGAGTCGTGCGCCAGAGACAAGGAGTGCATCAGCTCTGCTGTGCTAAAAGGCGTGTTGTATGGTTCACTACCGTCGCTGTTAAAATTAAGAACTATCCGCTCCGCAGATTCCTTGATAGCTAAAAACGACCTATCGTAACTTTGGGTTTGGCTGGTAGCAGAGAAAGATTCGGCAAGGGCGTCGGCGATCGCCTGCTCGTTGGTGTAATAAGAGCCCTGTACGGCAAGACCGGGAATAATCGTCCGGCGACACTTGCCGTACATACGCCGAACCGCAGTCCACACCCTTTGTGTTGAAGTGCGTCGAGAGAGGGAAGAGACGTAAGTTACCCAGGATGTGCGTTTTGCACTGCGAAGTACAAAACGCGTCCGGGCACGCACACGCTTAAAGGCAATGAAGTTCTCTTCCGTAGGATGTGCACTGAAAACTCGCAGAGCCCGTTTGCGGGCTTTAACAGCCAAACGACATTCCTCGGACCACCAAGGCACGGGAACATGACGAGGTGTAGTAGAACCGCGAGGAATGCTGGAATTTGCTGCAAGCAGGACAGAACATGTAAAATACTCCACCATGTTGTCAATGGTGGTAAAACCATCGTCCGTAAGGTGAATGAGGGAACGGAATTTCCCCCAGTCAGCCTTGGAAATAATCCAGTGAGGGTATCGTGTTGGAATAGGATGGAAACCAGTAATGTGAATGTTAATGGGAAAATGATCACTGCCAAAGAGGTCGGAGAGCACCGACCAATCAATAAGTGGTACCAGTGACGGGCTACAGAAGCTAACGTCTAAGGCGGAATAGGTACCATAGGCAGATGATAAGAAGGTAGGGGCACCAGTGTTCAACAAAAGGAGGCCGGACATATCGCAAACGTCTGCTACAAGGCACCCACGAGCATCGTCAGTGTCGGAGCCCCATAAAGTGTGTTTGGCATTCAGATCACCAAGGAAGATAAGCGGTGGCGGAATCTGAGCCAAAAGAGCCCGAAGGTCGTTCGCGTGTACGACACTGACCGGTGGCATATAGACATTACAAATTGACAGACTCACGCCCTGCAACTGGACACGCACTGCTACAGCTTGCAGCGGCGTGTTTAGCGGGATGCTTGTGGCTGAGATGGTATGCGCCACCAGAGTAGCAACACCACCGCTTGCTCGTCGATCAGCTGCAGAGTCATGTCTAAATGCCGAAAAACCACGAAGATGTAAGGTGTGGTTAGGCTTCAGATGGGTTTCTTGTAGACAGACGACTGAAGGCGAATGGTGCCAAGCTAAGTGTTGTATGTCCGGGGCACGGGCCCGGTACCCATTAACATTCCACTGAATTATTTCCATAATAAAAAGGTTAAGCCATAGTCTTTATCTTTTTCTTCATCTTAACCTTGGCGCACTTGGGACCAATGATGGGTCCGTCCTCAGGCGACTCCTCGGAACTTCGGGAGTCAGAAGATCCCCGGCGGCTCGCGGAGCGGGAGCGGGACTTCGTGGAGGTACGACTACTCGCCCGATGTTTAGGTCGCGAACGATTTGTGGGAACAGGCAATACGGTGTAGCCTCTGCTTGTGGACCCCTGGTGAGCGTGTGTCTGCACAGCGGAAGATGTAGTTGCTGGTGCAGTTTTATCACGACGCGGTGGAGAGGTGCTCGCCGGTAAATCTGTTTGTGTCGAAGCATCTGCGACGGGTACATGCTGTATAGCAACAGTGTTCACAGGAGGGCGACGAACAGCGGATGCAAAACCTGTGGTGGTAGCAGGTTGCAGTTGTTGAAAGCGACGGCGCGCTTCAACAAACGTCAGGCGTTCTTTCACGCGCAGCTCCTGGATACACTTTTCCTCGAGAAACTTCGGACACTGTCGCGAGCTGGATGGATGACTCCCTCCACAGCTAACGCAGTAAGGGTCACGGGTGCAAGCCGTACCCTCATGGTATGGTAGTCCACAACGCTCACAAGTAGCAGGATGGGTGCACGAAAGCTTAGTATGACCGAACTTCTGACACTGAAAACAGCGCATAGGGTTCGGTACATACTGCCGAACTGCGGCACGCTCGTAGCCGCAGAAGATGTACTCGGGTAACTGAGTACCCTTAAATGTCAAAAACACAGTGCGTAAATCGATCACTTTTCCATCCTGTTTTCGAGTGAGACGGTACGCCTGACACACCCGTTGATCTGAAAGGCAGGTGACTATCTCTTCATTAGACAGACCATCAAGGCTGGAGGTGGTGACAACTCCTCTGCAAGTATTCAGTGTTTTATGTGGGACTACCCGGATAGGGTAGGAGCCCAATAAACTCGCTTTCAGTAGTTTCTGCGACTGGTCTGCAGTAATCACCTCTATCAATAGCGTACCGTCGCGTATTCTGGTCGCATTTTTTACAGGGCCACAGATTCGGTCAACTTCCCGTTTAATATAGAAGGGGCTAAGATCCTTTACCGTTTTCCCGTCACAAGCCAAAGTCAAAACCAAAAACGTGTCGAATGAGGAGGGTTTGCGCAGATGCATTATGAATTGGACCCCCATCCGGAACCGTCGGCGTCAGCCTGCCATCCGGGGGTCAAAGGATAAAAGACACCAAAATCTCCACGGTCTGTGCCGCCATGGAGACCCCTCCATGACTGACCTCAAGGCGTACTTCAGAGGAGCTACCCTCCGATCTCCACTGCTTGTCCGCATGGGTAAACCGTTCACCACGTGACACCCCGGTTTTATGCCCCCACCACAGGAATAACCGCCTGTGGCTCCCCGCTTTAGCACACGCTGCCTCAACGGAGTCAGCGTGGATTCAGGGGACTTCGAGTTGATTACACCGGGGTTCCGTCAGCGGTAACACGTCCGGCCGGTGATACTAACCCGACGGCACGCGGCCGTCGGGAGATTAACACCGGCCGTGCCCTCAAGGAGCTACGTGGGTGTACATGACGTGTGGACGGGCTCCGCACCTAAGGCTACACATGGGGGCAGTGTGAAGGGTCCGCACAACCTTCGCGCCTGAGACCTCCGAAGAGCACACAAGTCGGGGGCCGCGCAGAAAACCGTGGGACAGGACCACGGAGATAGGAAAGATCCCTGCTGGTGAGACAGGAGTTATAAATCTAGGAACTTACAAACTAATAATCAGAATAAGCCTAGAAGAGGAAGAGGGTGATATAAAAAGCAACACAAAACCTGCACGTGGCACAGTTAATGACTATGAAGCGGTGAAATGATGGTGAGCAGCTCGGGGCCCCGGGTACGCCAAACCCGGACCTACCGTGGTAGGTTCCCCTGGGGGAGTTTGATTTCGGAGTCCTCTTCTCCTAGATGAGTCGTCGACCAAGACTAACGAGCCTCATCTACCCGTTGGAATGTTCTTAGCTTCCCCTCACCTCTTGCCCACCAGTGGTCACAAAGACACACTTAGTAGGCCGTCTGGTTCGGGTACTAAGCCCCTCCGCCACGGCAAGGCGACACTCCTTCGGAGGGGGGAAGACGTAATAAAGCTGAATAGATTAAAGTCTCAAGAATGTAAGTCTAGGCAGATTTAAATGAGTGATAAGGTTACAATTGTTGTTTGTACGAAGCCATTGTGATTCCGCGGGCTGATTCCTATCTTACCATGACGTGCTCTAAAGTTAGCCAATGGAAATCGCTTCCTTCATGTTGCTCGCGCAAAAACAAATGCAACGCAAGACACACTCGTCTTGAATCGAGTCGAGATAACCCACGTTCAACTTGGGAGTTGTACGTAAGCTAGCGCGTAGACATAATTCGGCGGTTGCTAAAGCGTGACAAAGTTAAAGTGTTATAACGTTGTAGTTGAAGTTACAAAGTTACATTCTGTTTAAATATCGTCGGCAGTTCTCTACAAATCTGGAAATTTGCAAATAAAGTTAAATGTTGGTTAATTCTTCCTTTGGTTCCATTCCTACCACAACTCACGCACACCCTGCAGATTAGGACCTCTTGCTAGAGCTGGTCCGGACACCAAACACGAGATCTTATAGGTCTTAAAGGCGACGTCTTCGACGGAGAGGAACGTTTGCGTCAAATGGGATGATTTTCTTGAAAATATTTCTGTCGCCTTCAAGAATGTTGCTGAACTTAACTACGAAGTTAGGAATAAAACTGTCTTTTCCTTTTAAGTTATTTTGTTCATAGACATTCGGAAGCAATTCATAGGACCTTAAAAGGTGTACGCATCTTAAGCAAAATCTTGGTATAGATTTTTGGGTGGAGTGTTAAACCTTCGCTATCTTCTATGTAGGTGGTACAGAAAGAAAACATTCCAAACATAGTGCGCTAGAAAGTGGACAATATTTTTTGCACAAAGCTGTACTAGAGTGGAGGGGGGGGATGTTTGAGTTTTATGTCCCTGGGCATGAAAGGAATATATCCAGAGTTGTACGTATTTCCGCGTTGAAGGGTTATGGGACTATGACTAATTAACTCTGTAGCCGGAAGGCTAGGCGGAGCATTTCGACAACATGAACATACTGTGCTGAAGATGCAGGCAGATTGCATTTCCTCGTGTCGTTAGTGAAGATGCTCATTGTCTGCGAAACACTGATCATATTGCAGGTAGGGGAGACGCTAAGCGGCCAACACAACTGTAAAACCTGCTAATACAGCCGAGACTCTCCAGGAGTAGCAATGCTTCTAGCGGCTTTTTGTTGAGGAAACTTAAGACAAGGTTCTTGTCAGCACAAACCTGAGCTCTTGCTTCCAGCCCCAGTAATTTATCTGGCACCATTCAGGTTCCAGTAGAGGTCTGCATGGCCTCGTGATAAGCCCTTGACCCTAGGTCGGTTCGGCCTATTGTTCAAAACTGCCGTTGGACGTAAAGAAGACCAATTGTTATACCTTCGCTAAAAACAATTGCATGCGTTAGTCTCGCAAAAACCTTTTTTCTTTCCTTCATCTCAATACTGGGATAGTTTAGTAAACAAACATTACCAAAAACCCAAAGGAACAGAAAAAATAAAATCTAAAAAAATTGAAAATGGCAATTCTGTATGGGAATTGCCACTTCGGATTACTTTCAATATATGCCGTTTATTATCTTCTAAAATTTTACCACAAATACACGGCTTTATTCTCGTCGTCAAAACTCACCATTTTTTTTACTGCTTACAAGCTTCCCGAGTCCTTTTAGTGTCTTTCTTCACTTCCTTTGTCTCTCGTGCCCCAATCACCCGCGACGCTCGTTGAATCTTCTTACGACACACACAGCTGTTTTGCGCATGTCAGTCGGTCAGGGTGTCAGTGAGTAACTCAACTCTAAAACTCACTCTGGCCTCCTTATATACTGGGATGAAGTCACAAGGACCTATCTCGATTGCTACACATGTACCAAAAATGACTCACCTAGAAGTCTCACGAAAGTTCTCGACGCTCCTTTTGCTTCTGACGCCTCGATTGTTAACAGTCACGTACACGGAACAGTCCCTTTGTCGTGCGCCGAGGCCGACGTCACGTTATGATTTATTATCATCGTGATTATCATTAACATTATTATTAAGCCAATAAGTGCCAAATAATTTTATTTAAAGTCAAATTAGATCATCCGAACCAGCTGGTTGGTAAAGTATGAGTTATTCTCGTGCCGATCCAGGCTCAGTTCTAATTCCAGCAGGGATCTATCTCTAAGTTTTCACGTCGCAGCCTGCTACAGAGCTGAAGTTCAAAGACCTCCTAGCAGTTTCCTCCGTGAATGGGCCAGCACGTAATGAATCTGGACTCTGACTTTCGAGCCACCTCCAAGGATGACGAACTCGACGAAGGGTTATGTCTGAGCAAGAAACCAGCCGGCTCATCACCAGCACATCATGCAAAGTAAAACTTTACTTGACCAGACTAGTATACCTAACATGGAAATTGAGCTGTGCACCTCCGAATACAAGTCTCAAACGCTACCAATTTTCCAAAGTTTAGTGGGGAAATAATGACGGGAAGAAACGCGTTTAGTAGTTTGTATCTTTTGTTTACTATCTTTACTACGACTTTTGAATGTATTCCTTGAGAAACGCTTATGCATGAAGTACAAAACCAAATATTTATTCTTCCACTCGAAATAAATTTGGGATAAAAAGGCATCATAGATGTAAGCCTAACCTCTTGTAAATAGACCTGCATGGGAGACAGCCCTATCAAGTTCTCACCTAAATTTTTCGTATTTAAGTTAAAATAAGAATCAATGTTTAATAAATACTATAATGAAATTATAATGCAGCTAATACCCATGGTTTTTACATGAAAGGCGACTGGCCAGTTGAAGAGAGAAAGACACGAAGAAGGGCCATTAGCTTTTACATTCCAGAACATTATCGACAGATGATCAAATGCTTCTGGAAGTTTATGCCACCTCTGTGAGAGGTTAGAGAGGTCTTGTGTTCGATGCTCCAGCAGAAGGAAATACAGCTTGTGTCGCGGGTTCTTCCTTATGCCACTATGTCGCAGGAAAAATGAGATGACAATGACAAACTGAACTCAAAGAAAAACTGATTTAATCCACATATGGCGAGTAAGAGGGAAGAGACTTAGTAATTATTTGTATACTCCGAATTTCCAGTCTATTAATTTTTCACGTACAATCCTGTTTTTCAGGAATTCTGCTTCCAGCATTCTATACATTTTCCTTTGTAGTTGCAGAGGGCGCTAACGGTGGTTTTATGACAAGAAAATAGAGTTGAGAGGCACCAAAGTGGAGGCCGAGGAATTATTGATAGCAGGAAAACTGCCGGAATCGATAGCGGTCTGCAGAGACTCCCTTATGGGGTCAATTATTAACGAGGTTGTCAGAAGTATGTGGGCAGATCTTCAGGGTCTGGGACCCCGGAAGGTTCACCCTCGAGACTCACGGCAGAGATTTGCTGACCTCGCTGACTGCCTTATATCCACACTCAACCAATATTTAAAACTATGTACCTCATCGCAGTGATTGCTTGCCTTTTCTGACTTGGCTAACTCTCAATACAATTGCCATGACGATGTTGAAAGTAAGCATTCTAACCACATTTTCCCATAAGGGAATGTTAATGAAAATAAGTTTTCCTATGTAAAAAACCTGATGTGTTGCACTCACATGACTTTCCCTGTTCTTGTACTAACCATTCTTACAAACTCTTAAACCTATATCTTCAGGTTAGTTGAAATAAACATTTGTAGAAATTATGTTTTTGCTTATCCTTCAAGTACAGGGGGAATATTACAATACAGTAGACTTTGAGCGATATTCAAATCTTTTAAAGCTTTGAGATCCCGTTCTCTTTGCACGACTAAGATATAAAAATGAATAACGATGTTCCATTTGACAAAAGTTTTCTGAAACTCATACAAATAACAAGGAATATCTTCGTAATGCTTCACTCTACAAAAGAAAAAATAAATTATTTTATCAAGATCTACATTTTTTGTGCAGTAAGATTTGGTCTATTTCTTACGGTTTACCACTTATGCAAAAGTCGTCCAGAGTAAACAGGACTTCATAGGCTAAAGCCAGAAGATTCAAAATATAGATTTCATTTGCCATAAAAATATCCCAAACATATGGCATTTAATCAAAATCGAAAGAACCATTTTTAAGGAAATCAAAATTTTTCATAAAGGGTAGTTTAGAGTAGAGCAATTTTCTTCAAAATCTGTGTCGTACCCTTGAAAGACGAATTTAAATACCAACTTTGGTTTTTAACCGACTTTTCGTTTTGGAGTTATGCTACCCACAGACTGACTGACACACACGCGCACTCACACACAATATTTTTCTAAAAATGCTTTTTATGGATTCAGGGGGCCTCAAAAATATATTTCCGATGAAATCTCAACATCAAATTATTGGGTGGAATACAAAACTTAGTATACGAAGTAGAGAAAGTAATACACAAAGGTAGGTATATATACAAATGTTTAAGAATTGATCGCTATAAGCTGAACTTAGAACCCCATACTTCTTCAATGCAATCGCTTAAAGTAGCTGAATATCGACAGGACTTTAGAATGATACAGTACTAAACAATTTGAACCCTTAATAATAGTAGTAGGGGAGCCCAATGGGGGATTTACTCAAGCGCAGCAAATTAACATAAGGGGGGATTCCTTGTAGCCTAGTGAGTACCTTTACCACATATAATATCTGTATTTAGGGTAGCCGATCATAATAAAAACTGCATAGTCAGAAATACTTGAACGACTCAGGTTAAGGTATGGTGGGTTAATTACATGCCGAAAGGTATGATTTCAATAATCTGACTATTTGAACCTGACGTAAGGGAGTTTTTATTTTGAAGAAACTAGTTCACAGATAACAGGAAAAATATAATCTTACAATCTCCATAAGTCGAAGTAACAAAAGTCGTCAATAAGGTTTAGATCCTGCAGCTGCAGTGAAGCATGTGTGCCGCACTCCGCACCTCGGCTCGAGTGACAATGCTGCGCGAGTCGGAATGTCATACTATCTTCCTTAAGGTGAGTAATACAACATTTTTCATTTTCATGCTGTTAAACTGTAGGCAAGTACTTGCCCACAGGCTCAGAAACAGACTACGCCTGATTGGCTAGAAAACACGTGACTGTGACGTCGATGGATATTTATCTTCTGCGCAACCGCGTTTATTCGTGATGGCAACTATAATCCCCAACAAATAACATTAATTTAATACTGTGACACTGATTAGAGAGCAAAGGAAAGGAGGGTAAGGAGAGGAAAGTGCGGAGGGTAACGGAAGACGGTATAAAAGAAGAGAAGAGAAGGAGATGAGAGGGGAGAAGACTACAGGGAGAGGAGAGAAGTGGAGTGAGGGAAGAAGAAAGGAGGGGAGAGATGGAAAAGGAGCACAAAGAAGAGGATAGTGGGTTGGGGTGAAGGAATGGAGTGAGGGTAAAGGAGAGAGGGGAGCTGTGAGGTAAGAGAGTAGGTTTGGAAAGAGAAGAGGAAGAAAATAGAGGAGAAAACAGAGAGGAGAGGAGAGGTGGAATGTACAGAAGAGGAAAGAAGAAGAGCGAAGGAGAGGTGGTGTGGGGCACAGAAGAGAGCTAATGTGGGGGAAGAAAGGGGCACGGGGAGGGGAGAAGAGGAGTGGGGGACCGGCGAAGAGGACAGGGAGGGGATACAAGAGGTGGGGAAGGGAGAGCACAGAAGAGGATAGATTTGTAGGGGAGAGTAGAGGAGAAAAGAGGATGAAGGGAGAGTGGCGAAGAGTAGATGGGAGATGGAATGAAAGGGAAGAAAAGAGAAGAGAAGCGATGTATCCCATAGAGGTACTGTCTGATGAGGTTAGCCGTGTGAACTTGTTTGACAAGCACGGTGATTGAGTTCACAAGAACTAACTCTTCATGGTTTTTAAGAATGACAAACCTCCGGACCGACCGACCAACCCTCGCTTTCTCATAATCGACTTTGTTGTCTGGGATGTGGGATGGATCTCATTTACAAGTCAAAAGGGTAAAGCGAGGGTGGAAAGAAGGCTCTTGTCATGTTAATGGAGATTTGGTGCCACGTAAGAAAACACTTTGACGTATCGGATAACAAAAGTAATTACGGGAATACTGATTAACTTTCCTAATTATACAGTTCCAAAGATTATTTCAACATCGTGTTGTTTGTGATAAACAACATGTCCTAATTAACAATCTCAGCTTGTTCTCTCTCCAGAAGGAATACATCTCTTTTTTAAAACATTCCCTTGTCAGAATTATACAACAGAAGTTTACATTTACCTTATACATAAATCATTACATTACATTCACAAAGGCGAGATATTCCTATACCTGATATTCATATGAATGGTTTTCTTTCGGGCGGCACTAATGAACCAACGCCGAGTTTACAACTTTCTTTCCTATCCTACGTATCTAGAGGAAATATTTCATACAAATATTTATACCTATATTGCTTTTTCTACCACGTTTAGCATGTAGAAGTATTGCACTTCACTCAATAGCAATATTTCATCGGAAATATGTGAATAATGACAATTTGACAAATCCCACTTCTGACACCAGCGTGACAAGTATAATTACTCTTTCAGTCAAGTTGTTTCTTTCCCTTCTGCGTATTTTACTATTTCATTTAAATAGGTTTCTCTACTATGTTCAATAAATAAGGGAAGCATTGTATTCCAGTAAAAAACTGGGGATTTCATCAGAAATTTGTGACAAATAACAATGTGACAAATCCCACCTCTGACAATTGTGTGGCAAATTAAAATTACAGTTGCTTTTAACGTTACTGTATTTCTCTACTAAAATGAATCACAAAACACAATTCTCTTTTCCATCGTCCACATAAATAGCTGCCTCGACGATACACTCACTAAACACTCTCTCAACACAACTCACAAAAACTGTCTTGCTCAGCACTAGAAGATTCACATCAAAAAGTGCCTTCTCTCGGCGCATCGACTCACTATATAGGCCAGATGAATAAAAAATGAAAAAGTGACTTTCTCTAGTATTGTACTAACCATTCTTACAAACTCCTATTCATTTATCTTCTTCGTGTTACTTGAGAAACATTTTCAGAATCTATCTTATTATTTTCCTTTAGATGCAAGGGGAACATGGGAATACAGTAGGCTTTGAGCGATAGTCGAATCTTTTAAAGCTTTGAGATTCTGTTCTCTTTGCACCGTTGTGGTATAAATAGTGAATTACGATGTTCCATTTGACGAAAGTTTGCTTTCCAAAAGCCACACAAATAACAAGGAATGCCTATCTCGGAAATGGTTCACTCTATAACAAATTAATTTAGACATAAATTGCGTGTGATAGCAAGATCTATATTTTTGGTATAGTAAGAGTTGGTCTATCTTACCATTTACCAGTTATGTAAAAGTCATCCAAATTAAACAGAGCTGCATAGGCTGTAGCCAGAAATTTCATTTCTCATAAAAATATTTCAAACATGTGACACTTTAATCAAAACCGCTAGAGCCATTTTCAAGAAAATCAAAATTTTTGAAAAATTTCCATGTAAAGGGTAGTTTATGTTGGGGCTATTTTCTTCAAAATACTCGTGTCGCATTCTTGAAATACCAACTTTGATTTTAACCAACTTTTCTTTTTTTGAGTTATGTTGTGTGTGTGTGTGTGTGTGTGTGTGTGTGTGTGTGTGTGTGTGTGTGTGTGTGTGTGTGTGTGTGTGTGTTTTGAGTGAGTGAGTGAGTAGGGTTTAAGGGCCCGTCGACAGCTAGGTCATTAGGGCCCCAAGTCAGAAGATAAAAGCAGGGGAAAACTCACCACCACCTAACACTGAATCAAATATTAAAACGGGGAGTCTAAAAGAAAGATAAAAGCTAAAACAGTTCAAATGTAAAACTGGTCTAAAAAGATAACATAAAAACAGTTAAAACCTCAAAACTGATCTTAAAATGTACACAGATAAAAATGCCAAGGTTAAAAATAAAATCACGAAGTAAAATACAAGTTAAACCTGCTTAATGTAAGTGTTTGGTCTTCATCTTTTTCTTTTTCAGTCTTATCTTGACCGACTTGGGACCTGGTATGTTCAAGTCGCCATCCTCAGATGAGTCTGAAGAGCCCTGTCGGCTTGTTGAGCGGGAGCGGGACTTCTTTGGTGATGGACGACTACTCACCCGGTCTTTAGGTCGCGAACGGTGAGCGTTTCCAGGTAAAACGGTGTGGCTACTGCTTGTGGATGGCTGGTGAGCAGGTGTCTGCACGGCGGAAGATTTAGTTGCCGGTGCAGGTGTATCACGGGACGGTGGAGAGGGAGAGGCGCTCGTTGGTGAGTCAGTCTGCGTGGCAGCATCAGCGACTAGAACGTGCTGAATGGCCATAGTGTGGGCAGGAGTGCGGCGGACTGCTGACGCGAAACCTAGGGTTGTCGCAGGTTTCAGCTGTTCAAAGCGGCGACGTGCTTCCAAAAAGG
Source organism: Tenodera sinensis (assembly GCA_030765045.1). NCBI lineage: Eukaryota > Metazoa > Arthropoda > Insecta > Mantodea > Mantidae > Tenodera > Tenodera sinensis. The sequence goes on along the minus strand of CM060961.1, from coordinate 21,510,536 downwards.
TGAGCCGTTCTTTCACGCGCAACTCCTGTATAGCTTTCTCGTCCATAAATTTAGAACACTGACGCGAGCTTGATGGATGGCTGTCTCCACAATTCACACAAAGAGGATCCCGTGTACATGCCGGGTCTTCATGGGCTGGTGATCCACAACGCTCACAAATAGATGGATTATTACAGGAAGTCTTAGTATGGCCGAATCGTTGGCACCTGAAACAACGCATTGGGTTTGGCACATACTGGCGTACAGCGGCACGTTCATATCCACAAAAGATGTACTCAGGTAATTTCGTGCCTTTGAATGTTAGAAATACTGTACGCAAAGCTAACTCCTTGCCATCCTGTTTTCGCGTAAGGCGATAGGCCTGACATACACGCTGGTCAGAGAGAGAGGTGACAATCTCCTCATTCGACAGGTTGTCTAGACTTGAGGTGGTGACAACTCCCCTACAGGTATTAAGCGTTTTGTGTGGGGCTACCCGAATTGGGTAGGATCCCAACAACTTCGCCTTCGAGAGTTTCTCTGATTGCTCTGCCGTTTTGGTCTCGATTAACAGCGTACCGTCACGTAGTCTTGTCGCGTTCTGCACCGGGCCACATATTCTATCTACCTCACGTTTAATATAAAATGGGCTAATATCCATAATCGTCTTCCCTTCACAAGCCAATGTCACAACAAGAAAAGAGTCAAAATGAGAAGGTTTGCGCGGATGCATATTGAAATTGGACCCCCATCCGGAACCGTCGGCGTCAGCCTGCCATCCGGGGGTCAAAGAAAACAAAGACACCAAAATCTCCACGGTCTGTGCCGCCATAGAGACCCCTCCATGACTGATCTCAAAGCGTACATCAGAGGGGCTACCCTCCGATCTCCACTGCTTGTCCGCATGGGTAAACCGTTCACCACGTGACACCCCGGTTTTATGCCCCCACCACAGGAATAACCGCCTGTGGCTCCCCGCTTTAGCACACGCTGCCTCAACGGAGTCAGCGTGGATTCAGGGGACTTCGAGTTGATTACACCGGGGTTCCGTCAGCGGTAACACGTCCGGCCGGTGATACTAACCCGACGGCACGCGGCCGTCGGGAGATTAACACCGGCCGTGCCCTCAAGGAGCTACGTGGGTGTACATGACGTGTGGACGGGCTCCGCACCTAAGGCTACACATGGGGACAGTGTGAAGGGTCCGCACAACCTTCGCGCCTGAGACCTCCGAAGAGCACACAAGTCGGGGGCCGCGCAGAAAACCGTGGGACAGGACCACGGAGATAGGAAAGATCCCTGCTGGTGAGACAGGAGTTATAAATCTAGGAACTTACAAACTAATAATCAGAATAAGCCTAGAAGAGGAAGAGGGTGATATAAAAAGCAACATAAAAGCTGCACGTGGCACAGTTAATGACTATGAAGCGGTGAAATGATGGTGAGCAGCTCGGGGCCCCGGGTACGCCAAACCCGGACCTACCGTGGTAGGTTCCCCTGGGGGAGTTTGATTTCGGAGTCCTCTTCTCCTAGATGAGTCGTCGACCAAGACTAACGAGCCTCATCTACCCGTTGGAATGTTCTTAGCTTCCCCTCACCTCTTGCCTACCAGTGGTCACAAAGACACACTTAGTAGGCCGTCTGGTTCGGGTACTAAGCCCCTCCGCCACGGCAAGGCGACACTCCTTCGGAGGGGGTGTGTGTTTTGGGTGGAATACTACACTTCCTCTACTTACTATACGTAGTAGAAAAAGTAAAGATGCTGCCAAAGAAGGTCATAGATTTCGAGATTGTCGTTTATTTATAATTTTGTTCCTGATGAAGGCCATCGACGTTTATATGGCCGAAAGCTCAAGGTTTATAAATTTGACGATTTATATTATGCATAAAACGAAAATCGATTTTTGGCCAAAAATGTCTCCCAAATGTCCTTAAACAGCTGCTACAATAAGGAAAGTATTATAATGTTACAGTAATGTTATTTTCTGGCCTTGGAAAGTAGGAATGCGAAATGTGAGGTAGGTGCAGACATATACAAATTAAAAAAAGTTTAGAAACGCGAGTGGCAGACAAAAGGTTGGTGCACAATAACGAAGTTTCCGTTTGTAATCGTATATAAAGGCGAGGCGAGGCGAGGCAGCAACTTGTTTGAATCGCTTGGTCTAATGTCGTGTAATAATGTACAGGGGATGAAAATCCAATGCGCCGCGCGCCCTCTAATAAATTTTCTGCTGCTGCCCAACCCACCCTCATTAACAATAACGGCACCAGGAGAGATCGTTCGTGAATGAAACATAACGCATCTCCGATTGTTGCACAGTTAAGATGTGATTTATGGCTCGGCCTTGTATTCTTCCTCAAATATGTACCACTTCATTTGGAAAAATCAGTTTAACTTTCATAATCTTTATTGTTTAGTAGCAAAAATAAATAATTATCATCTAAAGGTCACTTAAACCCGGGATATAAAGTATTTACAATTGCAAGTCGCTCTTGGGGTATTTATCTCTTTCCCTTGTGGTCTACCGGGAAAGTACGAATTGGCTGGGTAGCTTAGTGGTTCAAGCAGCCGTTGTGGCGTTGAATTTTTTAGTCCTGATTCCACCTCTTAAATTCATAGTTGTTTATAGAGACCGTTAACCACACTAAGAGCAACCAATCAGCAGCCCTAGTTTAACATAGGGTAGACAAAATTTGAAGGGGGAAATTACCACCTCGGCCTGCAAATACTTTGAATGCCTGCCGGGAGGGAGCACTGAGTTGAGGTGAGAAGATACAAGGGGTAGTCGGACCTTAGGAAAGATGACAGCAGAGGACGGGGTACCTAACAATTACAGATTTAAACTCTTCGGTGGAAGTTCCTACACCGGCTCTTCCCCCTGGGGGCTCTAGGTCTCCTGGGGGCCAGGATATACAAAGAGCAAATACTTGTCATGCACGCCGAAAATCCCAACAACTAAAACAACCAAGCAAATGAAGGTTGAAGTGAAATAAAAAGTGAGGTTAAACGCAAGGGCAAGAAAAGCGGAGCTGTAATTATCCTTCTCAGCATTTGGCTGGTGACCAGGAGAAATTTCCGAAAAAAAAATTTCACATGACTTTCTCTACTCTTGTACTAACCATTCTTACAAACTCTTATTCCTATATGTTCTTCGTGTTAGTTGAGATAAACATTTGTACAAAATTATCTTGTTCTTTATTTCCTAGTAGGTGCAAGGGGAATTTTAGAATACAGTAGACTTTGAGCGATAGTCAAATCTTTTAAAACTTTCAAATTCCATTCATTGCACGGTTAACGTATAACAAATTCAATAACGATGTTCCATTTGACAGAAGTATAAGCTCTCTAAAACTCACAGAAATAACGAGGCATATTTCCGGAATGGTTTGCTCAACAGAAAAAATTATTACGGTATAAATTGTTTATTTTATCAAGATCTACTTTTTTTGTATAGTAAGACTTGCTTTATCTCTAACGGTTTAGCAGTTATACAAAAGTAATCCAGAATAAATACTCCTACAGGGGCTATAGCCAGAAAGTTCAAGATATACATTTCATTTGTCATCAAAATATCTCAAACATATGGCATTTTAATCAAAATCATTAGAGGCATTTTCAAGAAAATCAAAATTTTCGAACAATTTTCCATGTAAATGTTGGTTTAGGTTGAAGCAATTTTCTTCAAAATCTTCGTGTCGCATCCTTGAAAGACATTAAACCTAAATACGAAATTTGGTTTTTAACTGACTTTTCGTTTATGAGTTATGTTCTCCACAGACTGACACACAACACACTCACGGACATTTGCTAAACATGTTTTTTTTTTTTTTTTTTTTTTTTTTTTGGATTCAGGGGGCCTCAAAGCATATTTCTGGTGAAATCTCGACATCGAATTTTTTAGTGGAATGCAATACTTCCTCTATTATACTATGCATAGTAAAGAAAGTAAAAAATTCCAATATATATTTTATTTAGGTAGCACTGCTGCCGAGATCCGGGTTTGATTCCTGGTAATGTGTTCCGGGGTGTTCTCAGCCTCGTTAGGTCTCTGAGGAGCTACTTGGTTCAGCAGTAGTGGCTGCTGGTTGCGAAGACGTCGTGAGGGATCTACGCCTTGACCACGACCCACTCTCTAGTACTGCACCCCGGTCATGACTGACATGGTGTGCACGGGTAGACGAGCAGCAGCCGTGCGAAAGTGCTGTTCCGCCACAAGGTTAGTTATATTCTACTTAGCATTGAAGTCTGTTAAATAATATGGTAATTCAAATCAAAACACTTGCTATAATTTGAGAAAATAAAATAAAATGTTCCATGTAGAGGGTAGTTTGAGGTAGGGAGATTTCTCTTAATTCTTGTGTCGTATCCTTTGAAACTGTGAACTTAAATATTGTAATTAACCGACATTAATCCCTGCAGGTACTTTTCTATCACCTTTTTGCTTCTAAACGTTCGCACAAAAAAGTTCTTTTACTGACGTTAACACAGTTTACAGTCTTTCGTGTTATTACAACTCACAACTGTTCTCTTCTTGTAACTTTGGCTCACTTCTTTCACTCTCTTTACTTTCTCTATCCCACAAACGCTATCTCTGACAATACAATCACTCAACACTCGTTAGAACTTCTTCACTTCGGTGCATAGTATCTTTCACAGCTGTCTCACACTCGCTGACATACTGACCGACTCAAAAACTGCCTCCTTCCATGCACTCCATAAACTTTTATACCATCGATAACGCAGCCAGATCTTTTTCGAACGCCTACGAACAAGCAGGCTGTCGGAAACTATTCGAATTCTCCGGAAAGCCCCTTGTGTTGCCCCCTTGTTGTAGGTCACGTGTTCGCTCGCGTGAGTGGCGTGGAGAAGCTTGACCTTGATCGCCTTGTTGCGTCACACTGCTGCCCCCTCAGTGCTGCTCGTCCCAACCAGCATCGTTGCCAGACGACCTCGATATACCAATAGCATCTTATCTAGGAGCAGCCTCCGGATGTGGTAGACTTCGCCATCGAACCTCTTCTCTAGATGGCATGATCTTTGGCAACATTGTTGGGTAGCGCCCCTTAGTCAGGGTAGAGTGATCTCTGCTATCCTGCTTGAAACTTCTGCGCCAACCTGCCTGGTTGTAACGGCTCTTCCTTCGGTTGCCTTTCAGCCAGATGCGTTGATGCGTCATCCTGCGCCCATTGGATTCCACGACCGCCAATCTCCCTAATGTACCTTCTTAGTTCGCTTGCTCCTGGCGGGCCCAACCGCGACCTCTTCAAGGCTCATCATCCTACCAAGATGTGTGCTGAAGCCACGGAGGGTTAATTCGTCCTGTCCAACTCGCAGGACCCTCCTATCGAAGTCGACCGTCGCCTAATGGCTCCTGAGGGCATCCAGTCCCAGTTTCACCTCAGCCACTCTCGCCGACGCCCGCTCTCTACTTCGCCCTCGGCTCATCGCTACAGCAGTCCCGCCCCGAGGTCACTCCCGATGTCTGTCCTGATGTCGCTCCCGAATTCACTCCCGATGTCACTCCCGATGTCACTCCCGATGTCACTCTCAATGTCACTCCCGATGACACTCCCGATGACACTCCCGATGTCACTCCCGATGTCACTCCCGATGTCACTCCCGATGTCACTCCCGATGTCACTCACCCTCGAAACCCTCTCACTTGCCCTCGAACCCTCTCACTTGCCCTCGAACCCTCTCACTTGCCCACTAACCCTCTCACTTGTCCTCGAACCCTCTCACTTGCCCTCGAACCCTCTCACTTGCCCTCGAACCCGCTCACTTGCCCACGAACCCGCTCACTTGCCCACGAACCCGCTCACTTGCCCTCGAACCCTCTCACTTGCCCTCGAACCCTCTCACTTGTCCTCGAACCCTCTCACTTGCCCTCGACCCCTCTCACTTGCCCTCGAACCCTCTCACTTGCCCTCGAACCCTCTCACTTGCCCTCGAACCCTCTCACTTGTCCTCGAACCCTCTCACTTGCCCTCGACCCCTCTCACTTGCCCACGAACCCTCTCACTTGCCCTCGACCCCTCTCACTCGCTCTCGACCACTCACTTGTCGTCAACCCCTCTCCTTCGAGCCATCGCCCCCGACCACTCCTTGGAGCCATCGTCCTCGGCCCTTCAGGCTCTCCCCGTCGGCCTCGACCCCCGGGCGCGCTCCATCACCCTCGCCCCTTCTCCCTTCACTCTTCCGCTCCATCTTCCTCTCTATCCTCGTCGCTCTCCGTCTCTCGATCCATCCCTCTCTCTATCTCTGCATCTCTCCCCATCACACTCCTCACCTCTCTCTCCATATCTACCTCCTCTTTCCATCTCTCTATACTTTACTATCTCTATATATGTTTGTATGTCTATATCTCTATACTTATCTCTCTCACTCTCAATCACACTTTTGAAACTGTGTCGACTTTTTGGCTGGAAAAGTAGGAAAGGTATGGTTAAAATAAATAAATGGTATTTTCAGTATATTTAATTTTATTATAAAATTAGAAAATTGACGTATTATTGAATTATTTGCACAGGTAACTTTCTATGGCTATGTACAAAAGATTAAAATACTTAACTGACTCAGCTAAAGATTTTCGTCGAGTTGCAGAAGTAAATTACAACATACACGTTGTCAGTAGCATAAATATATAAATTTGTATTGATAATTGATGACAATGTAGTGAGCAATATTGCATCAATATTTACTTCATTTGCGGACCTATGTATGTTTTGAGTTTAGTACCTCCAAATAAGCACACACAAACTATAGGTGTTTATTTTTCCCCGAGAGAGCTTTGGAATTGCTTTCTCTTTGCACGGCCGATATGAAAATTAATAACAACCTTCCATTTGAGAAAAGTTTAAGTATTCCAAAACGTGCATAACTAACGAGGCATATCTCCGAAACGGTTAACTTAAGAATAAATTGTGTATTTTAACACATTTATTGTTTTGGTGCAGTAAGATTTGGTCTATCTCTTACGGTTTACCAGTTATGCAAAAATCGTCTATAGCCTGCATAGTTCTGTTTACTCTAGACAGAAAATCCAAAATACACATTTTCTTTGTCATAAACCTATCTGAAATATCTGGTATAGTAATAAAAATGGTTAGTAGTTTGCTAGAAATTCAAAATTTTTAAAACATTTTTCATGTAATGGTTGGTAGTTTAAGGTGAAACAATTTTCATCAAAATCTTCATGTCGTTTCCTTGAACGACATTAACATTAACATTAATACCAAGAAGTTAAGGTGGGAAAAGTCAGTGATGAGATAATAATTAGTTAATAAGCTCCGCGAAAGGGTAGAAAAATATTTTGCAACTGTGCATGTGTGAAGTATCTGAACTGAGTATTTCCATTATGAAAATGTATCATTATAATCTGCATTTCTGGACTTATAATTTCACTTATTAACAATAAGTGATTTGGTCTTCAGGTTGGTTAGTACATTCACGTGACCTTGACACTAAAAGTATGACGCAGAGCGGGCTGTGTTAATACAGTATAAGAGAAATATGTTGTATATTCAGTTAGAAGAAAAAGTGATAAAAAGTAATTGGACTGAACTTCTCATTTTGGTGTCAGAAGTGGGATCCGTTGATTTGTGAAATTGTTACATTGGTGTCAGAAGTGGGACGTGAGAACCACGAAGATAGAAAAATTATTGCCCCGAATGGGAGGAAGAACTGGAGACGAAAATGAATAACATAAACCCCTGTTTGAATCTCCCTTTTTTACACATATTTCTAAGGTCGATTACAAAGAAAACAAACCGTAGCTTTTGTAATTAAACAAAAGAAAAATAAACCTACATAAATGCACAAAAACTGCTTTAAGAATGCAGAGTTGATAGGTCAAAGGTTGTAATTATCAGAGGAGATAGGCAGCTAGGCGGCTGAACAACTACAACACTATTACAAACATGTGAACGAAAACCCAGTATTTTTACACAGGTAGGTAGCAAATTAGCTCGTGAGTGACGTCCACTTTGATATGTGCAAATTCATGGCTCCGTTATGACGAGGTAAAAAATGTATACGGTATAACTGCAATATAATAATAAGGCGCCACATATTGGCATGCGAGCCGTGTTGCTGTGGTAACAGGGGCCTGACTGACGCTTACTGGTGCGTATGGCAGTTGCTATGGCAATCCCGCCATGTCCTCTTCCTGCACAGATAAAAGTAGGCAACTCTTTACGTTCATTACCTCCACACAACGCAATAAGTGTCGTCTATGCACAACATATAGTTGAACAGTTAATAGGAAGGGGGGGGGGGACCTCGCACCTCGACCGGACGTGGTGAGCCTGGAACTGAAATTTGAATTTTTTACATTTTTAGTTTCTCTACTACGTATAGTAAGTAGATTAAGTATTCCACACAAAAATTCTATGTTGAGACTTCACCGGATATGTTTTGAGGTCCCCTGAATCCAACAAAGAAGAACAAAATTCTGTCGTGATGGTTAAATGTCTACAATTGTGTCTGACATTACAGACATTCTCTCAACACTACCTGCTAACAGTTGTCTCGTTCACCACAACTACTCCGAAGAACACTTTTCACCTCCGCACTCACTTATATAGGCGAGAATGGCATAGCTTGGATTTCTCTGTATACTTCCATTAATAAGCCGGCAGCCTGAAGTCTCGCGAACAGTCTAGGAGCGCTTTGTCCTGCCGCGCTCTTTGTTGTACTTGTTCTGATCGCTCCATTGTCATTCACTGGCTGCGCAGTGGGGTCAGGTAGCTTGACCTTGAATCTTTGAGGCATACTGGCGCGGCCGGGTCACAATACCAGGTGAATCAGCTATCTTTTGGAATCTGTGTAACCCACAAGTCTTGAAAACTTGTCAAGCCACAATTTTGTTAGCAGCGTATTGAGTCAAATGGAGTTAATCGTTCTTGGGCCTATTCTGATAGGCATGACGAGTGGGCTAGACGTCAGTCTGCCGTGAACTAAATTGACATTTCCTACGATAAGATACGACAAAAATATTTTTGTGTGTCCTTTTTTTAATCAGTAATGATTACATTAAACATACTAAACAGAAAAAGCAATACGCCGTTAGTACAGAAAAATTATTAAATTAAAGTTTTGCCACATTTACGGTCACATGTAAGAGTAAAATGACTTTAAAAGGTACTTGATTAGTGGAGTAATAGCTCAAACTGCATTTTCATCTGTTTAATCTAATTTAATTGTAATTTGTTTGGAATACCTTACCGTTAGTCGAAAGAAATGACCTGTAGGGTAAACAAAATTTAGCCATTACCGTAGATTCGAACACTGTCCTGATATCGCTGGTGGGACCGAAATGTAAAATCTCCGCTCGACCACCACAACCCTGTAAGGAGCAGCCTTTTAAACTGCAATGTTAGTTGAGGTATACGCGAACTGTCAAGCGTTTTACGAACCATTATCGTAAAGTTAAGATTATATTGGTGTTTTACTTTCACTAACAAATGTGTCTCGAGTTATTACGATTTATGAAAACATTGAATTATTACACTATTTAACATTTGTTGATGTGACTGTACAATTACGTTATGGACGCAGGCGTGTCTTTAATTGGTCCTAACCTATCAAAATCCTTTGGCACAGATCCCCCATTTTGTTTTAACTCATTTTGAAAGTGACTCTATTGCGATTGATTGGTGTTCATTTAACAGGAACTGCGGGAGGGTGCGCACGTGCTTCTCAGTAGGTTGCATACATTAAAAAAATACTCCTATAACAGACATGAGTCTACAACAGGGCTGGCCAACTGGTGGATTGGGATTTAACGCGGGGGAAAGTATGTCCTATATTTACTTTCTCAACTACTTATAGTAACTAGGGGAAGTACTCTAATTACCCAAAAATTCGATGTCGAGATTTCACCGGAAATGTGTTTTGAGGACCCTGAATAAAAAAAAACGCACATTTAGAAAAAGGTTAGTTGTATGTGTGTGTGTGTGTGTGTGTGTGTGTGCGTGCGTGCGTGTGTGTGTGTGTGTGTGTGTGTGTGAGTGTGTCAGCATGCGAATTGGTGCGTCAGTTATGCTACTCAGATAACTTCTTACTAAGGCAGTACAATCCATGCAGAAAAATGTCTCCACAATGTACCTTCTTTCTGATACTCCTGTGGCATCTGATACGTGCTTTTGAACTTTTGAATTTTTTTGAAAAAATCTTCTGATGTAAGCAGTTCATGTTTAGCTTCTTCCTTCATGTACGTCCATACATTTGAAATACTTTTTCTACTCTGACTGTGTAATGTTTTGGTCCCTAATTTAGAACGTACAGGTAACATAATTGATTTACGCTATGATCAATGTCTGACAAATTCACTATATTCACCCTTTATCGCAAAGATCTATGTCTTCAAGTGCACGCTGCACTAAAAAGCACCTGTGAATTAGCAAGGACTGTCTCAGATCATGCAGACATCACTACCTTCCCCCTCCCTCCCCATGTAGTGCATGGTTTCATTCACAGAATTATACAATATGAGCTGATGAAACAGACAAAAGCTATGGATTCGCCAACACGACTTCCAGTCAAGGTCAGGGGCCAAGAACGATGGGTGCAGCTCTGCTTTAAAATTAGACTCCTTCATTCCTTTGTCAAAAACTGAAGCTTTAGTGAAACAATTTTCTTTCGAAGGAGGTAAAGTTGTGTGTTGTATGGAAACATTAGTTTAAAATGCATATTTTAAAAACATTTTGATGATGTTAATAGTGTACATGTAATAGTGTCAGCTAGCAGTGTTCTCCTTACTGTACTTTTGTAACATTCATGGAACCTCAAGCAATGAACAGTTGCCGCAATGGAAGGTGGCAATTGTGTGAGGTTACTGTAGCCGTCACCGCTGCCACGCGAGTCCGCTGCACTGGGTTGTAAGTTAATTACAACTGAACTATTAGAGACTCCATTCTGATTTTTTCTGAGAATATTAAATAAACTTCATTGTATTTTTACTTTTTTTCCCCCAGATTTTTAAATGGTCGAGTTTATGTTATTAACTAACTTCAAAACTTGATTGATCGAAGAGTGTGGAGCGCGCGATTTTTAGGACATTTCAAAAATTATATCTGCCAAAATAATTGTTTATAAAACGAAGAAACACGGGTCAAATATATTTTGTTCCAAAACACTAACAATTTTTTTTCAAGAAAATCTAAGAGATCAAGGTCATTTTTACTATATTTTGTGCGATTTGACGTGGAATGACTCATGTTTAAGATATTTTAAGGCAAATGAAATGCATAATTTGAATTTTCTGGTTTTAGCCTGTTTATTTTGGATGACTAATGGCTCGTAAACCGTAAGAGATAGACCAAATCTTACTATACAAAAATGTAGATATCGCTAAAACACGCAATCTAGGTCGAAATAAATGTTTTGTAGAGTGAACCATTTCGGAGATATTCCTCGTTATTTGTGTAGGTTTCGGATAAAAACATCGTTCATTTTTTATGTTAGTCGTGCACAAAGAACGGAATTTCAAACCTTCAGAATATTTTACTATTGGAGTATTAGCTCGACTAAAATTGCTGTAATTTGGTGTTTCACTGTATGATAAAGAATATCAAAATAACACATTTTGGTCACAGTAGCGCATATTATTTAACGTTGACGTTAAAATCACAGTTGACTATACATAAAGTAGTTCATGTCGAATACTGCACATTCTGTTTGACGCTGTGGGTGCCAGAGCGAACGTTCCCATGGGTAGCACCAACTCAACTCTCAGCTTTTTGTTAAATATATGTATGCATACATTCCATTGTAGAGATATAACAATACGTTCTAAACAAAAGGCCGACAAAAATTCTGTAAAAGTTACGAATGAACTCCCAACTTTTTCACAGTCTCTGTTAAAGGGCATATAATGTGCTTTGTGGCAAAGCCTCTGTAATTTAGTTGCTGTGTAGTTCCCAGAAATGTTCACGCGGTTAAAAATAATATCCAAGCGAATTAAAACAAAAATCTGATACTCTGCCGCATTCACTCGCATTCTCCATTCATTAATGCTTCATGTATATAGGGGATTTGATTAAGATGTATAAATACGTAAATAAATAAACTTAATTAGTTTAATTCCCTTAAAAAGTAGAGCAAACATTGCTTATATCCAAAAATTCGGTAGCGAGATTTCACTGAAAACTCACGTTTTGATTCCCATGAATAAAAATCTGATGTGTTGCACTCACATGACTTTCTCTACTCTTGTTCTAACCATTCTTACAAACTCTTATACCTGTATCTTCTTCGTGTTAGTTGAGATAAACATTGTACAAAATTATCTTATTGTTTATTTCCTTGTAGGTACAAGGAGAATATTAGAATACAGTAGGCTTTGAGCGATAGTCAGATCTTTTAAAGATTTGAGATTCCGTTCTCTTTGCACGGTTAAGAGATAAACGTTTCTCAAATGCAACGTCATTATACAGTTTTTAAGCATTGTGCAACTCGCACAAAGAACAAGGAATATCTCGGAAGTAGTTCACTCTGCAAAAAAACTATTCCGACATATCTGGTGTGTTTTAAGAAGTTCTACATTTTTGTATAGTAAGATTTGGTCTATCTCTTATGGTTTACCAGTTAGGCAAAAGTCATCAAGAGAAAACATGACCACATAGGCTATAGCCAAAACTTCTAAATATGCATTTTATTTGCTATAAACATACCTTAAATATATGGTATTTCAATTAAAATCATTAGTCATTTTTAAGAGTACCAAAATTTTGAAAAAAATTGTCCATGTAAAGGGTAGTTTAGAGTGGAGTACTTTTCTTCAAAATCTTCGTGTCGCTTCCTTGACAGATAATAAACGTAAGCAGCATCTTCGGTTTTTAACAGACTTTTCATTTTTACTTTCTCTACTGGTAAGTAGAGGAAGTATTGTATTCCATCAACAAATTTGATGTCGAGATTTCACCGGAAATATATGATTTGAGGCCCCCTGAATAAAAAAAAAAAAAAAAAAACATTTTTAGAAAAAGGTCCGTGGGTGTGTCTGTGTGTCAGTCTGTGGACAGCATAACTCAAAAACGAAAAGTCGGTTAAAAACCAAAGTTGGTATTTAAGTTTAATGTCTTTCAAGGATGTGACACGAAGATTTCGAAGAAAATAGCCCCACCCTAAACTACACTTTGCATGAAAATTTTTTCGAAAATTTTGATTTTCTTGAAAATGTCTCTAACGATTTTGATTAAAATGTCACATGTTTGAGACATTTTTATGACAAATGAAATGTATATCTTGAATTTTCTGGCTATTGCCCCTGTAGTCGCATTTACTCTGGACGACTTTTGCATAACTGGTAAACCGCTAGAGATGGACCAAATCACACTATACAAAAAATTTAGATCTTGCTAAAATACATAATTTATGTGTCAATAAATTTTCTTGTAGGATGAACCATTTCGGAGATATTCCTTGTTATGTGTGCGAGTTTCGGAAAACTTAGAACTTTCGTGAAATGGATCATCGTTGTTCATTTTTTATATGTTAAGTGTGTTGTGTTTATCTCAACTAAGACGAAAAAGATATAGGAATAAGAATTTGTACAAATAGTTTGTACAAGAGAAGGGAAAGTCATGTGAGTGCAGCAAATCAGATTTTTTCAATGAAAACCTTAAGTTTATATATAAGCAAACAAGTCATCTGAACCATTTAAAGGAATATCATTTTATAAAATATTTAAGGTTTTGGGACGTGGATTTAGGTTCCATAAATTAGGTTATAAACTTCATTACTTATGAATTTCAAAGTATTTCACGCTTACGAGTAACTGTAAAAAGCACGCAAGTATTACGGCGAATCTCTTCGCTTAAGAGCAGAACATTCTGGTTTTTTTAGTACGATTTTTATTGTAAAATGACCAACAATAAGCACTAGGATAGAAATGCTAGTCTGAGATTTATTTCCTGCAGAAAGTTCAGCTCCACCAATCAGAGTTTGAGCACTAAAATAGCCTTCCATGTAAATGCATTCTTTACCGCGATGTATGTAAAAATAAAGTAGGGTCATTGTGAAGGATCGTAAAACGCGAGGAGTTGTGCGAACCCCGGAGTGGTGGTGGTGGTGCGATGGCTCCGAGATAAGCTGAAACCTCTTAAAAATAGAATATTATGTACATATTCCTGCACACAAGATAAACCAGCGATAAGGAGAGAGGAACTTTATAAACCTCAGGAGAAGCGCAGCTTTCCTCGCGTACATTCTTCTACTGTACTCAAAGAGCATACGAAAGTCACATTTTTCTATTCCCTGTGCAACGTAACAGTACCTAGAGTTAGTGTGTACCTACCACTCAAAACGATAGAAATGCATGCTTCAGTCCAGTTAATTCTGTATCAGTTTATTTTTATCGTAAACTTTCGTACAACATAGTTCTCTCCTACTGAGATTAATACAGTTTACAGTATTTCGTGATATTACAACTCACAATTGTTGTTTCTCGCAACCTTGACTCGCTTCTTTCACTGTCTCTATTTTCTCTGTTTCTCAAACTCTAACTCTGAGGATACAATGAGTGAAAATTCGTTGAAACTTCATCTTGAAGCGACGTACCATTCACAGACACATTAACCGACTCAAAAACTGTCCTTCTTCAGGAGCTCCGCAAACTTTCATACCGGCGATGACGTAGCCAGTCTTTCTCGGACGCCTATAAACAACCTAGCTGCCAGAAAGTTCTCGAATTCTCTGGAAAAGCCTTTGTTTTGCTAGTCTCGTGTTTGCTCGCGTGAATGGTTGGAGAAGTTGACCTCGAGCGTCTTTGTCACGTGTCGCGCCAGTGTATAGAGCAAATTGACTGTCTACCATCCTTTGTTGTGTTGGCGTTTCCTGGACCGACCTCTCAATATTTTGTTTCCAGAACAAAGAAGCACGTTATTAAACATATGCCTGCCGGTAATGTGGCTATTTTCCTCTTTAGTATCTGCTACACTGTGTCCAATATTACTGAAAACTCTTTCGAATAAACATATGGCTAAATAATTTTTGTGGTAAGTTGATCCATTTGCAATTGTTTTACTGGTGCACTTATCAATAAATTGTTTAAATTGTGGACTATTTGCTTTATAAAAAGGGATATTGCTAGATAAGTTCATCTCGCTCATCTTTGAAGATCTTAGATTGCTTTGAGTAAGTGTACCTATTTGACAATCACATTTAAATCATCCATTCCTTTTATACTAGTTTAATATTAATTTTATACGTACAGCTATGGCACCCAAAAAGATAAACATTTAGTCACGTGAAAAATATTTGCTACATCTCTAGTTAGCTATTTTTTGTCGTATTGTATTAATCTATATTGAAATGCAAGAAGAGATCAACTGAAAAGTAACATTAACCTGTTGAACTGCTCTGTGACCAGGTGAAGACAATTGGTTCTGCATGTCATTATGTAGGGCAATGGACTGTGATGTCACCGTGTAATTCAGGTATGGGGAAGAGGGGTGAGTGGAATAAAATCGAGTATTCACCCTCTCCGCCTTTACCCTGTCAACAAATGCACGGTACCTGTATTTTCCGGTTCTTTGTTTACGTCTTTACAAGCAAGGTAAGTTTCAAGGTGTGCAGGAACGGAATAGAAACATTGTATGTTGGATTTGTAACTAAATTACGCACATTTTCTTTCGGTATTGTAAACACAATGCTTCATGTTTACTAGTGACACAAAAGTTCTTATGTTCCCATTCGAATTTTAAGATTATTTTTACCTTGTTATGCGACATGATTCCACTAGTAACAAAATCTGAGGGACTAACCGGTTCTCTGAGGTAGATAGGTAACAGTGGAGGCGTGAATCCTGAAGTTGTTCACATTCATAAGTAGTACGAAACATGTCAACTAATTTTCTTGCAATAAAGTGAAGCTTGGGAAATGTTTTTCGACAGTGATGTGTACAAATGAAAACCAAGTTTTCCTGAACTGCGCAATGGTGTGTTGCTTTGAAGGTTAATTCCAATTGTAATTCGTGTTGACGCACCAAAGAATCATATGTAAATGGATCTTTAGTATCAATGAATTCCTCCATAGCAAGGAAAAACGAACAAAAATATTTGTTCTCCTAGTCCCAATTAAACCTTCGTTGTTGCAAATGCAAGCCACCACTGCACTGATAACACTCCTACGCGACTATAGCAGAATCATCCACGAGAGGGAGGGTAAATTCACACATATAGTGACTTCATTCCCACCCCTGGTATGGTTCGATACCCGCCAATCTATTTCCACTACAGAGTCGACCAAAATCGTTGTCTAACAATAGGATTGTATTCCATGGCCACGATGATAAGATAAATAACATAACATATAAATACTTATAGGATTGAATATCGTTCATACAAATACGTGCAGTTAAATACGCAGGTAGGATAGGTTACCAACGCTAAATGTAAGAAATTACAAGACAGTATAAACGGGAATTGGATGGAAAAATACTGTCGTCGAAAAATAATGTTTATCACACTCATAACGTGTGGTAGGTGTTGGTAATAATACTATATTTCTATTATTTCTACGGCAGCGACGTGAACCGTGGCAAAATTGAGTTTCGGTGGAGGTAAACAAAGAATAAACAAGACAAAAATGACAGTTTTTTTTTTTTTTTAATTTATTTAGAGTCGCTTTAACAATTAAGTCATATCGCGACTATTCTATGGAATACAGCGGTATACAATAAATTTAGTACAATTATTTTACCAAAAACATGAGAATACAATCAAATCAGTACAACAAGTATGTTTCATATTATATTTTCGCATGCAAGCCCGTACCTTTGAGAAATGATAACACCCTTCTGCAGTTGGATGGCGTGTTCAGAGTGGTGGATAAGTCTCCAGTGATGTGATGAAGCTGTCGTTGTGTAGCGTATTGCTTACATTCTGTGAGGAGATGTTTTACTGTGAGGCGGGTGTTGCAGACTTCACATTGTGGTGGCTGGCCTTTGCTGAGGAGGTATGAGTGGGTTAACCTTGTATGACCAATGCGGAGACGTGAGATAATTACCTGCTCTTTCCTGCTAAGAGAATAGACAGGGGAAGAATTGGTGTCTCCTTTCCTTACCATGTGTAGTTTTTCTGGAGGCGATTGATTCCAGGCCTGTTTCCATCTTGTTTTTATTAGTTTGGAGAAGTACTTTGTAATATCACGATAAGGTACTGCTTGGTGTTCATGTGTGTATGTTAGCCGACTTGCTTCTTTAGCAGCTTTGTCCGCTTCTTCATTGCCCTTAATGCCGCAGTGTGAAGGGACCCAAATGAAAGTAACTATTTTCTTTTTATTTAGAGCAATGGAATAAAGACTGTGGATATCTTGAAGCAGTTCGAGGTCAGTTGAACGATCTCTGAGACTTTGGAGAGAGCTTAATGAATCAGAAATTATAAGAAATTTACTCTCACTAGATTGGATGATGTATGTTAAAGCTTGCTTAAGTGCACAAAGTTCGCAGGAGAATATGGAATAATATTTAGGGAGTTTCAGCTGAAGTTTCTTATCTGGGGTAATTATGGCACATCCATTGTCGCTGTCCGTTTTGGAACCATCAGTGTAGATAAATGTATGGTTAGGGTAGGCATTTGTTATTTCTTGAAACAGCTGTTTATAGCAAGATGCATCTGTATGGGATTTATGGTAAGCTGTAATATTCAAATTTAGTTGAGCAGTTGGTATTCTCCAAGGTGGTAGACAATGAAACTTTCTGGACATTATGGCAGGAACTTCTATGTTATATTCTTCAATGCATTTGCTTATTTTAGATTTAAATGACATTTCTTTTTGTGAATTAGCCTGTAAACGTTGGTTGGACGTTTCTGGGAGGACGTACTGGTAGATCATTGATTCGGGTCTTGCTAAAGTTTTAAGGGCGAATTTTAGGCTCACATCTGTTCTGCGGACGTTCAATGGTGGTTCGTCGGTTTCCATTGTTAAGGCAGAAACAGGGCTGGTTCTGTAAGCTCCCAAGCATATTCTTAGAGCTGCTGTTTGAATTGTATCTAGTTTCTTTAAAACTGAAGATTTAGCTGTATTGTAGATCTGGGCTCCATAGTCGAGTTTACTTCTAATGAGAGCTTGATACGTTCGTATGAGGGTACTGAGATCAAAACCCCAGTTTTTGCAGCTTAGGGTTTTTAGTACATTTAATCTTCTGAGGCATTCATTTCTCATATCATCAATGTGATGTTTCCAGCTTAGAGTTGCATCAAACGTTAAACCTAAAATTTTGATAGCCTTCACTGAGTCGATTAGCTTGTTATCCACGCAGATTGTGGGGTTTGGGACTTTACATGGTGATTTGGAGAAGCATATGCATTTCGATTTATGATATGACAAGTTAAGACCAGCATGATTAGTCCAAGTGTGCAGATTTTCCAGTGTTTCTTGAAGAAGTGTTGCAGTAGTAGAGGGGTTTTCCCCCTTACAAAAGATAGTTAGGTCATCTGCAAATAGTATACCTTTTACAGGTGGTGTAATACTGCTTACTATACTGTTGATAGCTATGAGAAATAGTGTGACACTGATTACTGATCCCTGTGGAACACCTCTATTAATGGATTCTTCTTTTGACATGGTTCCTTTGTAGCGAACTTTAATTTTCCATTCCTGAAGGAAGTTGTCAATAAAGTGATACAAATTACCACGGATACCGATGTTACGTATTGTTTTGAGTATGTAAGCTCGTGAAATTTTATCATACGCTTTTTCTATATCTAGGCTTATTGCCATGAGATGTTGTTTCTGTGTAAATGCAGCTTTTATTTCAGAATCAAGTATTAAAAGATGGTCAGTGGTGGATCGAAACTGGCGGAAACCATTTTGAAGTTCGGTGAAGAACTGCATTTTCTCTAGTTTCCAACGCAATCGGTTATTTATAATTTTTTCAAGTATTTTACACATAGAGCAGGTGAGGGCTATAGGTCTGAAACTTTCAGGTGAAGTAAGATCTTTGTTTGGTTTGGGGATGGGTACTATAGTTGCTGTGCGCCACTGTTTAGGAAAAGTTCTTGAGTTCCATATATAATTAAGGATTTCGTGAAAATAAACCAGTCCATCTTGCGGTAAGGATTTTAACATTATGTAAGGAATGTTATCCGGCCCAGGGCTGGAGCATTTACTCTTTTCAAGTGCCTCCATGAATTCTGTGAAAGTAATGTTATCATTGTAGTTTTCTTGGTTATTTTCGTCAGGTTGGTAGCAGTGGGTCACCTTGCTTTCGCAAGCTTCTTCTCTTGAGGCCTCTGCAAAAGTATGCGCCAGTATGTTTGCTATGGTTTGGGGGTCAGTACTTGTAGTGTTTGTTGTATAATTGTGGAAAACTATATTATGTGTTCCATCGTAAGATCCCCGTATTTTGCGAATTTTTTGCCATACCACTCGTGACGGGGTTTTTCTGTTTACAGTGGACACGAATGTTAGCCAGGACTCTTTCTTGCTGTGCTTTACTACTTGACGTGCTTTAGCTCTGGCTTTTTGAAACTCGATTTTGTGTGTGGGGGTAGGTTGCCTTTTGTATTTATAATAGGCTTTATTTTTTAATGCTATCGCTGTTTTACATTCTTCGTTCCACCAACATACAGTCTTCCTAGAAACAGGGTATATCCTAGGAATAGTGACCTCGGCGGAATTGAAAATCACTTCTGCAAACGAGTTTACTAGTTTGTCAGTATCTGACTGACTGAAATTCATGGGGGATGTTAGATAGGATAAATTGTCAGAGACGTGTGCTCTGAACTTGTTCCAGTTTGCGCATTTTAAATTCCATCGTGGCTGACAGTTAAAACTTAAAGGAATGTTATTTGCATTAGTTAATAAAATTGGGAAATGGTCACTGCCATGTAATTGCTTGGCGACTGTCCATTCAAATTTATCTTGGATATCAGGAGTGATTAATGTTAAGTCGATTGCACTGGAAGTACCGTTGGCTGTACTGAAGTGAGTTTGTGAGGTATCGTTAAGCATATTGAGATTTTCGTTGTGCAAGAGCTGCTCCACTATTTTACCTCTTGCGTTGGTATGCTTACAACCCCATATAGTACTATGGCTATTAAAATCGCCCAGTATAATAAATGGTTTAGGAAGTTGTTGTGTTAACTCCTGCAGTGCATGTAAATCAAGTGGGCTTTTATTTGGTAGATATATGTTGCAAATGGAAATAGGTGTAGGAAGGTTTACTCTAGTGGCAATTGCTTCAAGTTCAGTTGTAAGCGGTATTGCCTGATGTTTGATGCTGTCTTTAACGTAGGTTACTACGCCGCCACTAGCATGGAGGCAGTCCTTGCGGTTTTTGTGATATTGAGTATAACCTCGTAATGATGCAACATAGTTTCCTTTGAAGTTAGTTTCTTGAATGCACATAATTGCAGGGTTATGTTTATTGATCAAGAGTTTAAGAAACTCGAAATTGCCATGGAAACCATTAATATTCCATTGAAGTAAGTTATTCATATGTTAATTTTGTTTATGGGATAAGGTGTTATATCTATGGCGATTAGTTTTCGGGACACATCGGTTTTGTTCGCTCAGAGGCATTGTTGACCTGATTAATGTATTCCAGCAGCTTTTTTGAATTTTACTACTTCTGGTCTTTATACTACGCTCTGTATAATAGGGATAGACTTTTTGCATTGTGTTCACTAGAGATTCTAGATCTGAAGTGTATTCCAAAGCTATGGGAACAATGTTTGTTACTCCAACACTGTTTTCCATAAAGCTTTGGAACTGGCTGAAGTTTAGTGCATAATTGTGGGTGTCGGCGTCGATAATATGTTTAATTGGTCTGAGAGATTCAGCTATTGACGAAATAAGGTTTGCTTTCTTAATCTTCTTAGCCTGCTGTGAAGCGAGGAGGTGCCGCGCTTCTTTTCCATAAGCATTATCCTCTGAATCAGTTGTGCTGTTTGATATTGGTCGTTTAGGTCTTGTTTGTGTTTCCATTAGCATAGGTTCTGGGGAATTGTTGCGTTCGTCTTGAAATGGCAGGATGGGCTCAGGGGTAGAAGTGAGGTTAGGTGATTGCTGCTGTTCAGTATCTTTTCCTTTAGGAGGGGAAGGGGGACGGTCCTGGAGGTTTTTGGTAGCGGTAGGCAATTCAGGAAACATGTCTTTGCTTAAGACCTGAGGAGTAGTTTCTTGTATACCGTCAGCTTCACGGCAATGTTTTGCAAAGTGGCCTTCCTGCTTGCAGATGAAGCAGGTAGGGGTATCCGCTGTTAGGTATATCCAATATTTAGTGCCTTCATATAGGATCTGTATGCTTGGAGGTAATTTCTCCACATCATTGGGTGGAATATAAAACTGACGTCTGAAACTAAGGATATGGGAAAGTCCTGGCTCTGAAATGCCAGCTCTTAAGTAGGTAATGTTTGACATTAGTTTAATTCCATATGCATTTAGCTGAGTTTCTATGAGTGAGTTTGGTATAACTGGACACACATTTGAAAAAACGATTCTTTTGTTTGGAGTAATTAGAGGACGGACCTGAAGAGTAACATTGTTTATATTTATTTTAGGATGTTTGGTAACCAGTGATTCTGCTACTTTAGATGACGTTAGGTATATGCATATTCTGGAGTTCGAGATCCGTGAGATAAACTTTATGTTACTTGGTTCAGTTAATTTACTTACTGCGAGAGCGTAGTCTCTGATGGTAAGTCCGTCATGGGAGTCAATGATGATAGCTTCTTCTTTCTTAGGAGAAGTCTGAGTAACTGTAGCATAGCTGGAGTTTCTTGTAGCACTGTTGTTCATGGTGGTTGTGTCGACGTTGTGAGACGGTAGACTGCTGTACTCAGCAGCTGCCATTGCTTCTGATGGTGTACCTACACTAGTTTGCTGTGTGAGGATTTTTAATAATGTCTTACTAACCCGCTTGATATACTCGTTTAATTGTTAACATACGAGAAAGCATATTTAGTAGACTCGTTCTACTTATCCGTTATGTACGGTGAGCGTCTTTTGGATTCAGATTATTGATGTGTATCGGAGAACGTTTAAAAGTTGATGAAAAATGACAGTTGTCTCACATATAACCAGTAGATCAATGAGCGGATATTTCTACTTAGAATATGGAGAGACAGAGAGGTTGATAACTTACAGAAATTGTGACGTTCTTGTAGGTGATGATGAGTTGGGGAGGCACGTAATCCATGCGACATCCACGGAACAGAGGGTGGTAACGGCCCCCATCTGAAACAACCAATCAAGTATATCGTGAGAAAACCAGTGTTTATTCTCACATCTTCAACTTTTTAAGGCACAAAGGACAGTTAAACATTTTCCTTAAAACTTGAGATTTTAATATTTCTTTAGGTAATAACATTCAAATTTGTTAAATGATATATTTACTATGGTTTCAGAACTGGATAACCAGTTCACTCATGTTAAAACAGACACATGCCTTAATTACTAAATGACTTTCTGTTACTATTAAAAATAAGACACTTGTATTTTCACTTTCAATCCCCATCAGACGAATAACTTCGTTTAGGTATTATCAGAAAAATATTTGAAAGTCATGTATTAAAAAGGGTTATCTCCAAAAAAAAAAAAAAAAAAAAAAAAAAAGTAATTGTTGCCTTTACAAAAATCTTCATTTTTGGTCAGTAAGACTTTGTCCATCTCTTGCGGTATACAGAAGTCAACCAGAATGAAGAGCTCTTCAAGCCTGTTCCTAGACAATTTAAGATATATCTACATTTCATTTCAATTGTCATAAAATGAGGGCCTCAGCTGTTCCCATAAACTCAGTCCAAACAAAGTTTGTTAGTATAGCTTTGAGAATGAGTTGGAGTCAACTTGAAACGTCTTAGCTGCACAAGTTCTTGTAATATTACTAAGATAAGTGTTAGTTTCTAATTTGTTCTTACTTTACATTCTTGTTGCTTCACTGTTAATAGCTTCATTATTTCCTTATTGATAAAACAGGACTCTGCCTTTGCGTCATTTATCACAATAAAAATGCGATAAAATCTCAACATAGCATTTTCTCCTACTTGTTGCACGTAGTACAACTGATCGTTTGGTTTAAAGATCTTGTAGATGAAATAGAAGCAATTAAATACTTAAATGGGGAAGTAAATTATTTTATAATGTTAAGAGAGTGGTAGAGTGAAGCGATTGTTTTCACGTATGTACGTATGTTTCACAATGAAGTTAGAGCAGGGCTGCAGGACGTGCCAGACAGAATACAAATGGCTTCCTTGTTTGTTGTGTTGAACACGGCAATTAACCAAGAGCTGTCCCTCTGCGTTATGTTTTTACTCGTCTAAGTCACAACTTACGGCGACCTACTGCATTTACATGTGCATTTCGTGTGATATGGATACAGGTTATGTTTCAAAAACTTACTTTCCACTTCCTCTGCAAACTAATTGCAGTAAGTGAACAAAGTGTCGAATTCCACCCTAAAAGGTCAAGATTTGGGCTATTTGTTACGGTGTAAAAACACGTTTTGCGGACAGAAATACTGGAAATTCTCCTGACTCTTCAGATCAGTACTGATTGGATAGAAAAAGTCCAACTTTCTCCTATCTTTCTCCTTTTACTTTCTCTATACATAATGAAGTAAAGGAAGCACTATATTCCACTCAAAGACTCGATGTCGAGATTTCACTGGAAATATGTGTTTTGAAGTCCCCTGAATAAAAAAAAAGCATTTTTAGAAAAAAATTCGGCGTGTATGTGTCCGTCCGTCTGTTTCTGTGTCTATCTGTGGACAGCATAACTCAAAAATGAAAAATCGATTAAAAACCAGAGTTTGTATTTAAGTTTAATGTCTTTCAAGGATGCGATATGAAGATTTTAAAGAAAACAGTCCCACCCTAAACTACCCTTTACATGGAAAATGTTTCAAAAATTTTGATTTTCTTGAAAATGGCTTTAACGATTATCATTAAAAGTCATATGTTTAAGATTATTTGTATGACAAATAAAATGTATATTTTGAATTTTATAGCCTGTACATTCATGTTTACTTTGGATGACTTTTGAATAATTCGTAAACCGTAAGAGATGGACACAATCTTACTGTACAAAAAATGAAGATCTCGCTAAAACACCCAATTTATGTCTGAATAATTTTTTGTAGAGTGAATCATTTCGGTGGAACATCGTTGTTCATTATTTATATGTTAAGCGTGCAAAGAGAAAGGGATCTCAAAACTTTAAAAGATTCGCTTATTGCTCAAAGCCTACTGTATTCCCATATTCCGCTTGTACCTATAACGAAATAAGCAATAAGATAATTTCTGTAAATGTTTATCTCATCTAACATGAAGAAGATATAGGAATAAGAGTTTGTAAGAATGAAAGTATAGAAATCTATGTCAGTGCAACACAAAATGTTTTTACTTATGATACAAGTTAAACCAAATAGCCTATTATTGGATTCATTTTGTTTAATAAAAGAATGAGAGGCGTGCTGCCTGTTTGAGAGGTAAGGATTTGAATGTGCGTATACATGCACTATTTTGCCGACAACTCTCAGCTCCCATGAGGAGTGGAGAGTGCCCGAACTCCTGTATTTGAAGTTCCAAATAACCACATTGTATCAAATGTCTGGTGAGTAAGTTTAAAAATCTTTAAACCATAGATGGGAACAAGTGACACAATGTATAATTTTCCCATACATCGTACTTAGTCCATTCGGCTACGCAGAATTAGCTACTAGACCACGCTCCCAGCTGTGTTATATCTACGTCAGAAAGCCAGTCAGTCCCTCAAATTGTATCAGTGGCGGAATGATGTCGCATAACCAGCTAAAAATGTTTTAAAGCTTTGTGTTTGCTATGCCAAAAGAAAAAGTGTGTAACGTAATCATAATCACGTTATCACAAAGGCGATACATAATGTTTCTATTCGACTCCACCAATGTACGTCGTGAAAGTTTGTTTGCGTGTGTATAGTAAACAAACAGAAAAGAAAAGGACAAGTGGTAATGCGAGTGGAGTAGATAAATACTGAATTGCATTCCAGTCACCCTTCTTCCCCATGTGTGATTTAAGCCTAAGAAGCTAAAATGATAACAAAAATTGACGAAATTGATGTATTATTCAAACCCTCTTTAAAGAAACACTTTGATGCACAACAAGAGGGTACTTTAAATTCCATAGAATATGTATGGTCACAACTAACAAGAAACATTGCAGCCAATAATGTTTTAGGAAGAAAAAATATTACTGAAATTCAAGCCTTGGTTAAAAATACTACATATAAAAGATATGCAAAACAAGAATCATTGACATAACTTCATACGTCATGTTGAACCAGAAAATAAATATCGTTTCTTTGAAAGTGTAAT
Organism: Tenodera sinensis; assembly: GCA_030765045.1. Taxonomy (NCBI): domain Eukaryota; kingdom Metazoa; phylum Arthropoda; class Insecta; order Mantodea; family Mantidae; genus Tenodera; species Tenodera sinensis. Next base: position 21,485,259 of record CM060961.1, on the reverse strand, counting down.
GGAAAACCATCAGCCCCTGGTAGTTGGTCTATAAAGAACAAGATGAGGATATTTATTCATGTTTGCAGATTACAGCAGGTCCCTTGTATCTCGTCCAACCTATAGGTTCAGGTTTCCCTTTTGCGACCATGTAAAGCAATTTTGAGACAATAGATACTGTGAACGAAGTTGGCAGTCATTTGCATAATAAGGACGATATTGCAACTCCGATACTTCAACTGCTCACGCCTGGCACACGACCACCACGTGCCTTACCTGGCGTAGCAGAAAGGTCAGGGTAGCCTAACTCCTTCTGCCTCCTTCAAGCCCTCTCCTAATAAAATACGGATAGATGTGTTTATAGTGCATAAGACAGTGTGATAACTACTACAGACTTTACGTGGACCAAGTAGCAGGTGCATAACTGACATCTGTTGATGAGGAAATGTTACATAGGTGGTAACCCTGCCAATTAAACACTTCTGGGTCAGTAACACATCAACCGCATAATTTATATTCTTTTTAAACTCATACGGAGCTTTGAATGAATAGAACGGATATCACCGATGAGAAGTACGGGCAATAAAATGAGATTTACGACAACACCACTAAGTACATTCTCCTTTACGAAATATTCCACATTATGTACTTTTCAATGTAAATCAACGGCATTTGTATATCTCAAATAACAGCATAAAAATATCGGCTTTGAACTCCAAGCGTATTTGGTCATATCTTGCGTGTTTTAACGAGATATAGATTGTTTGTATAGTAAGATTTGGTATATCTCTTACGGTTTATCAGTAATACAGAAGTCATCAGGAGCAAACAGGAATACGAGGGCTATAGCCATAAAATTCAAAATATGCATTTCATTTGTAATAAAAATATATTTAACGATTATGGTTAAAATGCTCTGTCATTTTCAAGAAAATCAATTTTTGAAAAATGTTCCTTATAAAGGGTAGTTTAGGGTGGAGGAAATGTCCTCAAAATCTTTGTGTCGCATCCTTAAGACATTACATTTAAATGTCAGCTTTGGTTTTTAACCGACTTTTCGTATTTGCGTTATGCTGTTCACAGTCTGACACACAGAAACCTTTTCTAAAAATGCTCTTTTGGGATTCAGAAAGCATCAAAACATATTTGCGGTGAAATCTGGACATATAGTTTTCTAGTTCGGGCGACATTAAACAACAAAACATAAGTAAATACAATTAAAGTTTTATAGGAAGTGAAGCACTGGTTATGGAAATGAACCAAATTCTAGCAAATGTTAGCCGTGATTTCTTTGTATTGGTTATGTATTACGAATAGCCGTTGTCATACAACGAGGAAACGCGACAACATCATGCGGCCCGGATTCCCAGATTCTCCCACCATCTTACGAGGACACTATCTCAATAACAATTTTACAAAGTTCGCAGATGCGTAAACTTCAATTGAAGTTGCTTAAGCAGACAGCCAGTGAAGTTTGGTGGAGTTTTCCCATAACGGCAAAAAGAAGGAGCAGAAAGCCAAAGTTGGGGAAGGTTCATAGTATCACCTGTAACATACTTGATGGAGAGTTCCGTAGGTTTTATAAAAAAACGGGTACAGGCATCAAGTGTTATAATTGCTGAAGGAACTTCAAACCATGTGCGGTTTTCCTTACAAAAATAACTCGCTTGAATTGTTGATAGTGAAATTAGGTTTTCGTTTAGGGATGTTAAATAAGAGATCGTGTTTATGTAATCAGCAAGGACTCTGGTATGAGGATACCAGTACTTGAGTAGATTATAGTATTTCTTACAGAGGGATATAATAGTTTGTTTAGATGAGTTTTGGTACATGATGTAAGAGAAGGTTGGGATGACGGCAGTGCTGCCCCTGTGAGTAAGGATTTAATTGATCGATAGCTTCTATTCTTTTTCCGACGAGGCGTGGTTCCTCCTTAATGGTGGTGTCAACACTCATAGCAGTCGGTACTGGGCCTCTGAAAATCCACATCGCGTTCAAGAAATACCTCATTATGATCTGGGAGTTGGCGTTTGATGTGCTCTTAGTGCTAGAGGCATAATCGAGCAGACTGTAAATGCAGAGACGTACCGAAATAACATATCGGCCCCCATTCTATCGTGAACTGACAGAAGAAGAGCAATTATATGGGTGGTTTCAACAAGATTCTGCTACTGCCCATACAGCAGAGGAGCCCATTAATAAAATTAGGGAAGTGTTTGAGGATAGAATGATTAGTATAACCCTCTCGCTCCCCCGATCTAACACTGTGTGGGGTAGTAACCTGAAAGACAAAGTTTACCAGACAAATCCTTATACACTGCAAGAACTAAAACAAAATAGGTATTGAAATCGGAAACATTACAGTGACCCAACTTAATCAGAATGTGTTCTCCCGATTAATGCTTATTTAGCTGAGGGTGGACGACATTTCCAGCACCTTCTATAAGGTAAGAGTGTTACACATGCTTTATGCGCGGAGTTTATGTAGCAGCAAAGCCGGCTGTGGCACTCCCAATCGCATACAGGCGAAATGCGGTGCACCTGTTAGGTTTTATATGAAGAACCTGTAAATGTCCACGCCTGTAAAGTAGATGCTTCCTTGGAAAACATGTGACAACGCTATTTTCTGCAATAATAATACCAGCAATCCTATCGCACCCTTTGCTTCTACGATAACTATATGTTCAGCACGGTAATAATTAAAATACTTTACTTGTTCTATGTTTTCGATTTATAATTTACATCTCAACGCGTCTTTACCAACCGTTAACATTTATTTTATTTGTGGAGGTTTTAGAGTTTCCATAAAACTCGTACAAAAGTGTGTACTCCGTTTCTGCCACGTACATAACCTAACTAATGGTTTTGTCTTCCATACTGTTCCCTAATTCTTCTTTCATTTATTTATCTACTGCATCCACCATGATGTTGAACAGGAATGGACATAGGGAATTGCCTTGTCTTACACCTCTTTTTATCTGGATTTTCTCTGTTATTGTCCTACTATTTTTATTTGACTAAAATTATTAGAACACATTTTTAATTTCTCAACTACGTTCAGATTATATTCCATCCAAAAATTCGATGTCAAAATTATACCAGAAATATATATTTTGAGGTTCCCTGAATAAACAGAACGCATTTTTAGAAAAAGGGCATGTCAATGTCTGTCACTTTCTCAGTCACTATGTCTGTGGACAACATAACTCAAAAACAAAAACTCGGTTAAAAACCAAAGTTGATATTTAAGTTTCAAGTCTTTCAAGGATGCGACACGAAGATTTGGAAGAAAATTTCACCACCCTAAACTACCCTTAACATATTTTTGAAAATTTTGATTTTCTTGAAAATGTTTAACGATTTTAATAAAAATGCCATATGTTTGAGATATTGTTGATAAATGAAAGGTATATCTTGAATTTTTTGGCTAAGCCCCTGTATTCCTATTTACTCTGGACGACCTTTGCATAACTGTGAAGCCGTTAGAGATAGACCAAATCATACTATACAAAAATGTAGAATTTTTTAAAATACAAAATTTATGTTTAAATAATTTTTTTATAGAGTGAATCATTTCGGATACACTCCTTGTTATTTAAGTGAGTTTTGGATAACTTATACTTCTGTCAAATAGAGCATTGTCATTCAAAGTATTTTTATATATTAACCCTGCAAATAGAACGGAATTTGAAAGCTTTAAAGCATTTGACTATCACTCAAAGCGTACTGTATTCCTATATACTCATTCCACCTACAAGGAAATAAGCAATAAGAAAAATTCTACAAATGTTTATGTCTATATAATGAAGTACATTGAGGAAAGACTTTATAAGAAAACAGAACGAGTGCAACACATTTTTTCTATTAGTTTAAAAATACCATTTGGTACAATTTTTTCTCTTAAATTTGTGATACATAATGCAGCTCTAATCTATAGAATTACCCACAAGGCACATATATGCTGGTCTGCTAACTTCTAATGCTTTTTCTCTGAGATGTATATTGCATCACTATAGGTACATCAGTATAGGTACTTAATAAATAAACAAGGAAGCAGAAAAGGGACTCACCATCTTGATTCTGGCAGAGGGGTCCAACCCACTGTCCACCAATACACTTTATCTTGCAGAGACGCTTCTCGCCCAGGGGTCCGATTTCCCCTGCGAATTTCACCTCGGTCACCTCGCCGGTGTAGTCTGAATGATGACGGTTCGTGGCCGCGGTGGGGGCCATGGAGCCGTTTAACGCCACCTCCGGGGGCGGACATCCGGAGCCCGACCAATCTGTCAACAAGCCAAAACAATTCCACTACTTAAGTATGTGAACTTTTAACAACCTCTCCTCTTCAAGAAATTAACCTGCATTATTCATTTCACTTTTCCCACACTGTCGCTTCTCTTTAATCTCTCATAAGATAAGAATTCTCTGCTACGTATTGTAAGTAAGGGAAGTATTCCATTTTATGCAAATATTCAATATCTAGAAATACGTTGGTAGCCCTTGAAAGTGAAAAAAGCATTTGTATAAAAACGTGAATGTGTGTGCAGGTCCGCAAAACATCTCCAGGATGTCCGGTTGACGACTTGTTTGGCAAAGATTACGGAAAATGTGAATTTCCAGAAAAATCCATGCTACATTATCCTTACCTATAGAAGTTTGTGGGATAGCGAGAGGGAGCAGTTTTGTGGTTTTCTGATAGGGACGGTCAAAGCAGCAGTTGTTTCCTGACGTAATTCGTGGGTGTTGAACGACACAGTTGTTACTAGTGTGTGTGTGTGTGTGTGTGTGTGTGTGTGTGTGTGTGTGTGTGTGTGTGTGTGTGTGTGTGTGTACAGTGGTAAATGTGTCGACAGAGACAGTTTGGGAAATTTATACATCGCGTCAAAATTAATGTTTTGATAATCAGTTTTAATAAGTGTAATGATCGAAGCCAGCAGTTTGTTAGGCACTGATAACTAAAAGACAGAAAGTGTATGCCAAAATTACGAGAGAAATTCAACAGCTATGACTGCAAGGTCAGGATGAATTTTAGTTTATGTTACGAAACAAACAACCGTGTTTTTGTGCTTCAGTTTTAGAAATAAATTCAAGTGATAGCAAAGGTAAATAGACATTGTCATTTTGTAGATATATATTTTATGACAAATCAGTCGTGTGAATTTCCTCAGAAGCGTTCTCTTGTCTAAGTAACATTTGCATAATTGGTAAACAGTAAGAGATAGACAAAATCTTACTACACAGAAACTGTAGATCTCGTGAAATCACACTATTTATGTCCGAAACCTTTTTTGTAGCGAATAATTTCGGAAAGATTCCCTGATATTCTGGTCTATTTTGTAATAAAAAGTGAATAACGATGTTATTCCTTGGCCTATTTATTTAGTTCATTTTAATGCTGATAAACGTTTGGAAAAGAGTTTCATTACATATTTCGTTTAAGGAACAACAGAGATAGAACCATAACATTTGTTACGGAAAGTTAACTGGGGCAGAGCTTAGAAATAACGCTGAAAACCCGCGCCGCGTCCGCCCTTTGGGGACAAAGTTTCGCAGTAACATACTCTTTAAACCAAAAAAGCTAAAATAGCACTTTGGTTTTCCCTCGTGCACTAACGTATTTAAAAACAAAAGGTTAATGAAGACACTCTCTTAGAGTTTATTTATACATGCGATTACGTGTTGCAAGACAAGAAATAATGCGACGCGATATAACTTTTAGTGATCTGACCACCAGAAAAAAGGCGACCGGAATCTGAAATGTTAGAGGAAGTTTGAACGGTTAATTTCCTCACTGAGCGATTTCTTACTTTTTCTACTAATCCGTATAGTAAGTAGTATTGTATTCCACCCAAAATTTCCATGTTCATACTTCACCGGAAATATGTTTTGAGGCCCTCGGAAAAAAAAAAAAATCAGAAAAAGGTCCGTGTATGTGCCTGCCAGTCTGTGAAGAGCATATTTTAAAAATCTGATGCGTTGCACTCACACAACTTTCTCTACTCTTGAACTAACCATTCTTACAAACTCTTATACTTATATATTCTTCGTATTAGTTAAGATAAACATTTGTACAAATTATCTTATTACTTATTTCCTTGTAGGTACAAGGGGAATATTATAATACAGTAGACTTTGAGATTCCGTTCTCTTAGCACACTTAACATAAAAAAATGAACAACGATGTTCCATTTGACGAAAGCTTTAAGTTTTCCGAAACACACATAACAAGGAATATCTCCGAAATGGTTCACCCTACAAGAAAATTTATTTAGACATAAATTGTGTATTTTAGCAAGATCTACATTTCTTGTATAGTATGATTTGGTCTATCTCAAACGGTTTACCAGTTATGCAAAAGCCGTCCAGAGTAAATACGACTACAGGGGCTATAGCCAGAAAATTCAAGATATACATTTCATTTGTCATAAAAATATCTCAAACCTATGACATTTTAATAAAAATCGTTAGAGCCATTTTCAAGAAAATCAAAATTTTCGAAAAATGTTCCATGTGAAGGGTAGTTTAGGGTGGGCTAGTTTCTTCAAAATCTTCGTATCGCATTCTTGAAAGACATTAAAGTTAAATACCAACTTTAGTTTTTAACCGACTTTTCGTTTTTGAGCTATGCTGTCCACAGACTGACTGACTGACAGACAGACAGACAGACAGACAGACAGACAGACAGACAGACAGACAGACAGACAGACAGACAGACAGACAGACAGACAGACAGAGACACACACACACACACACACACACACACACACACACACATAGAGAGAGAGAGAGAGAGAAAGTAGAGAAAGTAAAAATACACAACGATTTTCCATTTCACGAAAGTTTTTAAGTTTTCCGAAACTCACACACGTAACAAGGAATATCTCCGAAATGATTCATCCTACAGGAAAATTTATTGAGACATAAATTGTGTATTTTACCAAGATCTACATTATTTTATAGTATGATTTGGTCTATCTCAAACGGTTTACCAGTTATGCAAAAGTCGTCCAGAGTAAATACGACTACAGGGGCTATAGCCAGAAAATTCAAGATATAAACTTCATTTGTGATAAAAATCTCTCAAATATATGACATTTTAATCAAAATAGAGCCATTTTCAAGAAAATAAAAATTTTCGAAACATTTTAATGTCTGATATGCAACATTAATTACAGCGTTTTAAGGAAAAATGTTTGCATACATAATACATAAACCTCCTTGCCTGAAGTAACTTCAAAGGAAGTTCTTGTCTGCAGTATTGGAAGGTAAATACAGTGAGTGTGGCATGCAGAGTTCAGTCCGACATTTGAAGCAAATTGTTTGCTCTCTTCCAGCTTTGTGCTAGGAACATACAATAACAGTAGACTCGTGAAATCATGCTGCATTAAGGATTGCAATGCTGACGTCACAGGGGGCCCAATCAGCTTGAACACGGCGTTAAACTAAACAAACCCATTCATAGTCACTGTTATTTTAGTCTCCATTACCGGCTATTATAATTATGCAAACTACGCCATGCTTTGTTACTTCAAATCGAGTTTTGTTACGGAATTCAGTTTAGTCGAAATTAGATATTTCGCCAGGCATAATGCGTTTACCGCAGTCAGTGCATGTGGACGACTTGGTGAAACGTGCAGATTACATGCCGATTCATGTAACGCAACAATACCTACCTAATTAATGAATCGATCATATATGACAACTATTGAACGTAAAGAATACCATAGATTTTTATTTTCTCTACTTCGTATATTTTTATTTTCTCTACTTCGTATACTAACTAGAGGAAGTATTCGACCCAAAAATTCAGTGTCCAGATTCCACCCGAAATGTTTTGTAGCCCCCTGAGTCCAAAATATCAGTTTTAGAAAAAGGTCCGAGTGCGTGTATGTAACATTTTTCGAAACTTTTGATTTTCTTGAAAATGGCCGTAACTATTACAATATGTTTAAGACATTTTTATGACAAATGAAATGCATTCCTATAATTTGAATATTTTGGCTATAACCTACCTGGTCCTGTTTACTCTGGATGACTTTTTCCTAACTGCTAAACCATAAGAGATAGACCAAATCTTACTATACAAAAAGTGTAGATCTCGTTAAAACCTACAATTTATGTCTTAATCCATTTTTTGTGGAGTGAACCATTTCAGAGATATTCCTTCTTATTTAAGTCTGGAATACTCGAACTTCTCAAATGAGGTCTTTATTCACATTTTTATCACTCGATCGTGAAAAGAGAACTGAATTTCAAAGCTTTCATATAGTGACCACCTATAGAACATTTGACTATTGCTCAAAGTCTACTGTATTGCTATTGTGACTTTGGTGGGTTGAAAAGTAAAAAAGACAGATGTAGTCGAGATAAAGAAACACTTTTATTTCGGTAAACAGTAACTTTGTACACTCGTTGCAACAGCAAGAAAGTCTTTTCCGATTCTCCAACAGCACGGCTCCGAACTCGTAACACAAAGAACTGTCCCTTCTCACACTTTACCGCTATTTATATCTCCCAAGCACTATTCTGGAAACTTCGGGAAAGCTCAGTTATTGCGGTGAAATACAAAGCAGAAGATTCTCGAAGTGTCTATTCTTTTCTCTCTTTCGGCAAGCGCCCCAACAATGCGGCCATTCTCTGTCTCTTTCCTTCGACTCCTTTGCGGTAGTGCCGACAATAATGCGATGGGTGACACTGCTGTTGTCGGCAATTAGATGCGGCGGGCGCGGTGACACTGCTCCCTCCTCAGAGCTGGTCGTCCTGACCAGCACTATCACTGCGGCATCTCCCTTGCGCCCCGGTGGACTAACCCATCGAACCTCTTCTCCAGGAGGCACGATCCTAGGTATCGCTGTTGGATAGTGTCCCTTGGTCCGGGTAGGACGATGTATGCCATCCTGCTTCGAAATTCTGCAACAGTACCGCCGGTCTTGACGGTCCCTCGTCCAGTTGCCCTTCTTCCTGGTGTGTTGACGGGCCATCCTGCGCACTTGTAAACGGCTCACTGGGTACCATGTCCTCCGACCTCTCTGGCGCACCTTCGCAGCCACCTTGCTTCCGATGGGTCCGGCAACAAACCCCGCCACATCCGCGCGAGTCGCGTCCACCGCTGCACTCGTGTTCACTCGTGCTCGGCACGGCCTCTCCTGTATCCTGCCGTCCACGATGATGTCCGCCATTCTTCCGTTCACGGCACTATGCGTCAGGTGATTGGATGGCTCCGACGGTCCCCCCATGTCACACGCCAAGTCGGTTCTCGCGTGTTGCTCGTTTGCTTGTGCGCTTCCCTGCTGATCGTCCTCCACGTCATATCCTGGTTGGTTACGTACCCGACACACTCCTCCAGGGGATCCTCGACGACGTCCCTGAACTGTCCCTTTCTCTTCCCCGAGACGTACACTTTCGTTATCTGAAACGGGCGCAACTGTCGCCTCGGCCACTAGGTGCTCCCTCCCCGGCTCCGCGCTATTCCTTCTGCCCCTGGCATCCAGTACTTTGACGCTCTCGTCAACTCTTACTACCAGGGCGCCAAGACGTTCCCCGTCGTCCTCCACGACGTCCACGTGCTGGCAGAGGTCTTCCACCTTTTCGCCGAGTTCTTCCACGTCTTCCGTCACGCCAATCAGTTCGCCGTCAATTTTCGCCGATAGCTCCGTCTTCATCTCTTTCAGCTCGGCAGCGAGGTTGTCGTTTCTCGTTTTCATTTTGGCAACGAGGTTGTCGTTCGTCGTCTTCATGTCTTTCAGTTCAGCAGCGAGGTTGTCGTTTGCCGTCTTCATTTCTTCTTTCAGCTCGGCAACGAGGTTGTCGTTTCTCGTTTCCATTTTGGCGAATAATTCTTTCATCATTGCCATCATCCTGGTTTCCGAATCTCCCTCCATCTTGGTTCTAACGTTGCAACTTCTAACGACGATGTAACGAAACTAGAAGCAATTCGACGGATCCCACTTCTGACACCAGTGTGACTTTGGTGCGGGTGTAAAATAAAGAAGACAGATGTAGTCGAGATAAAGAAACACTTTTATTTCCGTAAAGAGTAACTTTGTACACTCGTTGCAACAGCAAGAAAGTCTTTTCCGATTCTCCAACAGCACGGCTCCGAACTCGTAACACAAATAACTGTCCCTTCTCACACTTTACCGCTATTTATATCTCCCAAGCACTATTCTGGAAACTTCGGGAAAGCTCAGTTATTGCGGTGAAATACAAAGCAGAAGATTCTCGAAGTGTCTATCCTTTTCTCTCTTTCGGCAAGCGCATTAACAATGCGGCCATTCTCCGTCTCTTTCCTTCGACTCCTTTGCGGTAGTGCCGACAATAATGCGATGGGTGACACTGCTGTTGTCGGCAATTAGATGCGGCGGGCGCGGTGACACTATATTTCCCTTCTACCTATAAGGAAATAAGTAATAAGACAATTTCTGTAAATGTTTAACTCAAATAACACGACAAGATAAGAGGAATAGGAGTTTGTAAGAATAGTAAGTACAAGGGTAGAGAAAGTGATTGCAACACATGAGATTTTTTATTTATTTTTTAATTTTATTATTATTATATTATATATTATATTATTATTTATTTTTATTTATTTTTTATTTATTCTCTGCTCTTGTACTAATCATTCTTACAAACTCTTATTCCTATATCTTCTTCGTGTTAGTTGAAGTATTTCCAGAATTTATCTTATTGCTTATTTCCTTGTAGGTGTAAAAGGAATGTTAGAATACGGTAGACTTTGTGCGATAGTCAAATGCTTTTTAGCTTTCAGATTCCGTTCTCTTTGTACAGTTAACATAAAAAATGAACAACGACGTTGCATTCGACGAAAGTTAGTTTTCCGAAATTAACAATGAATATCTCCGAAATTGTTCACCCTACAAAAAAATGTATATGGACATAAATTGTGTTTTAAGGAGATCCACATATTTTTGTATACTAAGATTTTGAATATTCCTTACGGTTTACTAGTTATGTAAAAGTCATCCAGATTAAATAAGACTACAGGGGCTATAGCCCAAAAATTCAAGACAGCTTATGGCAAACGAAATGTATATCCTAAACAGATTACACTTCAATAAAAATCGTTAGAGCCATTTTCAAGGAAAATGAAATTTCGTTAAATTATCAATGTAAAGGGAAGTTTAGAATGGAGAAATGTTCAAAATCTTCGCTTGAAAGACATTAAACTTAAATTATTATATAACTTGGTATATTTATTAATTATGTTAACTTATATTGAAGTCTATAACAAAAAATCAATGTCAAAATCCACAACAAAAATCAAAATTCATATTAATATTTCAAAATAAAAAAAAATTGCTTATAAAATTAGACATCTGACATAAAATATCCGGCGTCGAAATACCTGGTGTCGAATAACCCACATCAAACATTCCACATCCGACACCCAACATCGGACATGGGACATCCGATGTCGATAACCTGACGTCGAAAATCCAGTATCGAACATCAGACAGCGAACATCCGATAACATACGACAGAAAACTCATCGAAATTTCGACTTCAATAGCTCGACATCGAAATATCGACTTAGAAACCCTTTATCGAAAGTACGAAATCCAAAGCCCGACATAGGTTGTAATTCAACATCGAAAACTATTCGAAAACACCACATTGAAAATATATCGAAAGCTCGACATCAAAAGTTCTATATAAAAAGTATGGTACCAAGGGTTCAACACTGAAAAGGCGACATCGAAAATCCGAGATCGTACATTCGACATCGAACACACAATAACATCCGACAAAAGATTCCGACATCGATATTTCGACTTCTAAAGCTCGGCATCGAAACATCCACATGGAAAGCGCGAAATAGAAAGCTCGACATCCAGAATCCGACATTGAGCATTCCTTATCGAACATTTGACAGAAAATTCGACATTGGCATTTCCACATCCAAAGCTCGACATCTGAAACTCGACACCGAAAACTCGACACCAAAAATTCAACTTCGATGAATTGGTATCAAAACGACTTCAAGCTCGAAAGCGAAAGTTCGACACCGATGAATCTTCATCCAAAATTCGAAATCATAAACCCGACACCGAAAGCCCGACTTCGAAAATCCGACATCCAAAATCCAACATAAAAAGTTCGACTTCAAATGTTCGACATCGAAAGTTTGACATCGCAAAACCGACTTCGAAAGTTCCTCATAGCAAAACCGACATTGCAAATCTATCATGGCAGATCCGACATAAAAAAACTCGACATCGATGAATTGCCCTCGAAACTTTGGCACCAAAGGTTCGACATCGAAACTTCAGCATCGAAAGTTTGGCATTGAAAGGTCGACATCGAAAGTATGACATAAAAAATTCGAAGCCGAAAGTTCGACTACGAAAGTTTCATATCCAAAATACGACATAAAAAGTTCTACATCGAAAACTCGACATCGAGAACTCAACATTGATGAATTGCCTTCGAAAATTTGGCAACGAGGCTCGATATCGAAGGTTCGACATCAACACTTCGACATCGAAACTTAGAAGGGGAAACTTCTACATCGAGAATTTTTCGTCAAAATTCGACATTCGTAAACTTCGACATCGAAAATCCGACATCCAAACTACGACATAAGTTCGACTTCTAGAGTTCGACATCGAAAGTTAGACATCGTAAAACCGACATCGACAGTTCGACTTCGAAAACCCGACATCGACATCTCGACGACAGCTCGACTACGAAAATTCGAAATCGAAAATACATCGAAAAGTTGACATCGAAATTTCTATATAGAAAATTGGACATGTACAGCTCGACATCCAAGGCTCAAACCGAGAGATCGACATCGAAGATTCGATATCGAGAATTCGTTATCGAAAATTCGACATGGACAACCCGACATTAACAATCACGACATCGACAGGTCGACATCGAAAATTCGAACTCGAAAATTCGACATCGGCAATTCGATATCGAAAATTTGACATGGACATTTCGAAATCGAAAACAGAACAGCTCGACATTTTGATATCGAAAATAGAACAGCTCGACATCGATAGCTCGACATCCAAGGCTCGACACCTAATATTGGAAATAGAGAATTCAACACCAAAAATTCGATATCGAATATTCATTATCGAAAATTCAACATGGAGAGCTCGACTGTGACATCACACACCAAAAGCTCGACTTCGAAAATTCGACATAGAAAATTCGTAATCGAAAATTGAATATGTACAGCTCGACAGCGATAGCTCGACATCGAAAATGGGACATCGAGAATTAGATATCGAAAATACGATATTGAAAATACAGCATCGATAATTACAATATCGCAAATTCGACATCAACAGCTCGACATCAAAGGCACAACACCGACTTCTTGACATTGAAAATTCGATATCGAAAATGTGACAGATATTTCTATATCGAAAATTGAACAAGCACAGCTCGACATCAACAGCACGACATACAAGCCTCGACACCGAGAGCACGAATCGAAGATTCGATATCGATAATTCGATGATGAAACTTCGATATCAAAAATCTGATAATGAAAACTCGACATGGACAGCACGACATTGACTATCACGACATCGAGAGCTCGACTTCGAAATTTCGAACTCGAAAATGCGACAAGGAAAATCCTATATTGAAAACTTGACATAGAAATTTCGATATCGAAAATTGACTATGGACAGCTCGACATCGATTGCTTGACATCCAAGGCACGACAGCGAGATAGACATCGAAGATTCAATATAAAAAATTCCATATTGAAAATTCGACATGGAAGCTCGACATTGACTGCTCGACTTCGAAAATTCGAACTCGAAAATTCGATATCGAAAACTTGACATCAAAATATCGATATCGAGGATGTGACATTGAAATTTCGATATCGAAACGTTGAACATGGACAGCTCGACATCGACCGCTCGAGATCCAAGGATCAACACCGACAGCTCGACATCGCAAATTGGACATCGAGATTTCGATATCGAAAATACGATATCAAAAATTCTACTTCACAGCTCCACATCGCAGGCACAAACCGACTGCTCCACATTGAAAATTCGATATCGAAAATATGAAATGGAAATTTCGAATCGAAAATAGAACATGGACAGCTCGACATCCAAAGCTCGACACCAAAAATTGGAAATCGAGAATTCGACACCAAAAATTCGATATCGAGAATTCGAAATCAAAAATTGAACATGGACAGCTCGACAGTGACAGCTCGACATCGACAACTCGACATCCAAGTCTCAACACCGACAGTTCGACATCCAAGGCTCAACACCGACAGCTCGACATCGAAAGTTAGACATCGGGAATTCGATATCGAAAATAACGATATCGCAAATTCGATATAGGTAGCATGACCCCAAAAATGCGAACTCGAAAATTCTACAATGAAAATTCGGCACCAAAATTTTGACATCGAAATTTCGATATCGAAAAGTGAACATGGACAGCTCGACATCCAAAATTCAACGACAGCTCAACTTCGAAAATTGGACTTCGAGAATTCGATAAGGAAATTGAACATGGAGAGCTCTACAGCTACAGCTCGACATCCAAGGGCAACACCGACAGCTCGACATGGAAAGTGAGACACCGAAAATTCGATAACGAAAATACGATATCGAAAATAACGATATCGCAAATTCGAAATCCACAGCTCGATATCGAAGGCTCATCACCGGCTGGTCGAGATTGAAAATTCAATATCGAAACTTCGAATTCGAAAATTCGAAATCCACAGGTCGATATCGAAGGCTCATCACCGGCTGGTCGAGATTGAAAATTCAATATCGAAACTTCGAATTCGAAAATTCCTCATCTAAAATTCGACATGGACAGCTTGATTTCGAAAATGCGAACTAGAAAATTCGACACGGAAATTTTGACATCGAAATTCCGATATCGAATGTTGAACATGATGAGCTCAACATCGACAGCTCCACATCCAAGGCTCAACACGGACAGCTCGACATCGAAAATGGAACATAAAGAATTACACATAGAAAATGCGATATAGTAACTTTCGATACTGTATTTTCGATATCGTAAATTCGATATCGACAGCTCGACTACAAAGGCACAACACCGACTGCTTGACATTCAAAATTCGATATTGAAAATTTGACATAGAAATTTCTATATCGAAAATTGAATATTGAACAAGCACAGCTCGACAGAAGCAGCACGACATACAAGGCTCGACACCGAGAGCTCGATATCGAGAATACGATAATGTAAATTCGAAATCGAAAATGCGATATCGAAAGCTCGACACGGACAGCACGACATTGACTATTGACATCCACCACACGACTTCGAAATTTCGAACACAAAAATTCGACATCAAAAATTCTATATTGAAAACTTGACATCGAAATTTCGATATCGAAAATTGTACATGGACAGCTCGACATCGTTTGCTCGACATCCAAGGCACGACACTGAGACCAAGACATCGAGGATTCAATATAAAAAGTTCCATATCGAAAATTCGACATGGAAGCTCGACATTGACAATCACGACATTGACAGCTTACTTCGAAAACTCGTACTCAAAAATTAGATACCGAAATCTTGACATCGAAATATCGATTTCGAAGATGTGATATTGAAATTTCCTTATTGAAAATTGAACATGGACAGCTCGACATCGACCGCTCGAGATCCAAGGATCAACACCGACAGCTCGACATCGCAAATTGGATAACGAGAATTCGATATCAGAAATTCGATATCGAAAATAACGATATCGCATTTTCGACATAGACACCATGACCTCAAAAATACAAACTCGAAAATTCGACACTTAAAATTTGACATCGACATTTCGATATTGAATAGTGAACATGGACAGCTCGACATCGACAGCTCGACATCCAAAGTTCAACGACAGCTCGACTTCGAAAATTTGACTTAGAGAATTCGATATCGATATTTTGATATCGAAAATTTAACATGGTGAGCTCTACCGCTACAGCTCGACATCCAAGGTCAACACGGACAGTTCCACATCGAAAATTGAACATCGTGAATTAGATATCGAAAATACGATATCGTCGTTACGATATCGAAAATACGTATTCGAAAATTACGATATTTCAAATTCGACATGGACAGCTCGACATTGACAATCCCGACATCGATATATCGACTTAGAAAAATAAAACTCGAAAAATCGAGCTCGAAAATTCGACTTCCAAAATTCTACATCGAAAATTCGATATCGAAAATTTGACAGAAATTTCTAAATCGAAAATTGAACAAGGACAGCTCGACATCAACAGTAGGACATCCAAGGCTCGACACCGAGAGTTCGACATCGAAGAGTCGATATCGAGAATTCTATAATGAAAATTCGATATCGAAAATACGATAATGAAAGCTCGACAAGGACAGCACGAATTTGACTATTAACATCGACAGCTCGACTTCGAAATTTCGAACTCGAAAATTCGACATCGTAAATTCGATATTGAAAACTTGACATCGAAATTTCGATATTGGTAATTTTACATGGACAGCTCTACATAGATTGCTCGACATCCAAGGCACGACACCGAGACCGAGACATCGAAGATTCAATATCAAAAATTCGATATCTAAATTCCACATGGAAGCTTGACATTGACAATTACGACATTGACAGCTCGATTTCGAAAATTCGAACTCGATAATTCCATATCGAAATCTTGACATCGAAATAATGATATCGAAGATGTGACATTGAAACTTCCTTATCCAAAATTGAACATGGACAGCTCGACATCGACCGCTCGAGATCCAAGGATCAACACTGACAGCTCGACATTGCAAATTGGACATCGAGATAACGATATCGAAAATTCGATTTCAAAAATTCGACATATCAGCTCCACATCGAAGGCACAAAACCGACTTCTCTATGTCGAAAATTCCATATAGAAAATTCGACATCGAAATTTCGATATCGGAAATAGAACATGGACATTTTGACATCCAAAGCTCGATACCGAAAATATGAAATAGAGAATTCGAAACCAAAAATTCGATATCGAAAGTTCGATATCTTAAATTCGATATTGGAAGTTCGATAAGGAAATATCGATAACGAAAATTGGAAATCGAGAATTCAATATCGAAAATAGAACATGGACTGACGACATCCAAAGCTCGACACCGTATATTGGACACCAAAATATTGATATAGAAAGTTGGATATCGAAAATTCAATGTCGAAAATTCGATATCGAATGTTGGAAATGAAAATTCGATATCGAAAATTGGAAATCGAACATTGGAAATCGAAAATTGGTAATCGAAAACTCGATATCGAAAATAGAACAGACAGCACTACATCCAAAGCTCGACACCGAAAGTTGGAAATAGAGTATTCGGCACCAAAAATTCGATATCGAAAATTCGATATACAAAATTGGACATGGACAGCACTGATGTAGTTCTAAATACGGAATTTGACACAAAAATTCGATATCGAAAGTTCGATATCGAAAATTCGTAATCAAAAATTGGTATTCAAAAACTTGATATCGAAAATAGAAGATGGACAGCTCGACATCCAAAGCTCGACACCGAAAACTGGGAATTAAGAATTCGACATCAAAAATTCGATATCGAAGTTCGATATGGAAATTTCGATATACGAACTATAACAGGGACACCTCGACATCCAAAGCTCGAAACCGAAAATTGAAAATAGGGAATTCGACACCAATAATTCGACCTCGAAAGTTAGATATCGAAAGTTATATCGAAAATTCGATATCGACAACTTGACATGGAAATTCCGATATCGAAAATAGAAAATGGACAGCTCGACATCCAAAGCCCTATACCGAAAGTTGGAAATAGAGAATTCGGCACCAAAAATTCGATATCCAAAGATCGACATCGAAAATTCGATATCGAAAATTGGACATGGACAGCGCTACATCCAAAGCTCGACACCGAAAATTCAAAATAAGGAATTCGACACCAGAAATTCGATATCGAAAGCTCGATATGGAAAGTTTGATATCGAAAATTCGATATCCAAAATTCCTAATCGGAAATAGAAAACCCGATGTCGAAAATAGAACATTGACCGCTCTACATCCAAAGCTCGACACCGAAAATTGGAAATACAGAATTCGTCACCAAAAATTCCATATCGAAAGTTCGATATCGAAAATTGGACATCCAAATTCGTCATCGAAATTGCGATATCGAAAGTGCACATGGACTTCTCGACAGCGACAGCTCGACATCAACAGCTTGACATCGAAAATTGGTCATCGAGAATTCGATATCGAAAATTTGATATCGTAAATAATGAAATCGCATATTCGACAGACAGCATGACCTCAAAAATGCGAACTCGAAAATACGACTTCGAAAATTCGACACCGAAAAATTGACATCGACATTTCGATATCGAAAAGTGAACATGGACAGCTCGACATCCAAAGTTCAACGACAGCTCGACTTCTAAATTTTGGTTAGAGAATTCGATATCGATATTTCGATATCGAAAATTTAACATGGAGAGCTATACTGCTAGAGCTCGACATCCAAGGTCAACACCGACAGTTCCACATCGAAATAGACCATTGTGAATTAGATATCGAAAATACGATATCGTCGTTACGATATCGAAAATACGTTATAGAACATTACGATATCTCAAAATCGACATAGACAACTCGACATTGACAATCCCGACATGGACAGCTAGACTTAGAAAAGTCGAACTCGAAATCACGACATCGAAAATTCGACATCGAAAATTCTATATCGAAAATTAGACAGAAATTTCTGTAGCGAAAATTGAACAAGGACAGCTCTACATCAACAATACGACATCCAAAGCTAAACACCGAGATCTCGGCATCGAAGTGTCGATATCCAGGATTCTATAATGAAAATTCGATATCGAAAATTAGATATCGAAAATTCGTCATCGACAGCCCGACATTGATAATACGACATCGACAGCTGGACATCGAGAATACGACATTGAAAATCCGACATCGAAATTCGTAATCGAAAATACGATATCGAAAGCTCGACGAGGCCACCAGACATTGACTATTAACATCGAAAGCTCGACTTCGATATTTCTAACTCGAAAATTCTATATTGAAAACTTGAGATCGAAATTTCGATATTGAAAGTTGAACATGGATAGCTCTACATAGATTGCTCGACATCCAAGGCACAACACCGAGAACGATACATTGAAGATTCAATATCAAAAATTCCATATCGAAAATTCCACATGGAAGCTTGACATTGGCAATCACATTGACAGCTCGACTTCAAAAATTCGAACTTGATAATTCCATATCGAAATCTTGACATCGAAATATCGATATCGATGATGTGACATTGAAATTTCCTTATCGAAAATTGAACATGGACAGCTCGACATCGACCGCTTGAGATCCAAGGATCAACACCGACAGCTCGACATCGCAAATTGGACATCGAGATAACGATATCGAAAATACGATATCAAAAATTCGATATATCAGCTCCACATCGATGGCACAAAACCGACTTCTCTACGTTGAAAATTCGATAACGAAAATTTGACATCGAAATTTCGATATAGAAAATAGAACTTGCTTGACATCCAAAGCTCAATACCAAAAATTCGAAATAGAGAATTAGACACCAAAAATTCGATATCCAAACTTCGGTTTTGAAATTTCGATATCGAAAATTGGAAATCGAAAATTCAATATCGAAAATTGAGCATGGACAGCTAGACATCCAAAGTTCGACACCGAAAATATGATATCGAATGTCGGATATCGAAATTCGATATTGAAAATAGAACATGGACAGCTTGACATCCAAAGCTCCATACCGAAAATTGGACATAGAGAATTCGACACAAAAATTCGATATCGATAGTTCGATATCGAAACTTCGATATCCAAAATTGGAAATCGAAAATTCAATATCGAAAGTAGAACATGGACAGCTAGACATCCAAAACTCGACAACGAAAATTGGAAATAGAGAATTCGACACCAAAAATTTGATATCAAAAGTTTGATATCGAAAATTCGATGACGAAAATTCGATATCAAAAATGCTATATCGAAAATTGGAAATCGAAAACTTGATATCTAAAATAGTACATGGACAGCTCTACATCCAAAGCTCGACACCGAAAATTGGAAGTAGAGAATTCGGTACCAATAATTCGACATAAATTTTCGATATATAACTTTCGATATCGAACTTTCGGACATTGAAATTTCGATATCGAAAATAGAAAATGGACAGCTCGACATCCAAAGCTCGGTACCGAAAGTTGGAAATAGAGAATTCGGCACCATAATTTCGATATCGAAAGAGGATACCGAAAATTCGATATCGAAAATTGGACATGGACAGCACTACATCCAAAGCTCGACGCCGATATTTCGAAATAGAGAGTCCGACACGAACAATTCGATATCGAAAATTCGGTATCAAAAATTGGTATTCAAAAACTCGATATCGAAAATAGAAGATGGACAGCTCGACATCCAAAGCTCGACACCGAAAGTTGAAAACAGAATTCAAAACCAAAAGTTCGATATCGAAAATTCGATATCGAAAATTGGAAATCCAAAATTGGAAATCGAAAACTCGATATCGATAATAGAAAATGGACAGCTCTACATCCAAAGTTCCACACTGACAAATGGAAATAGGGAATTCGACACCAAAGTTCGATATCGAAAATTCGATATCGAAAACTTGATATCGAAAGAAGAGGGATACCTCGACATTATAAGCACGACACCGATAGTTGGAAATGGAGAGTTCGATACCATAATTCGGTATCGAAAATTCAGGTTCAAAAATTGGATATCGAACATTCGAAATCGAAAATTGGAAATCGAAAACTCTCTATCGAAAATAGAACATTAACGGCTCTTCATCCAAAGCTCGACAACGAAATTTGGAAATAGAGAATTCGACATAAAAAATTCGATATCAAATGTTTGATATGAAAATTTCGATATCGAAAGTAGAACATGTACAGCTTGACATCCAAAGCTCGATACCGAAATTTGGAAATAGTGTATTCGAAACCAAAAATTCGATATCTAAAATTAGACATGGACATTGAGAATTTGACATAGAATATTCGATACCGAATATGCGCCATCGAAAATTCAACATCGAAAATTTGACATGGACAGACTACTTTGACCGCTCGACATGGAAAATTCGACATCGGAAATTCGAGATCGTCAGCGGCACTCCGATAATTCGATATCGAGAATTCAATACCTGAAATTCGACATCAAAAGTTCTATATTTGAAACTAGACATCGACAGCTCCATATCGAGAATCCGACATCCACAGATCGACATCGAAAATTCGACATCGACAGCTTGATATCGAGGGATCGACATCGCCGGCTCGACATCGCCAGATCCACATAGATAATTACACATCGAAAATTCGAGTGCCACAGATCGTCATCGAAAATACGACATCAAACATTCCACATCAAATATTCGACTTCAAAAATTTGACATCGAAAATTAGTCGTCGAAGATTCAACTTCGGCAGCTTGACATCGAAAATTGAACATCGACAACTCGATATCGAGAGCTCAACACGATCGCTCCAAATCTAAAATTCGACATCGGCAGCTCAACATCGTAAATACGACATCGAAATTTGACTTCGACAGCTCGACATCGACAGGTCGACATCGAAATTTGACTTCGACAGCTCGACATCGACAGGTCGACATCAAAAATCCGACTTCCATAGATCTACTCCGAAAATTTAATATCGAAAATTCCATGTCGTAAGCCACACCGTAAATTCGACATCGAAACATCGATTTCGCGTATTTGACATCCAAAATTCAATATCGAAAATTCTACATGGACGGCTTGACATTGACATCACATCTACAATTCGACTTAGAAAA
This sequence comes from Tenodera sinensis, assembly GCA_030765045.1. NCBI lineage: Eukaryota > Metazoa > Arthropoda > Insecta > Mantodea > Mantidae > Tenodera > Tenodera sinensis. The sequence goes on along the minus strand of CM060961.1, from coordinate 21,463,354 downwards.
TTAGATTTCAAAAATTCGACATCGAAAACTGGATATAGATAATTTGACATCGAAATTTCGATATCTAGAATTCAAAATGGACAGCTCGGCATCGACAGCTCGAGATCCAAGGCTCGACAAAGAGAGCTCGGCATTGAAGATTCCATAACGCAAATTCGACAAGGGCAGCTCTACATTGACAATCGTGACGACAGTTCGACTTCAAGAATTCGACTTCGAAAACTCGACATCGAATATTTGACATTGAAATTTCGACATCGATCATTGAACATGAACAGCTCTACAACGACAGCTGAGACTCGACACCGAGACATCGACATCGAAAATTCGATATCGAAAATTCGACATGGACAGCTAGACATTGAAATCACATCTTCAACCCGACTTCGAAAATTCGAACTCAAAAATTCTAATTCGAAAATTCGAACTCGAAATTTCGACATCGAAAATTCAATATCGAAAATTAGGCATTTAATTTCGATATCGAAAATTGAACATGGATGGCTCGACAATGACAGCTCGACATCCAAGGGTCAACACCGTCAGCTCGACATCGTAAATTGGAAAACGAAAATTCGATATCGATAGTTGTGTATAGATGATTAGATATCGAAAATACGTTATCGAAAATTACATTGAATATACGATATCAAAATAACGACATCGATAATTCGATATCTAAAATTCCATATCGACAATTACATGGACAGCTCTACATCGACAGCTTGACATCGAAAATCCGACGTCCACAGATCGACATCGAGAGCTCGCAATCGAAAACTGCACATCGAAAATTCAACAGCGAAAATTTGACGTGGACAGACTACTTTGACAGCTCGACATGGAAAATTCGACATCGTGAGCTCCACTTGAAAAATTCAATATCTAGAATTCGATACTAGAAATTTGACATCGAAAATTCGATATCTTAAACTAGACATCGACAGCTCGACATCGAAAACCCGACATCGACAGATCCACATGAAAAATTCGACATAGAAGGTTACAGATCGAAACTTGTAGTACCACTGTTCGACATCAAAAGTTCGACATCAAAAATTCGACTTTGAAAATTAGACATCGAAAATTCAACTTCGTAATCTCGACATAGAAAATTCAACATCGACAAAACAACATCGAAAATTCGACATCGTAACTTGACTTCGACAGCTCGACATCGACAGCTCCACATCGAAAATTCGACATCAACAGCTCAACACCGAAAATTCGACATCGCAATTTCCATGTCGAAAACCACAACGATAATTCTACACTGAAAAATCTATTTCGAGAATCCGACATCAAAAATTCGACTGCGAAAATCTATTTCGAAAATTCGATATCGAATATTCCATATCGAAAAATTTGACGTGGACAGCTTGACATTGAGATCACGACATCTTCTGCTCGACTTCGAAAATTCGACATCGAAAATTTGAAAACGAAATTTCGATATCGAAAAATGCATATGGAAAGCTCGACATCGACAGCTCGACATCCAAGGCTCAACACCGACACCGCATCATCGATTATTGGACATCGAAAATTCGTTTTTCTAAAACTGGATTTCGAAACTTCGATATGGAAAATACGACATCGAAAATTACGCTATCGAAAATACGATATCTCTAATTCCATATCGAAAATTCGACATCGAAGGGTCGACATCAACAGCTCGAAATATACAGCTCGACATCGAAAATCCGACGTACACAGCTAGACATCGAAAGTTCGACATCGACAGCTCTACATCGAAAATACGTCAACTGACAGATATCGATAATTCGACATCTGAAGTACGATATGGAAAATTCAATAACGTAAATGGCATCAAGAGCTCGACATCGAGAGCTCGACTTCGAAAATTCGAACTCGAGAATTTAACATTGAAAATTCGATATCGAAAATTTCACATCGGAAATTCGACATCTGCAGCTCGACACCGACAGCTTCATATCGAAAATTCAACTTCGAAAATTTGACGTGACAGACAGCTGGACATTGAAATTTCGACTTCTAAAGCTTGGCATCGAAACATCCACTTGGAAAGAGCGAAATCGGGAACTCGACACCGAAACTTTGATGTTGAAATTTCGACATGATACATCCAACGTCAAGGTTCCGCTGTCAAAATCTGTCTCCGTAATTCCACATCTGAAACTCGAGTTTGAAAACATCGAGAATACCACATGGATTAGTCGACACCGTGGAATCGACGTCGAAAATACGAAGTTGAAAATCCGACATGGATAATCATATCGAATTGAATATCTGAATCGATATAGAAAACAAGAACTTCATCAAAGTTGGAAGATCCAAATTGAAAAAAGTATCGACTAGAACCAAAATCAATATAGAACAATAATCATAATAGTAAACAGTAACCCCGCTTTATATTAGCTGCACCTGTATGTATGTATGTATGTATGTATGTATGTATGTATGTATGTATGTATGTATGTATGTATGTATGTATGTATGTATGTATGTATGTATGTATATTTTTTTTTTTTTTTTTTTTTTTTTTTTTTTAATATAAACATTCTTTATTTTCGGCATGTTCCATTACAAAAAACGTAATACTACATGCCATTATAGTACATGCTTAATAAATATACTAATACATAGTTTTACTTATGGGATATCGTTAGTTGCACTCTAGAGTTTATCCAGTTCTATTGTGTTTAGGTATTCAATAAATTCGGTTGTGTATTCCGTTACTAATTTATGTGGTTGGAATGTCCATTTTCCATATTTGTTTAACATAGCTTTCTTGAATTTGATTCTTTCTCTGTCAAGCTTTGGACATTCAAATAAAACGTGTACTACGGTCTGTTCTGCTGTTCCACAGGAGCACATTGGAGAGTCCTTTATCTTAAATCTGTAAAAGTAAGAATTAAGTCTGCCATGTCCGGTTAGGAAGGTTGTGACTTTACCAGTAAGTGGAAATTTAAGGCGTAATCTATCTGCCACTGTGGGGAAATAAGATTTAGTCACTGCTCCATTTTTGGTGTTTCGCCACTCACTTTCCCACTGATTCACACTTTCTTCATGTAGCTTTCGCATGATGTCACTCACGGGTATCCTGTCGAAACTAACTGGTAGGTCCTTGTTGTTCGCTGCCTGTTTCGCCAGTTGGTCAGCCAGCTCGTTCCCTTCAATTCCGACGTGAGCCTTGACCCATGTGAAGTAGATAATCCAGCTGTGTGCTTCTAGTTGCCTTATTTGTTTTCTTATTTGTTCAATAAGGTGAAGATGGTTGTTAGAGTTCCGTAATGAATCAAGAGTGATTCTGCTGTCAGTGTGTAAAGCAGATGTATGTATGTATGTATGTATGTATGTATGTATGTATGTATGTATGTATGTATGTATGTATGTATGTATGTATGTATGTATGTATGTATGTATGTATGTATGTATGTATGTATGTATGTATGTATGTATGTATGTATGTATGTATGTATGTATGTATGTATGTATGTATGTATGTATGTATGTATGTATGTATGTATGTATGTATGTATGTATGTATGTATGTATGTATGTATGTATGTATGTATGTATGTATGTATGTATGTATGTATGTATGTATGTATGTATGTATGCATGCATGCATGAATGCATGTATGCATGTATGTATGTATGTGTGTATGTATGTATGTATGCCTGCATGCATGCATGTATGTATGTATGTGTTGTACGTAAGGGAGTGGTTTGACGTCATTTTCACCAACTTAATGTCGTCAGACTGGAAATTTCCACACATGCGCACACCTACGTCAAAAATCACTATTCATATCTCAATCTGCATCAATAAATCAATACCAATATCTACATCTACATTATTAAATCAACATCAAGCAGTCAAAATCGACGTCCAACATACGACCTCAGACTTCATGTGTTCAACGTCGCATCCAACTTTGTAATAGACATTTTATCGTTGCCAATATCGACACCAGTATCGTTCTCAATATCGACATCAGTATCGTTCTCAATATCGACATCAGTATCGTTCTCAATATCGACACCAGTATCGTTCTCAATATCGACACCAGTATCGTTCTCAATATCGACATCAGTATCGTTCTCAATATCCACACCAGTATCGTTTTCAATATCGATACCAGTATCGTTCTCAATATCGATACCAGTATCGTTCTCAATATCGACACCAGTATCGTTCTCAATATCGACACCAGTATCGTTTTCAATATCGACATCAGTATCGTTGTCAATATCGACACCAGTATCGTTCTCAATATCGACACCAGTATCGTTCTCAATATCGACACCAGTATCGTTCTCAATATTGACACCAGTATCGTTCTCAATATCGACACCAGTATCGTTCTCAATATCGACACCAGTATCGTTTTCAATATCGATACCAGTATCGTTTTCAATACCGACACCAGTATCGTTGTCAATACCGACACCAGTATCGTTCTCAATATCGACACCAGTATCGTTCTCAATATCGACACCAGTATCGTTCTCAATATCGACACCAGTATCGCTCTCAATATCCACACCAGTATCGCTCTCAATATCGACACCAGTATCGCTCTCAATATCGACACCCGCATCGTTTTCAATATCGACACCAGTATCGTTCTCAATATCGACACCAGTATCGTTCTCAATATCGACACCAGTATCGTTCTCAATATCGACACCAGTATCGTTCTCAATATCGACACCAGTATCGTTCTCAATATCGACACCAGTATCGTTCTCAATATCGACACCAGTATCGTTCTCAATATCGACACCAGTATCGTTCTCAATATCGACATCAGTATCGTTCTCAATATCGACATCAGTATCGTTCTCAATATCGACATCAGTATCGTTCTCAATATCGACACCAGTATCGTTTTCCATATCGACAATAGTATCGTTTTCCATATCGACAATAGTATCGTTCTCCATATCGACACCAGTATCGTTCTCCATATCGACACCAGTATCGTTCTCAATATCGACATCAGTAACGTTTTCAATATCGACACCAGTATCGTTCTCAATATCGACACCAGTATCGTTCTCAATATCGACACCAGTATCGTTCTCAATATCGACACCAGTATCGTTCTCAATATCGACACCAGTATCGTTTTCAATATCGACATCAGTATCGTTTTCAATATCGATACCAGTATCGTTTTCAATATCGACACCAGTATCGTTCTCAATATCGACACCAGTATCGTTTTCAATATCGATACAAGTATCGTTTTCAATATCGATACCAGTATCGTTTTCAATATCGATACAAGTATCGTTTTCAATATCGATACAAGTATCGTTCTCAATATCGACACCAGTATCGTTCTCAATATCGACACCAGTATCGTTTTCAATATCGACATCAGTATCGTTTTCAATATCGATACCAGTATCGTTTTCAATATCGACACCAGTATCGTTCTCAATATCGACACCAGTATCGTTTTCAATATCGATACAAGTATCGTTTTCAATATCGATACCAGTATCGTTTTCAATATCGATACAAGTGTCGTTTTCAATATCGATACAAGTATCGTTTTCAATATCGATACAAGTATCGTTTTCAATATCGATACAAGTATCGTTTTCAATATCGATACAAGTATCGTTTTCAATATCGACACCAGTATCGTTCTCAATATCGACACCAGTATCGTTCTCAATATCGACACCAGTATCGTTCTCAATATCGACACCAGTATCGTTCTCAATATCGACACCAGTATCGTTCTCAATATCGACACCAGTATCGTTCTCAATATCGACATCAGTATCGTTCTCAATATCGACACCAGTATCGTTCTCAATATCGACACCAGTATCGTTCTCAATATCGACACCAGTATCGTTCTCAATATCGACATCAGTATCGTTTTCAATATCGATACCAGTATCGTTCTCAATATCGACACCAGTATCGTTCTCAATATCGACATCAGTATCGTTTTCAATATCGATACCAGTATCGTTCTCAATATCGACACCAGTATCGTTTTCAGTATCGTTCTCAATATCGACATCAGTATCGTTCTCAATATCGACACCAGTATCGTTCTCAATATCGACACCAGTATCGTTCTCAATATCGACACCAGTATCGTTCTCAATATCGACACCAGTATCGTTCTCAATATCGACACCAGTATCGTTCTCAATATCGAAACCAGTATCGTTTTCAATATCGACACCAGTATCGTTTTCAATATCGACACCAGTATCCTTTTCAATACCGATACCAGTATCGTTTTCAATACCGATACCAGTATCGTTTTCAATACCGATACCAGTATCGTTCTCAATATCGACACCAATATCGTTCTCAATATCGACACCAGTAACGTTTTCAATACCGACACCAGTATCGTTCTCAATATCGACACCAGTATCGTTCTCAATATCGACATCAGTATCGTTTTCAATATCGACATCAGTATCGTTCTCAATATCGACACTAGTATCGTTTTCCATATCGACACTAGTATCGTTCTCCATATCGACACCAGTATCGTTCTCAATATCGACACCAGTATCGTTTTCAATATCGACACCAGAATCCTTTTCAATACCGATACCAGTATCGTTCTCAATACCGATACCAGTATCGTTCTCAATATCGACACCAGTATCGTTCTCAATATCGACACCAATATCGTTCTCAATATCGACATCAGTATCGTTTTCAATATCGACATCAGTATCGTTTTCAATATCGAAACCAGTATCGTTCTCAATATCGACACCAGTATCGTTCTCAATATCGACATCAGTATCGTTTTCAATATCGATACCAGTATCGTTCTCAATATCGACACCAGTATCGTTCTCAATATCGACACCAGTATCGTTCTCAATATCGACATCAGTATCGTTTTCAATATCGACATCAGTATCGTTCTCAATATCGACACCAGTATCGTTTTCAATATCGACATCAGTATCGTTCTCAATATCGACACCAGTATCGTTCTCAATATCGACATCAGTATCGTTTGCAATATCGATACCAGTATCGTTCTCAATATCGACACCAGTATCGTTCTCAATATCGACACCAGTATCGTTCTCAATATCGACACCAGTATCGTTCTCAATATCGACATCAGTATCGTTCTCAATATCGACACCAGTATCATTCTCAATATCGACATCAGTATCGTTTTCAATATCGATACCAGTATCGTTCTCAATATCGACACCAGTATCGTTTTCAGTATCGACATCCGTATCGTTCTCAATATCGACATCAGTATCGTTCTCAATATCGACACCAGTATCGTTCTCAATATCGACACCATAATCGTTCTCAATATCGACACCAGTATCGTTCTCAATATCGACACCAGTATCGTTCTCAATATCGACACCAGTATTGTTTTCAATATCGACACCAATATCGTTCTCAATATCGACACCAGTAACGTTTTCAATACCGACACCAGTATCGTTCTCAATATCGACACCAGTATCGTTCTCAATATCGACACCAGTATCGTTCTCAATATCGACACCAGTATCGTTCTCAATATCGACATCAGTATCGTTTTCAATATCGACATCAGTATCGTTCTCAATATCGACACCAGTATCGTTTTCCATATCGACAATAGTATCGTTCTCCATATCGACACCAGTATCGTTCTCAATATCGACATCAGTATCGTTTTGAATATCGATACCAGTATCGTTCTCAATATCGACACCAGTATCGTTCTCAATATCGATACCAGTATCGTTCTCAATATCGACACCAGTATCGTTCTCAATATCGATACCAGTATTGTTCTCAATATCGATACCAGTATTGTTCTCAATATCGACACCAGTATCGTTCTCAATATCGACATCAGTATCGTTCTCAATATCGACACCAGTATCGTTCTCAATATCGACATCAGTATCGTTTTCAATATCGATACCAGTAACGTTCTCAATATCGACACCAGTATCGTTCTCAATATCGACACCAGTATCGTTCTCAATATCGATACCAGTATCGTTCTCAATATCGACACCAGTATCGTTCTCAATATCGACATCAGTATCGTTTTCAATATCGACACCAGTATCGACATCAATATCGACATCAGTATCGTTCTCAATATCGACACCAGTATCGTTCTCAATATCGATATCAGTATAGTTCTCAATATCGACACCAGTATCGTTCTCAATATCGACACCAGTATCGTTTTCAATATCGACACCAGTATCGTTTTCAATATCGACACTGGTATTGTTTTCAATATAGACACCAGTATCATTCTCAATATCGATATCAGTATCGTTCTCAATATCGACACCAGTATCGTTCTCAATGTCGACATCAGTATCGTTCTCAATATCGACATCAGTATCGTTCTCAATATCGACATCAGTACCGTTTTGAATATCGACACCAATATCGTTTTCAATATAGACACCAGTATCGACATCAATATCGAAACCCATCACAAAAACAAGCTAAATTAAAATAGAAAACCAAAATCGAAAATCTGATGTGTTGCAATCCCAGGCTTGCTACTCTTGTACCCTCATTCTTAACACAAAGAAGATATAGGAATAAGAGTTTGTAAGAATGGTTAGTACAAGAGTAGAGAAAGTCATGTGAGTGCAACACATCAGATTTGCGATAAAATATCTCTAAAAATTTTGATTAAAATTGCCATGTGTGTGACACATTTTCAATAAAATCCAAATGTTCGAAACATTTTCCATGTAAAGGGAGTTTAGGGTGGAAGAATTTTCTTCAAAATCTTCTCGCCTCACCCTTGAAAGAAGTTAAAATTAAATACCTACTTCGTTGTAGCCGACTTTTCGTTTTTTAGTTGCAGACACGCACACACACACACACACACACACACACAGACAGAGAGAGACACACACGCACATAGAGACAGACAGAGCCGGATATAGACAGAGACAGACGGAGACAGACGGAGAGACGGAGACAGACACAGATGGAGACAGAGACGGAGACAGACAGAGACAGACACAGACAGATGGAGACAGACGGAGACAGAGACAGACAGAGACAGACAGAGACAGACGGAGACAGACGGATACAGACAGAGACAGACGGAGACAGACAGAGACAGACGGAGACAGACAGAGACGGAGACAGACAGAGACGGAGACAGACAGAGACAGAGACAGACAGAGACGGAGACAGACAGAGACGGAGACAGACAGAGACGGAGACAGACAGAGACGGAGACAGACAGAGACGGAGACAGACAGAGACGGAGACAGACAGAGACGGAGACAGACAGAGACGGAGACAGACAGAGACGGAGACAGACAGAGACGGAGACGGAGACAGACAGAGACGGAGACAGACAGAGACGGAGACAGACAGAGACGGAGACAGACAGAGACGGAGACAGACAGAGACGGAGACGGAGACAGATGTACACACATGGACCTTTTTCTAAAAATCTTATGTGTTGCGCTCACATGACTTTCTCTTCTCTTGTACTAACCATTCTTAGATACCCTTATTCCTAGATCTTCGTGTTAGTTGAGATAAACATTTGTACAACTTAATGCTTATTTGATTGTGGGTACAAGGGGAATATTAGAATACAGTAGGTTTTGAGCGATAGTCAAATCTATTAAAACTTTGAGATTCCGTTCTCTTTGCATGATTAACATACAAAAAAATGAACAACGATGATCCATTTCACGAAAGTTATGTTTTCTGAAACACACACATAACAAGGAATATCTCCGAAATGGTTCAACCTACAAGAAAATTTATTCGGACATAAATTGTGTATTTTAGCAAGATCTACATTCTTTCTACAGTAAGATTTTGTGTATCTCACACGGTTTACGAGTTATTCAAAAGCCATCCAGAGTAAACAGATAACATAGGCTATAGCCTGAAAATTCAAAATATATATTTCATTTGTTATAAAAATATCTCAAACATATGGCATTTTAATCAAAATCGTTAGAGCGATTTTGAAGAAAATCAAAATTTTCGTAAGATTTTGTATGTAAATTGTAGTTTAGGGAGTGGCTACTTTTTTCAAAATCTGCGTGTGGCATCCTTGAAAGACTTAAATACCAACTTTGCTTTTTAACTGACATTTCGTCTTTGAGTTATGCTGTCCACAGACTGACAGACACACAAACCTTTTTCTAAAAATGTTTGTTTTTTTTATTCAGATTCTCAAAAAGTGTATTTCCGGTGAAATTTCAACATCGAATTTTTGGGTGGGATACAATAGTTCCTATATTGCGATATAGGTAGTATAGAAATTAAAACAACAGGTGACTTTTCTGAAATGAAAATGCAAGGAGGAACATTTTTGAAATTTCTGTTATGAACATAACTGTGTTAGTCAGACGCTGTTTAAGGCTGATAGATATGAGAAAACGTAAATAGGCTTTCTAAAAGTACTTTTAGTGGGATTAAGGAGTCTAAAGCGTGTCTTTTGTTTAAAATATTGATATCGAATTTAATGAATGTAATGCAATATTTTGGGGGTACCGTGAACAAGCTGTTAGAGCATTCGTCTATCACCTAGGTTGACCCGGGTTCGATCCCAGAGACGTGGTGGATGATGCGGCGTCTGGGCGGTTTTCCCTAGGCTCTCCGGTTTAGCCCGCCATGCTTTCCATCAACTGTTCCGGTCACCTTTCTAATCCATTTCGTCTGTATTTCATATCATCCTCTTCCTCACTCTCATACCTGGTGCTGGGCTGACCACCCGATTCGAGGTCTTCTAGGCACAGGCTCTGCGGGAGAAGCAATATTTGACCTACTTAATTTAGGAAGTGAATGAGTAGAAAGATTCACTGAATATACAGCATTAGATTTTACGTTAGATAGCAGTATCCATGAATAAAGTCGTTTGCAAACTGCTGAAGAATTTCAGGATAAATATATCACAAAGTATGCTACAGAAAAGATTCCAATATTCCAAGAGGAATAAATATTATGCTCCATGTGGCTGCTTTTAAAGTATTATTTAACACATGCAGTAACGTTTTACGATGAGTTGTTTTTTTATGTGCTGATGGCAAAAAAAGAAATGTCATTTTGTGAGGAAAACGTGAAGCGTATTTCGGTTGCACCTATAAGTAAGGGGGCGAAGTCTGCCATTACGCTGCAGAGCGATACGGCATTCATGAGACAAACTTCCACTGCAGACACAATAACTATTGTAAAAGATGAAAAGTGTTACGATTTGCGGCTATAAAATACACAGTAACATATTTTTCTCGGGCTAAACTTCAAAGAGCTATAAAGATAAAAGTTTGAGAAATTGCTGTTACGTTACGAGGTTGATAAAACCGCCAGGATATTACATTCTTACCGTCTGGTCGTTGAAGAAAGAGAGATGGATGGACCAATATCGTCGGCAAGGAACTGCACCCATAAACAATTGGCTTTCATGAAACTTGTCTCATCTCACTAGAGAAAGGAAACACACATTCAGAACCTACTCGCTGTTTCTTATTGCACTGATACATTCACTATTTTACTTCAAATAGTTTGATATTTTTTAAGTTCAAAAATTTCGCCAGCTTTTAAGTGCATTTTAACAACCTTTATGCCATCAAAACAAACAATTTAATCGCCAACTATCAAGCAACAATACTGTAACAAAATGCCAATTTGGCAAATCCCACTTCTGACACCAATGTGAGAAAAACGAAATAACTCCAAATTCAGTTACTTTTTCGTCACATTATTCTTCTTTAAAACTATACCACAAAGACATACTCCTTTAATGACCCTAATACAGTCTACAACTTTCGTAATATTGCAACATACAACTGTTTATCTGTCGTAACTTTGACTCAGTCCTTTCTGCGTTTCTTCACTATCTTTGTCTCGCAAGCTAAGACAACATAACACGGCCCATTCTTAAACGTCTACAGATCTAGAAAACCCCCTTTTGATTCTGACGCTCTGGTTGTTGCCACGTGTTCATAAAAGTCGCACGAGGCATCCTCACCAGGCGCGGCTCGTGTCAAAGTAACTCAGGCTATGTACTGTGAGGTAGCTTGACCTCGACGATCCTTTGTTGTACGCTGCGGTCGGCGTCACACTGCTAATGAATGGACTTACAACTTTTACTTCTCATAACCTTACTTAGTCCTTTTAGTGTTTCTTCACTTCCTCTGTCTCTTTGGTGTATGTATTTATTATGATGATGTCATCACTCGTGACGCTCATTGAATCTTCTTACGGCGTACGCACACACAGCTGCTTTACAACCGAATCGTGTCTGCAACGTAACTCCCTCACTCCTATTTCCTGCCAACCTTATGCACTGAAGATGGCGTCTCACAGGTCTTATTCGAATCTCACACACACACACACACACACACACACACACACACACACACACACACACACACACACACACACACACTTTGAGGCCCCCTAAAAGAAAAAGGGACTTAGCAAAATTATACCCGAAATATCTGACGTACTATTGATTCTACCCCAAAATTTATCCGCCATGTATGCGATACAGAAGTAAAACTAATACTGTAATGACATTAACATAACATGTGGAATAACTGTCTCATGATGTCACTCACAAAACCGTTAATATTTATCTATGTAACTAAGATGTAATCTGACTGATTGTGACACTACCATATGTTCGTTTTATCTCGTGCATTAACATTTACGAGTGTCTAAATGGGAAAATTATACACGTTTTGTCTACAATGTTTTACGAATTTTAGCATAAAATGCATAACATAATAAATTCGCTAAGTGAAAAATTATAATGCATCAGAGATTATGACGTAACATGTTTGCTAAGCAAAGTTTCATTTACTCCAACACTTATAAAGGAGAGTGGAAAGTAAACATAGTATTTTTGAAAATATGGATTATATTACAGTTGACATTTTGAACGAAGGGAAGAGTGCTGAGAATTTATAAATTCCATGAAAAGATGTTAACGAAAAATAAATTTAAGGGTGACGAATTCAGGTCGTTTTTTACACGAGAAATTAGCCGAATTGTTGTGATGATGTCATAACTGTCTTGTTGCCATGGTAATTACTCATTAATTCTTTGACACTTCACAAAAGGTATGCCGTCATAAGCCGTTTTACTTTCTCAACTACGTATAGTAAGTAGAGGGAGTATTGTATTCCACCCAAAAATTCGATGTTCAGATTTCAGCGGAAATATGTTTTGAGGACGTTGGATCCAAAAATAGCATTAATTCTACACGATGTTTTTATTTAGATGCGCTGAAGCGAGGCGCAACACACACTGCTGACAAACTTATCTTTCTTACGTTGTTAATGATACGTACCACGTTTACAGCTTTGTTTGCTCATGAAACTGAGGTACGTCAAAGGTGAAAAGAGGTTTTGACGGGACATAAATCTTAGGTTGACCGTCGACTGTTTCTACGGTGTGTGACGTCCGCACCACGCCTGCGTGGTAGGCAACTTCTCTGACACAGGAGTCACACGACTCTGCGGAACTACTAGGCTGAGCGGATAACGGCACACATAGATATGAACACCCAGTTATTAACACTCAGATTAGGCGACCGTAGTAAATTTTAACCTGCTCCTGCGATTCCCAACCACAGAGTTTATATTTTCTCTACGTCACACAAATAAATTTAGATTTAAAACATCTGATGTGCTGCACTCACATGACTTTCTCTACTCTTGTACTAACCATTCTTATAAACACTTATTGCTGTATCTTCATGTTAGTTGAGATAAACATTTGTACAACTTATCTTATTGCTTATTTCCTTGTAGGTACAAGGGGAATATTAGAATACAATAGGCTTTGTGTGATAGTCAAATGTTTTAAAGCTTTGGGATTCTGTTGCCTTTGCACACGTAACATATAAAAAAATGAACAACGATGATCCTTTTCACGAAAGTTCTAAGTTTTCCGAAACTCACACAATAACAAGGAATATCTCCAAAATGGTTCTCCCTACAAGAAAATTTATTGAGACATAAACTGTGTATTTTAGCAAGATCTACATTTTTTGTATATTAGGATTTGCTCTATCTCTAACGGTTTACCAGTTATGCAAAAGTCGTCCAGAGTAAATACGACTACAGGGGCTATAGCCAGAAAATTCAAGATATACATTTCATTTTTCATCAAAATATCCCAAACATATAACGATTTTAATCAAAATCGTTGGAGCCATTTTCAAGAAAATCAAAATTTTCGAAAATTTTTCCATGTAAAGGGTAGTTTAGGGAGGGGCTATTTTCTTCAAAATCTTCGTGTCGCATCCTTAAAAGACATTAAACTTAAATACCAAGTTTGGCTTTTAACCAACTTTTCGTTTTTGAGTTATGCTGTCCACAGACTGACAGACACACACACGGACCTTTTTCTAAAAATGCTTTTTTTTTGGATTCAGGGGGCCTCAAAACATATTTCCGGTGAAATCTCGACATCCAAATTTTGGGTGGAATACAATACTTCCCCTACTTACCAGTAGAGAAAGTAAAAATGTAGGAAACGTGAATATTATCAGTCGGGGAGAGACGGAGAAGATGAAGCATTGTTTACGTTTTATTAACTAAATATACTGCATGAACTGAAAATATTTAAATTTCGCTATTTTGAGTGACTTTTTTGCTTTAATCTAGCGCGGATATACATACGTTCCAAGGTTGGCACTGCGCCTGGAAGCATGACTGCAGCTTCAGATATCGCTATGTACCTGGAATTGTTTACTGGCGCACTGGTTCGCTGCATTCCTGCCAGGAACCATGAACTGGTGAACTAACTGTACTTATGCAGAACAGAAAAAAGCAGTAATTGTTTCGTGCAGTTTAGAATGTGCACGTGTGGCCAAATGTAGCCTTTTAACTAGACCACACGCATTAAGGAGAATGGATGATGATCTGGGGAAAGTTTCGTGGTGGTATGACGAGGAGCGAGTCTGGGGGTGAGGGGCGGGGAGGGGGGGGCGGGGAGGGGGGGCGGGGAGGGGGGGGCTATTGACGGATGTGGAGGAAATTGTGCAGAGGAGCCACAAGATTAATGCGAGGCAAGCAAGCCTCTTTAGCAACAGAAATTCTTTATTCTTTTTGCTTTCTCCCTTTCCCCTCCTCTCTTTCTCTCTCTCTCCTTTTCTCGGGCAACACAAGCGCTAATACAAGAATGATTAATAACAGAAATACGCATCCCGGCTCTTGACAAGTCTTTTTATCTTAATTTATGTTTCCTTCATACATAGAAGTTCTATGTAAAGTTTAGAACAAACAGGAAAAAGGGCTAATGTCGCCGGGATAGTAGCTGACATGAAGAAGGCAAGTAATAAACAGAGCAGTGCATGTTATCACAATATTGCTTGGATTTAGTCGTATCTTGATCCGAATGTCGTATGTCATCTTTAGCGTCATCTCCAATCTCGTTCACCAGTGTATATGCTACAAGCTGCTGCAATGGTGAGCTATGAAATCTTTTTATCAGGGTTGCGAGATCGGGTGTCAAGATAAGTGACACCAGAAAAGGTTAGAGTAAACTAATATTTGATGAGATAATGTAATACATCTGGCGCCTCCACTATCAATTGAATCATTTGCACACACCCCAAGAGGAGTAAATAAGATGAACGAACCGAAGGAGACGTTTAGACTCGAGAGCTCGTCAACGCAGACGACAGATTCGCAGAGTTCCCGAGCCGGGAGGAGCTCAATGGTGACCCGCCCAATCCACTAATCCACTTGAGGGTGGCTTAAGAGTCCGCAAACCGGGGAAATCTCGATTCGACAGTTGAAACCCGGAGGCCACCCACTGACGAAGCAGAGAAGTTCCAATTCGCAGGTCTCCTGTAACATCGAAAAGGGAGGCAAAATGGGACAGAGGGGAGGCATGCTTGAAGATACCACTAGGAATCGACCCCGGCACCTCCCAAATGTGACCCTTAGATGAGTTATATACTCTATAGCCCGCAAAGCAATATGGCTCCGCGGTAACCTTACATATCCTAAAAGATAGGCAAACAGGAGTTGATATTTATAAATTGATCTCACCAAACATTGTCCTCTTAAAGAAGAGCAACACAGCATCATCACAGATGTGCCAACTTTCCCACTTAACCACAGAGAAACAGTGCAATTAGCAGCCAGTGTTAAATATATGAAGTTCGCCGCATCACGCATTGATTTTGTTTGGATTTACCGCCCAGTCCGTCCAACAATTGCTCGATCAACTATTCCAGACGCGATTGCACACAAGCGTTTGTTTTTGTGTCTCACAGAGACATCCTAGAAATGGCTTTGTTCCCTTTTGTGAAATAAATACCACACGCTTGCTAACAGCAGATTAAAATACCTCAACTTCTGGCACGTCAGTCTATCGGCTGTGAGCAACAGTGAAAATGCTGTTTGAAATCAAACAAAGCGTTCGTTTCGATGCATGGCCGGCGGGAGAAACGCTGTTTGCCGGAGTCCCCTAGGGATATCAATAGGTGAAATTACTGATTCTTCCGCCTTGTATCTAAATGTGCATTCACCTACCCACCTATGTATTGTGGCAGTAGTACCGGGTGTAACGGAGGTCATTACATTAATTAAAACCAGTCGTAGATCTCGGTATTTAAAACACATTTCCTATCTTACGTCTTTATCTCTGACCAGTTCCTACGGAGATATTTTAGTTTTGTCGAAAACAAGCTGGCAACACTGCATATTGTGTGGATAGCACTTTCCCTAGCTCAGTACATATAAAACACCGTAACGGTGCGTCTTGAGAACATAAACATATGCCGTACCTTGTCCTCCCGTGTTTACAATGCGAGTGTAGCCCAATCACAAGCGTTAACTCCCATAATATTACACAAAAGCGAAAGTGCCTCACCGGTTTTCCATCCAGTCTAAGATCCGCACCTTATATTCCTCCGCAGGACGTTATCACTTCCGACTAACACAAAACAAACATGCCTCGTATTTATGTTGCAACAGAACGATACTTACATAGGAGTTTTATAAATATCGCTGCTATCGCGTTAATTACATTCAAATAGTCTTTACCGGGGGTATCATACATAAGATAATCGCAGATAATCGATTACTATATTTTATGATGTGCTTTGGTTTCGGCGTATCGCGGGTTAGTTGTTGACGCTTGTGTTTACATCAAGTGTGGATCTAAGGGTGGAGCGATTATAGGTCAATTCCCTGGCCAGCATCAGCGCAACGTTGCCGAGTTACCTCACGTCTGAAAGAGCTGCTCGGAGTATTATTTAATTATTTAGAAACCCTGTGTGATATCGGATGATTACTACCAAAGCTATGTGAGAAATAAGATACTCTACGCATCTTACAAGTAAAAAAAACCTATGTTCATACATTCTTGTGGAACTATGCATACAATTTGGATCAAAAACCAGTTTATTTTTGGAAATCTGCTGATCAAAGAACAAAATACTATTCCACTTTTTTGTTTCTAATACTTCTATGAAGCACATATAGGAAAGAATTTGATGTCTTCCATTCCACCTGTATGTCTGCCTCACATTCAAGAGGTCGTTACTTCAAAACTAGCTTACGGCGAGTTATCCGGATAAGCGCCCCCCCTCCAAGGTTTGCTTTATCCTGAGAACACCAATGTCGGGTAACTCACATGACCTTCTCTACTCTTGTACTAATCATTCTTGTATCTCAACTAACACTAAGAACGAATATTTTCAAAATTATCTTATTCCTTATTCCCTTGTAGCTATAAGGGGAATATGCGAATACAGTAGGCTTTGAGCGATAGTCAAATATTTTAAGCCTCTGAAATTCGGATCTCTTTACAACGGCTAAGTTATAAAAAGAATTAATCACGGTCTTCCATTTGACGAAAGTTCGTTTTCCAAAACTCGCACAAATAACAACGAATATCTCCGAAATGGTTTAGTCTATAAACATTTGGACATAAGTTGTGTTTTAGCAAGATTTACATTTGTTGTATAGTATGATTTGCTCTGTCTCTTACGGTTTACCAGTTATTCAAAAGTCATCCACTATAGTTCTCAGCCCTTCAAGAATCGTAGAGAACGGAACAATAATTGAACATTCTGTAACTAGAAAATTCTATTCTGTTCTCCCGTGAGACCTATAGCGAGTGATGCTATTGCGAGAGATAAGAGAAGTCTTCTGTTCGATTCCCCAGCAATTCAATGAGATGGAAGAAGAGGCTGTTTCGGGCATATTTCCTTACGTTGTTACGTCGTGCAAAAAAGTGAAGTGGCAGTCAAGAGTGAACAGTCATTAGAGAAGTGACTTATGTTAGTAAAATGATAGAATAATGAACGCAACTATGGAAATTGCGCCCCATGGAGTCCAGGGAGATGAAACTTCATGAACTTTTATCTATTTGGGATGGATCTATTCTATATACCACCCCACAGCTCTTGCCAGGATAGAGCAGTTAGTGCGTCAACCCTTTAGGGGAGAGTATCGTATGCTGGGTGGGGTCAAAGGTACCTACCTACCTACCAATCGTCGGAGGCGTCTCCGAGCGTTGCCCAGATGTATTGAATCTCCCATAGCTATCGCCAAACACCACTTCATCGAGTCCAACCCACTCCGACCAAATTCCTTTCCAAAAGGTACTGGAATGTTCCGTGCGGTGCACTTTTGGTAATTCTAGAAGATCAGTGAGGGATAATTGTACACACCGCCCTCTGCATGGCAGCTAAAGGGGTAGCTAACCCTTTAGTGAAAATTGGACAAACTTAGAGTTTAGACTTTGTTATTTTAACTAAGCTAAGCGTAGTTTGAAATTGTTCACCCAAAACATGCTCCCATATATCATAACTCCTATGAAGACTAGAATTTTAGTGTTTACAGGATCGTTTGAGTGTATTTTAGAAGGATATAAAAGTGTTACGGCGCCAGTATAACTCGGTTACTGCCGACTTTTGTGTGAAATGGTTTGTATAAGTCATGCTAAGAAGTACAAAGTGTGTTTTATTTAATTTTTATTACAATCGTAAAGTTTTCTCGCTAGAGATGTTTAATTACACCTGACCTGAAGACGTCTCCGTGGGGATATCCATCTCTCATATTTACTGCGGAGTCATTTAGTCGTAAAACGCTGGAGGCGCTTTCAGCAGAAAGATGCATTATTCATGTTAACAGTGGCGAATTATTGTTTCTTTCATGAAGGCTTATGAATAACAACCGATACTCGTAAAGAAGGACGAGAAGGGGGAGGAGGGAATTAAAAGTAGCATATAAAGTTGAAGATTGGGGAGGCAGGAAGAAACAAGCCCCTTGATGGTCGTCCCGAGTTCCTGGTAAGAATAGTCAAAATCTTAACTGCACCCTGGTGAGCGAAATGGCTATCTTATCTCACAATACACAGCTTTGTCTCGAGACATTCACTGGATCACTCTACCTACTTCTAAATAACATTTATTTTCACCGCTTTACTACTCCCATAATACTAACAAGAATTTAAAATCTGAAATGTTGCACTCACATGACTTTCTCTACTCTTGTACTAACCATTCATACAAACTCTTATTTTTCTATCTTATTCCTGTAAATTGAGATAAACATTTACAGAAATTATATATGCGAATACGTAGGCATTGAGCGATAGTCAAATCTTTTAAAGCCTTCACATCCCGTTCTCTTTGCTATTCAATTTTTATATATTAACCGTGCAATGTTATGTTCCACACAAACTTCTTCTACAAAACTTACACAAATAAAGGGGCATATCTCCGAAATGGTTCACTCTACAAAAACATTCATTCATACCTAAATTGTGTATTTTATAGAGATCTACATTTTTTGTAAGTTCACTGATACCTTATTATACTGAGCAGTCTGTAGCCACTTACTGTCCAATAGACCCTGTTGTTCATGCCTGACATTTATGAAAATTATAAAAACAGCGTAATCCACTATTATATCCCTGTTTTTATTTCACTATTATTCACTCATTAACAATGTTACTGGTGACTCAGGGGTCTCCGTCTAGGGGATATGTGAATAGCGACCACAAGGTACCCAAGCTGAGCAGAACATTACTTCCACTTACTGGTGTTTTGCTCCTCACTGTAACTTTTCTATCTGACCTTACCTTGGTCATCTCTTGTTCTCTTCCGACCCCGATGCTATTAGGGTTCCCGAGGGCTAGGGAGTCTTTATTTTTCCAACCTCTCCATTTCTCTATAAAATCTTAACCCTTAACATGCTGACCTGTCATGGCATGTAATACGTCCTCTGATTGGTGATCAGAGGATATGGTCGGTGAATTTATTTTGATAACTCTTCCGGTCAGGTCGGTGAGACCCGTAAACCAACGACAGGTGTGGTCCTCCAGACATTCTGGGGGTTGTGAGAGAGCGATGTGACCGCCAAAACATAAAAATATGGTGCTCTCTAAAAAGCGGTTACTTCAATATCATCAGTGAAAAATATTGGAGAGCAAGAGGATTAATGACTTCATTGTCAGAAATCCAGCATTAGCTAACAACATTTTTTCTACAGTAAGATTTTGTCTATCTCTTACGGTTTACGACTAACTCAAAAGTCATCCAGAGTAAACATGACTTCATGGGCTATAGCCAGAAAATTCAAGATATACATTTCATTTGTAATCAAAATATCTCCAACATATGGCATTTTAATCAAAATCGTTAGAACCGTTTTCAAGAAAATAAAAATGTTGGAAAAATTTTCCATATAAAGGGTAGTTTAGGGTGGGGCTATTTTGTTCCAAATCTTCCTGTCGCATCCTTGAAAGACATTAAACTTAAATACCAATTTTGGTTTCTAACCGACTTTTCATTTTTGGGTTATGCTAACCACAGACAGACAGACAGACACACAGACACACACACACACACACACACACACACACACACACACACACACACACACACACACACGTGTCTGGAATAAGAGCTTGTGAGAATGGTTGGTACAAGAGTAGAGAAAGTCACGTGAGGAACCATATCAGTAACGTGCATAGTTAACATTCAATTTAATGAAACTATTTCATCTACTTTAAGTTGTACACAAAGCAAAACTAGCATTCCACTTATCTCTGAATAGGATAACTCAAAAACGAAAATTTCGTTGTAAGCAAATTCGATATTTAAGTTTAATATGTATTTTTCAAGGACGCGACACGAAGATTTTGAATAAAATTCCTACACCCTAAACTAACTTTATGTAGAAAACTTTTCCATAATTTTGATTTTCCCAAAAATAGGTCTAACGACTTTGATAAAAATGCCACACATTTAAGATATTTTATGGCAAATTTGAATTTTCTGGCTATAGCCTATGTAGTCTTGTTTACCCTTGATGACTTTTACATAACTGCTGAAGAGGTAGACGAAATCTTACCATGTAAAAAAAATATAGTTCTCCTGAAAACACACAATTCATGACCTAATAATTTATTTTTGTGCAATGCACCATTTCAAGAGATACTCCTTGTTTGTGAGACTTCTGCAATAATTATACTTTTCTAAAATAGGTCGTTATTCAGTTTTTTATATCTAGGCTGTGCAAACAGGACGGTAATTTCTAAGCCTTCATATAGTGAACAGCTTTAAAAGATTTGACTATCGATCAAAGCGTACTGTATACCCATATTCCCCTTGTACCTACAAGTAAGCAAGCAATAAGAATTTCTGCAACTGACATGAAGATGGAGGAATAAGAGCTTGTGAGAATGGTTGGTACAAGAGTAGAGAAAGTCACGTGAGGAACCATATCAGTAACGTGCATAGTTAACATTCAATTTAATGAAACTATTTCATCTACTTTAAGTTGTACACAAAGCAAAACTAGCATTCCACGTATCTTAGTCATCGATTTCGTTACACGACATAAAAGCAAACAAATTGTTGGTGAAACCGCGAGAAAATATTTGACCAATGTCAAAGAGAATTGTATCTCCATTTGATGATGATTATTATAATTAATTTTGGCTGAATGTTAATTACGAGCAGTTGTTTTCATATGACATGGGCACGTCAATAAAGGCGAGTGATGCGTTTATTATATTTGCTTCATGCGGATGAAATGCCTGTTTTTCGCACCAATCAATGTCAAACCATGTCAGGGAGCTGCAACTCCGTTGTTAAAGGGGAAACAGTGCAATGGGTTAAAGGGAAAGCCGCGTCTCCCATCTTGCCATTTACCAACATACATAATTGCTTTCCAATTTCATTCCAACTGGAAACATATTATATCCCAATACCACGAGCTCACTGCGCTCCAATATCTTTCTACCGGTCAAAGTAGCTCAGTTGGTTAGACGCTGGCCTACTGGTCCCAAGGTCGCGGGTTCAAACCCGGCTCAGACCGATGGTTTGTAAGTGATCTACTGTCATGCAAACTCCTACGGGACGAAATTCCGGCACAGCGGCGACGCTGATGTGATTCTGGCAGCTGACAGTGTCGTTAAACAACAAAATATATTTTTCCAATAGCTTTCGCTATTCATTCTTCTACAAACCATTCTTGGTGAAATGTTGTAAGATTTTTCGAGATAAACTTGCAGAACTTCTGAAGCAAAAATATATAAAGCTCTAAATGCTGGTTTTGAAATCCCATACACCTTACTAGACCACGAAGAATAAACGACTCAGCACTTCAAAAAAAGTTTTGCTACATTTTCGAATACATAATAACGAATATCTAAAAAATGGATAATGTGCCAAAAAAAACTTATACAAATTGTGTCTATCAATGACGTTAATCAGTGCATGAATAATTTATTGTTCTAAATATACTCAAATCATGTATGACCTTTGAGAGGTAGAATCAAAACTGGAGAAATTCAATGCCTTAGTGTGGAAGATCTATGGTTCGAATCCCACCTATCACCGCTACTCTAACCATGTCAATATGTTGGTATAACATTAATTTCTCTGACTTCTTTCTCCGATAGACACTCAAATTTAAGCTTACATGCCCCAAGGGCGACTTACAATCTTGGGACTGAAATTTGAATTTTTTTATACTTTTATAGGTATGAAATCAATGCTTTGTACACTTTCTATATTTATGCCTCATGAGTCAGTTTAACTGTTTGGCCTAAAACTGCCCCACTGCGCATGTCCCATCTTCCCTCTTTTGTCCAGTAGTCCCTCTCCTCAGATTCATAGCTTAAACACCTCTCTCTCCTAAATCTGATTGTTTTTGAGCCGTTTTTGGCCAATACGTTGTTGAAATACTGCGGGAAATCGGGAAAGGAAAGGGTTGTTTAAATATAGTACATGTGACATTTAAAGCCTCTTTAAAATGGTGGAATCTAAAAAGTTTCAGTGCAAACCGTTGATTTAATGTTTGGAAAACATTGATATTCATAAGCCTAAAATCGTCAGTTTGATAATTCAGTGCCACGCTCCCTTTAATAGGGTCTACTTTAAGTTCAACCCTATCAGAGCAACTCCCTGTCAGGAGCTGTTCAGATTTTCAGCCCGGCCTACTTCTGGTACATGGTTCCATAAGAAGATTGGTTGAATGTTTTATTGTCAATATATCACCAGTTCTTTGTGATTTACTTGTGCAATTATCACGAAGATGTAGAGCTTCAAAGGAAGAGTAGTTATACTTTGTTCAGAGTCTTTGAGACAGTGGGAGGAGCAAGTAGGCAATAGTTCGCTCGTACCGCAGGTCACTTACGCGTGCTGACACACTGCAATAGCAAAGTTTTCGTCCCTTTCATACTTCTGTTGCGTTCTTTACATGTTTAACCTCTATTTATTTATGCACCTAATTGGCATTGAGTGCATGATCATATTTACTTGGACTACATTACCTTTTTTCTTTCATTAATTATATAATTATATATCAACACACTTAGCACTACATACAACCCCGACAGAAAGAACGAAAAACAAGCATAAAAAACGAAACATGATTTACATGGCATTTTCTCTACCTTTGTATCTTATAATTTCTCCTCTTCTTCTTCCTCATTCTTCGAAGACGAAGAAGCCAATGCATATGATAAAATTCACGAGCGGTTTTGTTTTTATCGCATTGTTGGAGCTGTGTAGTATTGAATATCTAGTTTAAGGGCTGGCCTAGTTTGGGCTATCACTGGTCGTAGATGTGAATGTATTTTTGTCAGCAGTATAGTCGTTTTTTAAGAAAAACAATTATTTGAAATGTATTCTGGCAAGCAATCAACTAATCTTCAAAGTACAGAACATTAGATTCTATGGTCTTGAGGCATCTTTCAGCGAGGTTTATTACCCCACATGGTACTAGTCTGGTTTTTGATGTGAAGAATTCGGTGAGAGCCACTTGCACTACTCCAACGTTGTCAAAATGTCTTCCACGGATCGAAAAAGATAATAAAGTGATGGTGCGAGATCAGGGCTGTATGCTCGGAGTGGTAGCAGTTCGATTCCCCCAATTCTTGAAATTTGTTCCATGTTTGTTCGTGTAGTATGGAGTCTTGCATTGTCCTGGTGCAACAGAATTCTATTTCGGCTAACTATACTGGGTATCTGCGTCTCAAACTTTCATGAACTTGTTCCAGTTGTTGAGAATAAAGATCCAGATCAATCGCCCGCCCATTTGGAACAAACTCCCAGTGAATCACTCCTTCAAAATCCCACCAGACACACAACAAATCGAACCAATTTCTTTTAACGATGTCTTTGGCAGGTTGGCAGGGATCAAGCCAACACCAGGGTTTCGGTAATATACCAATTTTTCCTCACAAGTGACAATTCTCCTTACAAATCTGTCATCCATGGGATTATGGATAAGCTGACGACAGATATCCACTCTACGTTGAGCCTGTTAAGGTGTCAATTCAGATGTACAGCTTCTGTAAGATTTTCCAAGTGTCTTAATGTGGCCATGTATGGTATCTTTTGATGCACCAAGTTCTTCTGAAAGCCTAGGCACGTTTTTGCTGATTTTCTCCCAAAACTTTGCGTGTGTCCTCAATATTCCATACTTTAGGTCTTCCTGAACGTGGTAAATCTTCAGTGTTTTCGTCTCCATTGTTGAAACGTTGGAACCATCGTTGTGCCACACGCTCACTAACGACACCTTCTCCTTCAACTTCATATAACCTTCCAGCTGCGACAGCGGCTTTATAATCTTGTTTCCAGTACTGCTTTGTTCCATTTGGAATACCAACCTGTAAGCTTTTCGTTGATATGATCGACACAAATTTGAAATGGCGTGCCTGAAGAGCCCGATAATTGACAATTCCATATATGTCATACAAAGACCCTTTCAACAAAAGCAACCCCATCTCTGAATAGACATATGGATGTTTTCATTGAAATGAACCAGCCTTTGAGATGCAAAGTGTGATAGGATTTGGTCAGTGACGTGGTTCTGTCTTTTACCGCAGCTAACTGCGTCATAGTTTTCAGGCTGTTTGTTACCTGGGGCCTTCACTAAATTTACTTTGTCGTTTGTTGTCATATATAGGTTGTGTAACGGCTCATGCATGAACGCTACACTTTGTCAGATAAATCGACATAATTTGTATGCATCTGTATACAGCATAATTATAAACAAATTAACGTTGCACTCCTATAACTTTCTCTACTCTTGTACTAACCATTCTTATAAACTCTTATTCCTCTATCTTCCTTGTGTTAGTTGAGAAAAGCATTTGCAGAAATTATCTTATTGCTTGTAGTTACAAGGGGAATATGGGACTACAGTAGACTTTGAAAGCCCCTAAAAGATATGACTATCGCTCAAATTTCGTTCTCTTTCCACACGTAACATGAAATATAAATAACGATATTCCGCTTGACGAAAATTTGTTTTCCAGAACTCATACAAATAACAAGGAATATGTCCGAAATAGTTCTCTACAAAAAATTTATTTGCACATAAATTGTGTTTTAGTAAGAGCTATATTTTCGTATACTAAGATTTGGTCTCTCTTATAAAAAAGTCATACAAATTAAACAGGACTACAAGGCCTATAGGCCGAAAATTGAAAGTTAACATATTTTTATGACAAATGAAATATTTAACATATGGCATTTTAATCAAAATCGTTAGCCATTTTCGAGAAAATCAACATTTTGAAACATTTTCCATGTAAAGGGTAGTTTAGGGTGGAGGAAATTTCTTCAAAATCTTCGTGTCGCATCTTTGATAGGCATTAAACTTAAGTACCAACTTGGTTTTAAAGTATCTTTTCGTTTTCGAATTATGCTGTTCACGCACACGCGCATGCGCAAACGTTATTTCTATAAATGCTTTTGTTTGGATTCAGGGGACCTTAAAACATATCTCCGGTGAAGTTTTGAACATTGAATTTTTGGATTGAGCACAATACTTCCCCTACTTACTAAATGTAGTAGTGAAAATAAGTGTAAGAGTGCAACACTTCACATTTTTATGTTTAATTCTTATTAGTTTATTCGAAGCAAAAAAAAGAACAGTGAAGTTTTATATTACTCATTCATTGTTCTCTCGTTTCCTACATGTAGTTCAAGGGCTCCAATTCTTCAGGATGAAAGCGACTGAAGGCAACTGCGAAATAACATTCGCTAATATGAAAACACGTGAAACTTTTAATTTAATTTATTTCCTAATTAAATAACCCTCGGATGCACCGTTTAAATCACGATAAATTGCTTTTGGTTACACGCTTTTAGCATTCCGTGTCTTCTCGCCGTTCAACTTTTTTTATCAATCTCTTTGGCAATGTAATTTTCACGATCGCCTGTTGTTGCAAATAACCCTAAATGAATATCGCCAGAAAATATTTTCTTCGTAATCAGATAAATAATCAACGAATATATTTCTCACCTTTTCGCTTCATTCACTCCACAAAAAATACATTTGGACAGAACGTGTGTGATTTAACAAGATCTACATTTTTATATACTAAGATTTGGTCTAGCTCTTAATAAACTAATAAGAATTAAACAAATTAACAATAATTTATACAAAACTTCGCCTATGGTTTACTTACACATATATGTTCCCATTGACATGAAACGTTGTTCTACAAACTTCTGAAAGCTTTTTCTTCCCTCTCCTTGTTAAAAGCTGTCAAACTTTATTCCTCAGTTACTCATCTTATTGGGTATAAGAAAAATACAATAAGGTAAAGCGATAGTAAATAATTCTCTATGTGACGGCTTTTTCTGTTTAAATTACGGTCTTTGGTCGTTAAGGAGGATTAAACCACTACGATATTACATTTCTGTTAAATAGACGCACACGCGCATGCGCACACACTCCTTCACCCATACATACTTCCGGACTAAGGAGAATGTAGAATAAACTGCTTTAAAACAAACACTTCAATTCTTTAGCCGGGAAACGAACCGGGTACCTATCTGTGCATTTGGAAGTTAGCATGCTAACCACTACACCAGAGAACCAGTTATATGATGGGATAAAGATTTGCATTTGAGATAACCATTAAGTATCTGAAAATTCAATCCAATAGCAAATAATATCCAAATTAATTAATTCATATCAAGTAGTGTCCAATAGTGTTGACTTTGAGGAAAATTCTTTCATTCTAAACTACCTTCTACACGGAAATTTTTTCGAAAATTGATTTTTTGAAAAATGACTTAAAATGTACTGTGTTTAAAATATTTCTATGACAAATGAAATGTATACTTTGAATTTTCTGCCTATAGCCCTTATAGTCGTATTTACTCTGGACGACTTTTGCATAACTCGTAAACAGAGATAGACAAAATCATATTGTACAAAAAAATGTAGATCTTGCTAAAATACAAAATTTATGTCTGAATAAATTTTCTTGTAGGTTGAACTATTTGTGAGATATTCCTTGTTATGTGTGTGAGTTTCGGAAAACTTATAAAAGTGAACAACGATAATCCATTTCACCAAAGTTCTATGTTAAATGTGCAAAGAGAACGGAATCTCAAAGATTTAAAGGATTTTACTGTCGCTAAACGCCTACTGTATTCTAATATTCCCCTTGCACCTACAAGGAAATAAGCAATAATTTGTACAAATGTTTATGTCAACTAACACGAAGAAGATAGAGGAATAAACGTTTGTAGGGATAATTTCTGCAAGAGTAGAGAAAGTCCTGTGAGTCCAGCACATCGGATTTTTTATTTTGTAGTCCATATTTCCGGGGCAACTTTGTGGGCCTTTTTTCGGTGACCGGAATTTTGCAGGAAGTGTTGTGGCGTGTGTGTAGTGAATAAAACATTTGAGGGGTGACACTGTTGTGAGCTTCACCACCATCCTCCCCCCCCCCCCCCCCTACTTTACAAAGGACGATAATGGAGCCACGTTGTCAGCTTGTCCATACATTATGCAAATACATCAACGATACCCGTCAAGATTTTTACACTCTAAGCTGTTTTGCATTTGTTTATTTCGAGGGCGACTTTGTGTCCGACAAAATGTAACCCCCAGAGAGGCCCCTCAAGAGAAGTTTTGACATCCAACAGCTAGATGTCGTTAGGTAATATTGACAGGCGGTGAATCCCTATTGTAATCAACCACTGAAACCCTATGCCTGGATGTTCACAGTGATAGATCGTGGATGAATGTAAATCTGAACCATCAATCTATCCTTGCATACAAGAAGAGGCATTTCAGAAAACGGTTGCTTCTGCAGAACAACAACAAAATCACATATATCCAAGCTTTCAATGATCTTTCACTTATATACTCATACCCATAATACACAACAAGTTCATTCTTTTAATTACCTAGAGATAACAATTAGTGAAGCTTTTAAACTAATAATTATTAGTTTAAAAGCTTCATTGGAGTCTAAACAAATTTAGAGACTAAAGTTTGCACTTATCTTAGCAATTGCTGCAAGTTGAACTTTAAGTACATAATGAAATAAACTGTGGTAGTGGAAGAATGAGTAGAGAAAGCATGTGAATGTAAGTTCTACTTACCCTAATTACTGTACGAAGTAGAGGAACTATTGTATTCCACCAAAAATTCTACTTGTATTAACTCACACTCACTAAAATTACTCACCAGTATAGCCCAAAAGGGTAAAATCGGTTAAACACCAAACATGGTATTTAAATTGGCATCTATCAAAGATGTCTTACAAACACTTAAATAAATCCTCCCAACCTAGACTTCCTTTACATATAAAAATTGTTCCCAAAATTATGAGGTTTTCAAAACTGTCTTTAAAAATTGCTTAAATTATCAAGCATCAAGATATTTTTATAATGAGCATACGTGAAGCAGAACATAACTTTCTATATGGTTCTAAAAACGTTCGGCTGCCGGCTTACGAGAAGTTCAAGAAAAATCCGTGCTACAGCATTCTCACCTATATAAGCGAATACGGACGAGAAAGGAAGATTTTCGGAGTCGTTAAGTGTTGGGCGAAGTAACGTTAACAGTTAGGGCGTGTGTGTACAGTCGTCTAGAGAAATTTGAGCGTGTCATCAGAGACAGTTTTGGACATTTAATCGTCGTATCGGAGTTTCTGTAGTGTTGGAACAGTTTAAAGATGATGTTTGGACCGATACATTACAAAATTTACGGAGAAAAGCTCGAAAATGTCGGAGAATTTATCAGAAGACTATTGTAATAGAAGAGAGAAATAGAAATTTAGAAATCTATAGGAAAGCCAAAGAAAAATTTAAGAAAGAATTATTTGAAACAAGAAGTAGATCATGGAAAAGTTTTGTTGAAACCAATTCTATGCATAATATATGGGGAGCACCTTATAAAATCACTATGGAAAAAATCAGGAAACCGGAAATTTTAAATACCATTAGAAGGGATGATGGGACTTTAACCCAAAACTGGACCGAAACTACACAGGAACTGTTACAAAAACTACTACCCGACGACAGCCAGGAGACAGACACTGATGAAAACACACAAATTAGAAGAAATTTGGAAGTGCCGTATCCGAATTCTAACGTTATATATCCTTTTGACAAATCGGAAATACGACAGATAATTAGAGGACTAAAAAAGAAAAAAGCAGCAGGACCCGATAACATCAAGAATGAAATTCTTATAAATACTGCAGAATTATTAATCACAATACTTTGTAATTTATATAATAATTGTTTGTGGCAAGGAAAATTTCCCAACAATTGGAAAGTTGCAAAATTAACTGTTTTGAAGAAAAGTGCTGATAAAGATCCGATGGACTGTAAATCTTACAGACCCATCTGTCTTTTGAATACTATTGGAAAAATTTTTGAAGCTTTAATAAATAAGCGTATTTTGGAATATCGGACACTTATTGGGCTTAATGATGATCAGTACGGTTTCAGGAAAGGGAGATCCACCGAAGACGCAATTAATACCCTTATCACTGCCACCCTAAATTCCAAATCAAAATACGTTATGGCTATTTTCGTGGATATTTCGGCTGCTTTTGATAACGTTTGGTGGCCCCATTTTTTCACTAGGCTTAGAAATTTAAATTATCCCAGAACTTTGTATAACATTTTAGAAGATTACTGTAGAAATAGAAAAGTACAACTTGTTGGTGTGAACCAAATCATTTCAAAAGACATCACCAAGGGATGCCCCCAGGGTTCGATTCTCGGGCCCACTTTTTGGGACATAATTTTGGAAACATTATTAGAACAAATTACTCGTATAAATATCTGTCTTAGGGTAGTGGCATATGCAGATGATGTAGTCTTTTTGGTAGAGGGAAGAACTAGGAATATTTTGGAAGAAAAGGCCAACAAATTGTTAATAGAGCTATCGAATTGGTGCCAGGTTGCTAAGATGAAGATTTCATCAGCGAAATCTACATATATGATACTTAAAGGCTCATTTAAGCGAGACCCCATTATTAAATTTGAAAATAACCATATTAAACGTTCAATACAAGTAAAATATCTGGGCATATTTCTGGACGAAAGACTAAATTTCAAATTTCATACTGATTATGTGAGAGTTAAAGCAGAAAAAGTAATGCTGAAACTTTCCCGTTTAGCACAATTTGATTTCAAAATTCCCTTGAACACCATAACCACCTACCATACGAGCATATTTGGAGCCATAGTGACCTATGCAGCATCAACGTGGGCGCACAGAGCCAAGCTTACCACAGTCAAGACCTTACTGAGAAGATCACAGAGGAAGATCCTACTCCGATTTACAGGAGCAGTGAACACAACACCAACCATGGCTTTGCTAGTTATCCTGGGAATTTGGCCTATTGACCTTACCCTACGATACAGGGGTGCATGCTTTTGGATGAAAAAAGGAGATCAAGGAAAAGTTTTTGAAATAATGGATGGTTTTTATTACAAGAAACGAGACGTCAAAAATAAACTATTACAAATCTGGCAAGAAGAGTGGGATTTAATAGAAGAAGGCAGGAGAACTTACTCAATTTTCGGTAACATTAGAGAAAGATTACAAAAGAAGTATAAAAGTTTTAATTATACAAAAGGTACAATACATTTCCTAACCGGGCACGGCCCGTATGGAACCTACTGGCTAAAGATTAATAAACAATTAACCGATATATGTGATATATGCAACATCCAAGACACTCCTGAACATGTTTTCTTTGAATGTCCAAAATATGCACACCTGACAGAAGAACATCGGACACCATTACAAGGACACCAAATCTGCAACATCGTAAGGGATAAGGATTTACTCCACCACCTAGAGACAATGGCTAATACCATCAGCAAATCTGCCATCGAGACCAAAACTCTGCCAAGGCAAATAAATATTCAACATCAGGACCCATTAATAAGACGATCCGAGAGGATACAAAATCAACAGCACAGAAATAACATTGATAGTGGTTTATCTGATACACAAGATGACCAATAAGATATAAATACCGACAATAAAGAAATGTTTGAAATTTTTATGAAAATAAGGTTTTGAAAATGTTTAAATGTTGTATTTTTATGTTAGATGATGTTTTAGTGTATTATCTTAAATATGTGCAATTTTGTTTATATTTAATTGTCATTTTGATTATTATGTCTCCCATTTTATATAATTATGTACGAGTGTATTTGTGTTGTAGTATAGAGTTTAAATAGTTTCAAATGCTTTCTAAATTTAGGGATCAAAAATTTTTTTGTAATATTTAATATATAAATCTGAATTTGAAATTTTAATATTTGATTTAAATTTAATGCAATATTTTATTTTATTAAATAAACTCAAATGTTTTAAAGCTTTAGTAGATTAAGAAATTTGAAGGATTTGTTGTTTATTTTGGAGGTCTGAGATTAAGAAATTTGAAGGATTTGTTGTTTATTTTGGAGGTCTGAAGATAATTTGTATTTTTGAGTTATTTAATTGAGGTTCTGAAGATTTTGAATGTTGTAATGTTTGTGTTGTATGATGTCTATGTGTATATTTTTAAATGTGTAATTTGATTATGTTCAATAGTTACTTTGATTATTGTTTATTATATAATTATGCATGAGTGTAATTGAGTTGTAGTGTGGAGTAAAGGAGTTTTGGTGCTGGGTACCAGTACCAAGATGGCCGCCGGATTCCGGCGGTCATATTTTGTTTTGTTATGGATTTTTTATATTTGTAGATTTAGTAGTAACTGGTTACCAGTTATTTATTTTATTACTGGATACCAGTAATATTTTATTTAAAATTTTTTGTTTTTTTTTTATAAATTTTGATTTTGAAAGTTAAGGTTCTTATAAGTTATTTTATAATTTATAAGAGCTTGTGTTTAAAGAGGTGATTTTTTAAAATTTTTATAGATTTTTTATTAAATTTATAAAAGTTTTGAATAGGTATGATTAGGGATGAGATGGAAATTTTTAGATTTTATTTTGGTAATTTATTGGTTTTTTTTCTCTTAATTTTAGTTAGAAGAGGTGTGGTTTTAGGATGTTAAAATGTTGTGTTTTAAATTATTTTATTTTTATTTTATTTTGTTAATCTGTAAATTTTGTAAAGTGTATATTTGTTTTATATTTGTAATAAAATAATAAAGATCTGAATATTGACCCCGGTTTAAGAAATTAGGTGCCGGGGTCCAGTATGCAGATTTTTATTTTTATATTTTTATTTTTTGTTGGAACAGTTTTTAGTGAATGAATCTTCGGAGTTGTTTGTGTGAACAGCGGAACGGAGAGGTGGCGCCACGGCAACATGTGCGACTTGCATTCAGGAGGTCGCTGGTTCGACCTCTGGCGACCGACCAATTCACTTGGGTTTTTTCGTGGTTCTCCCTTGTCATT
Source organism: Tenodera sinensis (assembly GCA_030765045.1). Classification (NCBI taxonomy): domain Eukaryota; kingdom Metazoa; phylum Arthropoda; class Insecta; order Mantodea; family Mantidae; genus Tenodera; species Tenodera sinensis. The sequence continues at coordinate 21,430,217 of CM060961.1, read as the reverse complement.
AGGCGAACGATGGAGTGGATTCTCTTCTTCGTGGGTTCATTTCCCTTCTTGTCATTTTTCAGGCTTCGTTAGTAGCGCGGTACGTTCCAGCGAATGCGGAAAGATGACACAGATGCTTGCGCTCTGGAAACCCTTCGCTGGCACCTCCTGGAAATTGCTGCCCGGGCCGTTACGGTCGTCTCGTCGCCCGAAGTTTTCTCTCTCACGCACACATATGCACGCACACACACAGAGCCGAGCAGTATTAACGTTTTGTGTCAAGATTGTGAAAGAGAGCGGCTGTAAGTGAAGGTCACGACGAGTTCTAAATTATTTAAACAATAAAACAAAGATTCCGGTGTTTTTGTGCTTCAGTTTAGAAGAGAAATGCAGTGACAAGAAAAAAGTAACTGGATATAGTTATCACAGTGGTGTCAGGAGTGGAACTTAAAACATTTTACAAATGGTTTTATTATTGTGACAAATTCAATGTGCATCTCGATTAATGTGAAGTAGATAGAAGAAAATGTTTGCCAGAATAGTGTCTACAAGAAGATGTAGACACTAAGGTCGTGTGACTGGAACATATAAACACCAAATATGCGAGGTAAGCTGCTCTATTTGTGCAAGATGGAGGAACCTCCGGGCATCTCTCCTCGTGGTCCGTATCGACAGGAGAAGGAAATGAAGCGCACGGAAGTAAAATTGTTTGCTGACAATACATACAGGACAAGGAAATTGAAAATGTCCTGCACCGTGATACGGATTGTGACAACTGGCGCGCCACTGGGCTTCCGGTCACAACCTGCAGCTATTCTTCGCAATTTCCTCTTTTTATATCCTCTTCCCTCTCGATATGCTGTTTACTCCTGTTTAATAAGATTTCAGCTGCCTCCAGAAGGGACCATTTGTCTGCTGACAGCAATCTTACAGTCCTCTTCGTTTATTGCATATAAACCACAGAAAATATAGAAACCACACAACACTTCTGTCAACTTCTCGTTGTTATTGACTTCAATTTTTAAATATTTTATACTTTTTCTCTACTACATATAGTAAGCAGGGGAAGTATTGTATTCGACCCAAAATATTGATGTCGAGATTTCACCAGAAATGTATGTTCTGATACTCCCTGAATCCAAAAAAGCATCTGATGTGTTGCACTCACATGACTTTCTCTACTCTTGTACTAACCATTCTTACAAACTCTTATTCCTATATCTTCTTCGTGTTAGTTGAGATAAATATTTGTACAAATTATCTTATTGCTTATTTCCTTGTAGGTACAAGGGGAAAACTAGAATACAGTAGCATAAAGTAGGTTTTATGCGATAGACAAATCTTTCAAAGCGTTGAGATACCGTTCTCTTTGCATGGTTTACATATAACGATGTTTCATTTGACAGAAGTATAAGTTCTCCAAAACCCACACAAATAACAAGGCATATCTCCGAAATGCTTCACTCTACAAATTTATTTACAAAAACTATATGTTTTATCAAGAGTTACATTTTTTCTATAGTAAGATTTGGTCTATCTATTACGGTTTACCAGTTATGCATTATGCAAAAGTCATCCAGAGTAAATACGACTACATGGGCTATAGCCAGAAAATTCAAGATATACATTCCCATTTATCCTAAAAATATCTTAAACATATGGCACGTTAATCAAAATTGTTAGAGCCATTTTAAAATTTTCGAAAAATTTTCTATGTAAAGAGTATTTAGAATGGAGGAATTTTCTTCATAATCTTCGTTTCGCAGCCTTAAAAAATGTTAAACTTGAATACCAACTGTGTTTTTAACAAACTTTTCGTTTTTAGTTATGCTGCGCACAGACTGGCAAACGCGCACATAGAACTTTTCCCAAAAATGTGTTGTTTTTTTTTACATGGGCCTCAAAACATACTTCCGGTGAAATGTCGACATCGAATTTTTGGATGCAATACAATACTTCCTCTATTTAGTATATGTAGCAGAGAAAGTAAAAGCAGTTTTGGAAAATTTTCCGTGTGTATATCTGTGTGTGCCAATCTGCGAACAGCATAACTAAAAATCGAAAATTTGGTTAAATAAATTTGATATTACTGTTTAATATCTTTTAAGGATGCAATACGAAGATTTTGAAGAAAATTACTTTATTCTAAACTGGCCTTTACATGGAACATTTTTTGAAAGTGTTGATTTTCTTAAAAATGGCTGTAACTATACTAAAATGTGAAGCGGAATTTTTTTATATCTATGATGATGTAATCGCGGGTATCTTGCGCACCGGTCTTTTCTTAGCACGAGTTAGAGCTAGTATATCTTGGGCGCGGTACAGATCGATGTATATTTTTCGGCTGAATTATTCGCCCTGTGTTGTGTCTGTCTTTTATTTGTCCTTAAATGAGTTTAACGTTTAAAATGCCACATTTAGTAGTAATTCTCAAATTTCCTGTCCTTTCTTCGATGTCGATTTGACGAGTCTGTGAAAACGACAATCGCAGTGCTGCCTCTGTAATCACATAGGGTCAATACTCAGGCTATACTTAAATCTGACATTTTATTCTGTAATATATATTATGTTCAATCGTTGCACCCCGAACTAAAGTCCAGTTGTTCATTTTTACATCTTTCTTGTTGAATAAAGTCAGATCACTGATGCCTCTGTTTAGTCTATTAGTTGAAGTAGCCTCTTCACTAAGCTATCTAAAATCATATATTTAAGATATGGGTTTCATTTGCCGTAAAACTGTCTTCAATTGTCTGAGAATGTCCTTAGAAACCTTTTACAGCCGGGTGCCCTTTGCTTATCTAGTAATTCGTAACAGGCAAAATCGTACCACATAAGTGTAGATATCGTTAAAATACAGTTTATGTCTGATGCGTTTTTACTGGATTGAACCAATTTGGAGATACTTGAAATTTTAAACCAAATAAGAAATATTTTCATTTTTCCCAAATGGAAACTCGTTATCCGTTCCTCCCCCCACCCATGGTCATAGATAAAGAATGGAATGTAAAATCCATAGTAGCTCTTAAAATATTTAACTATCACTTAAGTCTGGTAGTTCCTTATTCCCCTTGTATCTACATGGATATATGTAATACAACCATTTGTACAAATGTTTGTCTAGATTAACATGAACCAGATAGAAGAAACTGTTTTGCAAGTACGGTTTGTTGAGGAATGGGTGGAGAAGAACATATGAGTGTAACACAGAATATACATATTTTACACAGAAACTGTCTTCTTTGTGTGAATGTACATTTGACGTCATCACGTTCCACATACTTGCATTTTCTACTCTGCTATTCTTATTCCACATCCATGTCTTTTCGTGTACAGAAAATTCTAGCATTGTTCCTCCGCACCCCCCCCCCCCCCCCGCTTCCCTAACTTGTCATGAAGCCCTCTCGTATGTTGACGTGTTCTTATTTAGAGAGATGGGGAGGGGGGGGGGCGTCTCACTGCCCTTGCAATTTCATTTCCTCTATCGATACGTTGACAAAAGGGCGAGGTCATCAGGAGGCATGGCGCGCTGCAGTGAAAATAGTGCACGTGTCTCGTACCCCATGCATACTGAGTTGGCTGCTGCAACAGAACAGGGTAGCACCCTCTATTTCTTAAAATTGAATTTCCCTCACAAGCTGCCTTACTCATTTCGAGAAACTTCACGAAATGTATTAATTCCAAGGGAGCTTCTACCCGAGTCTTTAGACAAAGGAAAGGGGTGTAACTGCAAATATTTATATTGTGGCAAAATGAAAATTCGAGGCATCCCACCCCTGACACCATTGTACCAAAACGACTTAACCAGTGCGGTTACTAAAAATATACTATGACGGTAGAAGCAATCTATGCTCATTAAATCTTCTTTACGACGTGCCGACACACGCACAGCTGTGTCACACTCACTGACACTGACCACTCATGTCTTAACTGTAACTTACCGTTTCCTCGCCTCCTTATATAGTTGGAATGACGCCACATAAACCTTTCGCGAACTCCTTCAAACAGCGCCGGTGATGAGCAGCCAGATCCTTCTCGAAGGCCGCTCTGATTGTTAGTCAAGTACACAAGACAGTCGCGTGAGGCAGTCTGACCTTGAACTCCTTTGTTGCGTCACAGCATTAGTAGTTGAGGAGAGGGTTATGAACAATATTATATAAACATTTAGTTTATTTGATTTACAAGTAGAGTTAGGACAAATATCCTCTTGCTTGCAATGTGTTTGTGCTGATAAAGGAAAGGGATGGGACAGATAACCTTTAACAACACAATGGAGGGTAAACAACAAATTAATTTAAATCGTGCAGTGGCAAAAACTTAAAAAAAAGACCTGTTTCGTCTGTCTAATAGTTTAATGATATACACCTATATACTATTTTACCTCCAAAGGAAATCACTAAATTTTAAACAGATCTTCGAGAACTCTGATTGTGATGGTGAATTTTCTTATTTTTCTGCTCTCTTCCTACCTGATGATGCAAAACTCATTTATGTAATCGTTGTTTAGTCTTTTAACAATGTTCGCCTCTTTGTACAATTTCGTATTTGTAAATGACACTTTCTCCTTTGACGGTGAAATTATTTGTACTATACTCTTGCACTAACGTTTTCAATGTGGCACTATGTGATAATTCTGACATTCTGAACTTTGTATAGTACAGAACAGAACGTAAACAGAGCGCACAGTGGCCAACTCTACACTGCAGTCGCACTAGTGACTCATCTGGGCAGCCCTGAATATGTGTTTCATGGCTGTAACTACCCTTCATAACGTATGGGCGGCGTTGTGGTCGCCTGCTCCAGCTGAAGTGGGCATGCATTCTGGTGATAGCATCGTGAAGCCTGTAGCCTAGATGAAGGACCTCAACTCATGCATGTATTTGTAAGTAATTTTATTAACCGTTAAATGTATAAAAAAAAAAAAAAAAAAAAAAAAAAAAAAAAAAAAAAAAAAAAAACTCCTGGATCCGTGTGTTCAGTATGACGTCACGTGGTAGTTATGTAGATGTTAGACTCAGATGTTAGGCCGAGTAGGCGTGTGTATATGGCTTAGTCGTGCAAAGAGAACGGAATCTTAAAGCTTTAAAAGACTTGACTACCACTGTATTCCCATATTCCCCTTGTACCTACAAGGAAATAAGTAATAAGATAATTCGTGCAAATGTTTATATCAACTAACACGAAGAAGATACATGAATAAGAGTTTCTAAGAATGGTTAGTACAAGAGTAGAGAAAGTCATGTGAGTGTAACACATCAGATTTTTCCGTTTTAAAACCCTCATTACGAGTGCAAGTTATAAAACTTTCTACTAGCAGAATTTTGCACAAACATATTACATTTCCCGCAAATGTTATTTTTCCTCTGTGCATTCTTGCGACATTGTTTTGTTTTCTAGCCAGCGTAAACCCTGATCTGTACTCCCACTACCCTGTGTGTGACTTGTGTCTTTGTTACATCAATATAATATAATTGGAGTTTCCATGTAAATATTTGCGATTCTGAGGGAAAGGTATACGGAAAAACAATCACAGGTGTATGGGTTGCCCCCACCTATAATAATTACAGCAGGAATTATTTTATTTATTCATGTAACAAAGAGCTAATCTCTGCAATTGGCCACACTGGATCGAAAACCTCACAAATGATACCAGTGAAGCCATAAAAATTAAAACATTAATAGAACTTTCTATATCAGGCCAATTACGATAACTATTGTTCTAACACACAAAAGCATTCTGTAGGTGGACTTTGAGTTTAATTAAATGTCCAAGCCGGTATCTGAAACACGCAACTTCTACTCTAGGTGCGGTTGCTCTTAACCACTGAGCTACCAGCCTTAAATTCTAAACTTTCCTGTAGACCAGAAGAGAATCTAGTAATAGAGGTACTTACTCCAATGGAGACTTAAAATCTTCATGAAATAGTGAATGCTATAATATTAACTGCACTGTTTATATAGACGATTCACGTAATGTGATACAATGACAACGTGACATATCCCGCTTCTGACACCAGTGTGACAAATGACGCTTTAGCTCATTTTAATGTCACCTTATTTCTCGAGTTTTGTTTTGTCGTTAGCACGATGTACAGTTGTTCGTGATCTTACACCTGGCGGCTGTTCTGTCCTCTCGTAACCTTGACATACTCCACTGTCTTTATCTCACAAATTGCTTCCGGCGATCACAGTCACGGAAGCTCGTTCGATACTCAAGACTCCGTCACAAAACTCGCTTCTCTTCCGCCATACTGGTCTATATAGACAGGAATAACGTATCACGGATTTTTCTCAAAATTCATGTTTACTGGATATGTAATATTGGGCAGGTACCAATTCGACCCGGACATGTATATGGGGTATGTAAACATGAAACATGTATAACTTAACAACATAACCTCTGAAAATGGTATTTAAGTAATAAAGAAATACAAACTCTGAAATAGTAAGATTAAACGCTGATGTCTCTGCAATATAAACATTTTTCAATATTCTATATGTGTAAATTTGTTTGCTATGATCAATCCGAGATGAATGCGGCACTTACATCCAAAACTGTGAAACCCTTTGGCTCTTAATTCAGAATAAATGAAATTAACTCTGAGCAAGATGGAGCACGTCCACAGAGGGATCAAAAAATTACATTTGACTTTAATGAAAACCGACGGCGCTTCCCTAGCGTTAACATAGCAAGAACTTCAATCCAGAAAGATTGCTACGGCATTTAAATTTCTAGATGAGCCTAGAGGTGGAAAATGGACAATGTTTAACAGATAAGCTGTTTGTAAACTTGTTGCAACGGTATGGTAAAGGCGTATTCAAAATTCAGTTTGATACAATTTGAGTACATTTTCGTTTTAGTGGCAAAAGTTCCCCTAAGTAGGCACAAGTAAACAAGAAAGTCATTGTGTGCACGAGTTTTAAAGCTCCAATCCCGTATCAGCGATCTGTCCTGAATGATCTTGCGCTCGTTTGCGAAGTTACAAATGTTTTTGTAGAGAAATGACGCCTAGAGTTGTACAAACAAAGACAGCGACCCATGTGGTAAGTAGGTCGAACGGAAGAATCTTACAGCCTGGCCTGCAACACTCCCCTCCTGTATATGCAAAGTAGGGAGGAAATATGACAAGCCTCTGGTCTGAACCAGACAGCTGGAAACTTTACGTCGGCCAGGCACCACACCGAGAGTGTGCGTGCGTGTGTGTGCGTGTGTAAAACAAGTATGAGAACTTCTCTTCCTTCCAACTTATTTTCCGTTGTTTTCTTGAGGCTGGCAAGATGCGGCATATGCCTGTATTAAAATTGCCTGATGGTTTGAGGGACATCACTACAATGCATGTATATAATACTTAGTTCGAAATAATGTATTGCGATACAACTATAAGAAGTGATAAGAACAGAACCGAGGAGAAGTTTAAAACCACGAAAATAATTATTTAATTCCTTACATCTTAGCCGGATGCCTCTCGAAGGTTCCAGCAATCCTTTAAGCGCCGCGCTCATTGTTAGTTGAGCGGCTTTGTTTGTTCGCCGGCCTGGTATGTGGTGTGAAGTAGCTTAGCCAATATTATATACAAAATTATAAGTAATACATGATAGAGCAGAAATTCATGTTTAATTAACTCCTCAGATTGTATATATAATACCGTTCTAACTACAAACTACAAACACGATGTCGCTTGTATTCTGTCATGATTCCTTGCACCATCATCACCTCGTGGTATTCATATCATAGCCATGTTGAGAGCGAGCGAGTGTCTTTCTTACGTTCACCCCGAGGCAGGTTGCCCTGGCTTTGATGCACCTCTGTCATAACCATGTTAAATCATTAGTGTGCTCTGCAAGTTTAAAACTCGTCAAAATTACGTGACCTTGTTAATCATGTTTCACGCCTCACGTCTTTACCCCACTTTTATCCAAAAAGTTTCCAACAAAATGTTCTTTAGCGCAGATAATGGAGACCATAGCTGGTACGTCATAATCATAAATAGACATTTGCAAAAGTTTTACAACCTTAATAAATTATATGCTTCAAGGAGGCTAAAAAGTCTTGTGTTGCACTCACATGACTTTCTCTACTCTTGTACTGACTATTCTTACAAATAATTATCTCAACTAACACGAAGAAGATAAATAAACGTTTCCACAAATTATCTTATTACTTATTTCCTTCTAGGTACAAGGGGAATGTGGGAATACAGTAGGCTTTGAGCGATAGTTAAATATCTTAAGGCTAGTCGCTATGGGATGTCTTTGAAACTCGGTTCTCTTTGACCAACAGTTCAAAAAAATGACGTATTCTTATTTGAAAAAAATGTATAAGTATTGGGAAGTTGAAATGAATTACAAGGAATATCTCGGAAATGGTTCACTAAAAAAAGTAGCTATTTGAATATAAATTGTGTGCCTGAACGAGGTCTGCATTTTTATTGTAGTCTGTTTCATAGTCGCTTTAACTTAGTCATATCGCAACTTTGGTTGTCAATCCGTACGATAATCATGGGGGTGTACGTTAATTTCGATAACGGCGAAATATAATTTTCACTGGTTTGTCATAGCAGTGAAATGAAATTAACTACAAATAGCAACACCACTTTAGCCCTCATGGCCTGTCTCCAACCTTCTAAGGCAACTATTTCATATCCTACCAAGCCTTCTACATTTTATCCTTTTGTTGTCAGTGTGCCCAGATCTGGTAATCTCAATGAAGAAGGCACTGTTCAGAAAATTGATGATAAATGGAGAGAATTCGGAATACGTGATATTCCGTGTGAAATAAAGAACAGTTTTTTCTGAAACTGCTATTTTTCGACCCAGGAGGCTCAAAAACTATATTTTCGGTGAAATCTTGGGATCGAAATTTTTAATGGGCTACAGTACTTCCTATATTTACTAGCTATAGGTATTAGAGAAAGTAAAAATGTCCTTAGCCCGTTCGCTTGTCCACCTTTCCCCTACATTATACGACTACAACCATTTCCAAAGTGACCAAAAAGAACGCTGTAACAATACGCATGATAAAGGAACCATTCCGCCACTGTGCTTCTTGCCAAAAATATGTAGCATGGGTCTGTAAACAAGAACAGATGAAAATAAAACCATACAAGAGCAAGAAAAAACAAATAAAATAAGGGAACGTTGATAAAAAAGATAAATATCGGAAGAAGTAGCGTCTGAGAAGAGAAAGGCAAATAGAATTTAGTAAGCAAATCAAAGAAGGGTGCAATAATATTACTGTACGTAATGTAAAGGGATGGAGCTTCAGGATGAAGAAAGTAGACTTAAGACAAATATCGAGTAGATGGGGACAATTGGGAGGGGCAAAGGGGAACATAAAAAGACCGTAATATCAAAAAGTAATAGTTGCAATCTATATAAGGGATGAGTTTTGCTGTCAAGAAGGTCGTTTTATGTGCACTGGAATTGCTTTCCTTCAGCACGCCATATGCTCGTAAAATAACTCAATCTTCTTCACTGTTCTTAATAGCACTTAACACTCAGATATCACGCTTCGTGTACTATCATCTCTGGAAATATTTTAGTACTCTGTTCTCAGAAGTAACATATAGTCGCTAAAAGTTCATTGCTGTTTATTACACAGCAAATGTAGACCTCGTTAAGACAATTTATTTCAATACACTTTCTTCTGGAGTGAATGACTTCCCACATACTCATTGTTATTTGTGTAAACTTTCCAATTGTTATAACCAGGCTTTGGTTGCTTCATGTTTGTTGACAATAGAGTTCGTAGTGAAGGGGAGAGTGACACACCGCTACAGTAACCTGTCTGTAAAGCGACGCGACGGTACCGGCCCTACCTAACCTACCTTGTTAGGCAGAGTTCCAATCAGAGTTTGTGACTAGAGTGGGGGGACTTAAGTTTCTGTTACATTTATAGGAATAATAGTATTAATAACAGTATAAGTAGAATTGGTGTATTGTATAATATATTAATGGGGCGGCAGCAATTTTGGCAAGAGATGAAACGAATAAGTGTACAAAAACCCGAAAGTTTAGTTGGTCTCACGCATGTACCTACACAGCTGCAGGCGTCTGCTGATGCGCGTGCATACACCACGGCTGCGCAGTACCGATTGTCATTTATTCTCCGTGCCCAACTAACCTGTATCGCGCGTGACTATACACGGCTCCGCGATCTAACTTTAGGCCATAACATAGACCAGTTTTTGCCTATCTCGTCAACTGAAACTTATGAACATATTTTCAACACTTAGTGAACAGTTTGGATGTAAAGTATAGTTGTATTTAACTTTCACAACAAAATCCGTTCTTATTTTCATAGCATAGTTCTGATTAATGCAGAAACTATCAATTTAGGATAAATAGTTTTTGAATAAACTGCACCAGAAGACGAAAAAGTGTAAAACTAACAAAAACGCCTTAAGGTTTACACATTTATTATTCGTTTCATACAATTGTATGTTGTTCGCTAGCGCACCCAAGTAAATTCTGAGCATTACCAGAGATCAAAAGACAGCTTAGAAATTATCTTTCAAAAAATAACAGTTCAGAAATCTGTAAGCACTAGTATAAAATTAATACTAAAGTTATACATAATAGTTGATATAGAGTACGTAAAAGTTGATACCCACGCATTAAAACTTGGATTTTCTGAAAAAAATGAAGGATTTTGAATAAGTGTACCATATAAAAGATACTCTGGGGTGAATTTGGGGGGGGGGGGAGCTTTGTGTCGTAACGCTGAAACATATTGTCTATAATACCGAGTATGGTATTTAATTGGCCTTTCGTTTTTGAATTGTAAACTTATTCTGAAATGTTTTTCTTTTTATATTCAGGGATACCAAAACATGTATTTTCGGTGAAATTTCGATATAAAAATTTTATGTAGAATACATTACTTCCCCACTTAAAGTAGAAGTACAGAAAATAATACATTGGGTAGAAAGCAAGATGCAATAAAGGCATCTAAGTAGATGACACAGGAAGGAAACTGCACAACTAATGCCATCTGTGATACACGGAAACAAATCACCGAACTAACAGCAACTGTATTTATTCGACAAAGTTAAAGTCACGTTAAAGAAAAAAGAATAATAATGCATAGAATAATGGACAGAAGAAATGCGAAAGAGAATGTAACGAAACTGTAGAGAAGTTTAGAGAAAAACAATGAAAAGTGGCGAGGAATTGAAGCTATAAAAGAATCAGAATGAAAGGGAGGAGAAGAATTACTAAAAGAAGAGTATAGAAAGAAAGTAGAAGCAAGAAGGGAATAGGAAGGGATATACACAAATGAGATAGCGATAGTCCTTCTAACATGTTGGTGTACTTGTGAGCCTTATTCCGCCACTGCAACAGTATGTTGAAGAATATCAGACAATCTGCAAGTCCCTTCCCTCGGGGGCAGCAGGAGCCGCCGCCTCCCTCCCCCCCTCTCTCTCTCTCTCTCTCACACACTGCCTCTTTGTTTACCCTCCTCATTCAAATAACGTTTCAGTTTTTGTCCTAGAGGAGATCGTCTTCACGATAACCTTCAGGAACCATTATTATAGTCGCATTGAAAGGACTTTTACCGAGAGGGTTGGCCCCCTGGCCCACATTCAGGAGGTCCTGGATTCAAAACCTTACTGGGAATTTAGGTGGTTTTCCTCAGTCACAAAGATAAATGACCGATTGGATATTTAATGCCACATCCCAAAATTCCGCATTCAATCTAAAACAATAGTAAAACCAATCTTTGGCCATTGGAGACCCTGCCCTCTACTGTCGTCTCACCCTTAGTATCCTCTCACTTCACTTCTCCCTCCCGGTGGCGCCCCCTCAGGAACATAGGCCCAAGTGCCTCTCCAAACAGTCTTCCAGTAATATACCTTGTAGAAAATTTGTCTCTCCCCTTAATGTCTAAATACCAATCTGTACTTATTGTAGATTAATGACAAAAGAAACTAAATAGTAATAAGAAAATAAAATTCATAATAAAATTAATAAAATAGAAGTAATAGTATAAATAATATACTATTTTATAGTTTTATTATAATACAATTGTAATAATGTGACGCCGGCCACGGCACAAAGGACGGTTGGGACCAGGCAACTTAACATATCAGGCGTGGCGTGTATCAAAGGCGCTCATGGTGAGGCTTCCCCACACCACTCACGCGACTAAACACGTGACAATAAGAACGGCAGAATAAAGTGTATTTTTTTTTTCGGATGATTCGAGAACTGTTCAGCGACCGGCTTACTCGAAGAAGTTATCTGGCAACGTCATCGCCGGTAGCAGAGCGTAACAGGGCTGGTATTTATTTTTGAGTCGGTTAGCGTGTGAGAGTGAGTGACAGCTGTGAAAGATACGTCGCGTCGAAATGAAGTTTTAACGAGTGTTGAGTGATTGCATCGTCGGAGAGACGGAGAAAGTGAAAAGAGACAGTAAAGGGAGTGAGTCAAGACCATGAGAAGCTAACAGTTGGGAGTTACAATATCACGAAATACTGTAGACTGTATTAACGTCAGCAGAAGATATCTGTGTATTTCTGCAAGAGTTTAGAAGAAAATAAACTAATAGAAACATTTAAGAAACATGTTTTTTAGAAATAGGTAAATCTCACAACACGATTTTACATAATAGAATATCCTTTTTCCTACAATTACTTATATCAAGTTACATATTTTATTCTTGTTTATGCACACAGGTAAACCTCGTGACAAGGTTCCATACCATATAAATTGTGTAATCTAACAAATTGATTGATTCGATTTAATTAAAGTTTATATTATTCTTTTTAGAGCATTTAAATAAAAGCTTGTAAAAATAGGTAAATAGGTCGAGAGAAAATTATTTGAAATGGTCTTTCGTGGATTTTGTCACACTGGTGTCAGGAGTGGGATTTGGTGAACTATCGTTTTTGTTACAATATAATACTAATAAACAATAACAATAAGGCAGAAACCGACGTATATTTATAGTACTGTGAGACAAGCGATAATAACTTGTAGGAAAGTAAGTTCCCCCCCCCCCCCCCCCCCCCCCCCCAGAGCTGGCAGCAGTGTAACCATGATAGATGAGGATTTATGCTCGCACACACACAAACACTTATTCACCGTGACCTACATAATTTTCCATTATGCTAGCTAGCTTCTTACTTTTTATTTACTTGACACTTCACAAGTTGGAAACAGCAAGAGATTACGTGCTGTTTCCTTTCAGGTGTTCTTTTTTTACTCCCCTTTCTTTCAATACTTCATTGCCTCTAGTTTTATCTCCCCCAACTCCCGTCAGCTTGTTGTGAAGTCTTCTTCACAAGACCTTTCTTTCTCTCTCTCTTCCCTTCCAGTTTTCGCTCATAGACAAGAAGTTACGCGCGCGTGAAGTTCTCACCTCTTTCTCGCCCTAAATCCCGTTACGTACACCTGGGGCAAATTCTCCTTCTGTCCGCCGCATTTAGACAATGCCTCGCAGCTAGTGATACACACTTCAACTTACACATTCCCTGAATGTGTTACTAAGAAAATTAACTCAATAAGATGTAACTGTTACGTTAATTATATTTTTCCGTAGCACTAGCCGTAACCAACTTATTCTTTGTTGCTTAATTTACAATTTTCATCCGTGTATATTGAAAGTGACGAGACCAACCATAGGTAAGAGGACCCCCTCACAAACATTTGTTCACAAAACCAAATCGTCATACACTAGATTTCAGTTAGTATTTGACTATAGATACATTATCATATGTTGCTTGAACACGCTAAATTCTATACTCAAATTTTGAAGTACTATTATGTTATACGACTTCAGACAAATCATAATTATTACAGAGAGAAGATACGAGAGAATTATCTTAACTTCAATACCCAACAACTTTGCCCTTTTTAGCTCTATCACTACAGAGGGTATAGTAGGTAAAACTACTAAAAAAAAACTTATTTTTTTTCCTTTCATTAAAAATAGTTTACAGTATTGCGATTGTATTCTGCAATTTTCCGCTTCTATCATCACTCTAAGTAACAAGTAATTTCAATAGCAATGAATGTTACTCTGGCACGCCCCCTAATTACTTCCTCTTTAGAAGAGTTTGCCATTTTTGTATTTCTTGCAGCTTTGACTGTCGGTTTTCTAAGTACTGTTTGTGTGCCTTTAGAACGCTGTAAACCTTGCGAATTATTTTTATTGTGGTTGCCTTATTTTGAAGTGTTGACTTTTGAAACACCTTTGCAATAATGAAAATCACTTTAAATCTTAACTCAATTTTTCTACAGTTCACATTTTTCCTATGTGGAAGGTACTTTTCTGCAAAACTAACGAACAGTAATAATAGCATAATACTGTGGAAAAGAATTTCAACAAACGTTTTAGTTAAAAGTTGGTGAGATTTTACTCGAATGAATTTTCAAAAATTGTGTCAAGTTGGCAATATACTTTCTATCTAAAAATAGTACACCTAAAATGTTTGTTTCGCAAGGTAATGTGTTGCATATTCAAGATAACGAATAAAATGGTTTCATTGAAATATCTCGAGCACTTTTTGAAAAAATGCAAGGTGTCTTTTTAGAAAGCCAAAACTACATTACAATTCAAAGACATGAATAGATTCTGAACACAGAGAACTGAAATGTATTATTACCTATAACTGCTAATCCTTGTTTACATATTGTGTAATAAGTTAGAAAATATAGGACTTATAAATATATTTTAGAGGTGATAGTTGAGGGGGGACGTAGGTAAAAAAATAAGCCCTGAATATATTCACAATTTATCTAGAGTTTATTTTCGGTTATGGCTATTGATGAACTCAAAATCACTGACACTGCTCTTCAAAGCAGTAAAGTTCACAGGAAACAATTTCATTAAATCGTTCTCACTGAATGAAAAAGATATATATGGATTACTTTTAGTTGACTGGCTCAGATAGGTACTGAGCAGTAGGTTGGGTGGCGTACTCGCTGCAGCTTCTATTATGTATAGGTCACGTGTTAGTTCTTGACGAATATCCTTCAGCGAAGAGCCAGTCAGCTAGCCTACTCTTAATAAACATATGTCATTGTGAGGGGTTTAACAAGAGACAATGAAAATAGCAGCAATTCAGACGAAGAAGACGAGGGAGAAATGTCGCAAGTAGAAGAAACAGAAACAAATTAAGTATAAATGGTTATAGAAATCGATGGCATAATACATATGGCTGACGTCACAGGAAGTATTATTTGCTTTGTAGTTGATAGCATCTGATTGTTGTCCCTACTTCTTTGTGCCAGTATTTTTACAAGTTGAGTGAATGACTCGCATCTAACCTCTCATTTAAACATTTCATTGCTCAATAACTAACACGTGACTAAAGGATTATGTTCAAAGCAAATTCAGTCCTGCTTTGCATATAATGCCACTCTTCCCACACTCTCCACAACATCTGAACAGCAAATGCAGCTGTAAAACGTCAAATTCTTCCTCTGATGTGATCTGTGCAAGTAGTTCACGGTATACCTGATATCTCAGATGTCAGATTCTATCAGAATCTTTCAGTTCTGATCTAGTTACTTTTAAATGCTTGCCTAGACGCGGTAGGTTTAGTTATAACCCGACATAGGGGAAACTCATAAATGATCTCTTAACTATGGAACTTGCCTTGCATACACCAACGGTCACGCGATTCTCCGCAAGTCTCTGAGTAATTTTCTTTTCTTTTTCACTGACATTTTCTCGCTTACAGAAAAAAATTCAGCATTATAAATGAAAATGAATCCAAAATCCTATATCCCCTTTGTTAGTTACTCACTATAGAAGAAATATTTATTTTGAAACATGTACTAACGCACCAGCGAATAACAGAACACGCCTGTCAGGTTTTTTATCACTAATGCATTTGATGTCAAATATAGTTTAGCAGACCCGAAATGATTTCCATAAAACGCTTCGCAAATTTCATTATTTGTTGCGTTTTTTAATCTGTTACAATCAGAATATATAAATTTGGACGTAAAAGTATATTGCAACTGATTGATAATATTGCACAAATAATTTCCTCTGACAAATAAAATATCAAGGTTAAAATGGTGGTATTCATTTCTTTTTGTAGTGTTTAGCGACCGATTTTATTTCATACGTCATCACAGGGGATTCAAAATAGTGTTCACTATTTCATATATGGAGGCCTTAACAAAAAAGTGACCAGGTATATGATAATTTTTGTACAGCATATCACTAGATAATTCTGTTAAGTCAGTGCCGCAAACTGTATCCCATAAATCACTCACATTACAATAAATTAATAACCTAAATAGCACTCCATTACAACTTGACAACTTTTTAACAATTCTTTTAATAATTAGTGTATTTTTAACGTTAACAAATAACCTTTTTCTGGAAAAACAAAGTGAGATTTTAGGAGATTATAAACTGATTTTCTGTTATAAAAACAAGAGAAATCGTAATTTTTGGATTTCATATTCCTCAGTTGGCAGTGCTGAATTAGTCGAACTACTGTAATCGAAATGAATCGAGATTTCACCGCAAATGTATGCTTTGAGGCCTTCTAAATCTTAAAGCAATTTTATAAAAAGATCTCCCGCCCCCTAAAGACTATGTTAACGACCCTGTCAAATGCCAAGATATCAGAGCCACCGGTGTACACATATTTCGTCCCATAGGACTTAATTTACATACCAGTGCAATTCACTGATATACGACTATCGCTTTCAAGCCCATTTAAAAGCCATCGTGTGGGCCGGATTTGAACCCACAACCTTTGGATCAACAGACCTGCGCCTAACTAGCATTTTTATTACAATAAATGTTACGTAAACGATATATTGTATTGGGGAAAGTTTCTTCAAAATCTGATATTAAATAATGTTAAATGCCGGTGTGATGTGCTCTCATATGACTTTCTTTACTCGCTCTTTTATACACTGTTCTTAAAACGATTGTTAATGGAAATAAAGGCTGGTAGAAAATTATTAATTCAATATTTTCTTGTAAGTAAAATGGAATTGAAGAATGCGATAGGTTTAAACTAAAAAAAACTGAACACTTGCGCGATAGCTCTAGGATTACTGCCCAGCCGCTTCGTCACCCGTCTCCGCCAAACACAGACGTCATGACTGGGGTGCAGTACTGAACGGTGAGACGTGGTCAGGGCCTAGGGCCGGTCTTCACAACCAGAGGTTTCTTAATTGGCCCCTCAGGGACATAACCTGTAAACCTCCCAGCGGGATAAAATCCCCAGGCGTCTACTGGGGATCGAACCCGTGCCATCCACCCCAGAGGCAGGCGCGCTACAGAGGCGATCGCAATGGGCTTAAGTGATAATAAAATATTTGAAGAACGAGATAGGTTTGAAATTCCGTTATTCATTTTTTACGTTCTAGGTATGAAAAAATAACTTCGAATCTTCCAATACTTCTACTTCTGACAAACGAACAAATAATTCGCAGTACTGCACACGCATGCGCGCACACAACCAGTTTTTAGAGGTGCTTTGTTTTCATTCAGGGAGTCCTAAAACATATTTTCTGTGAAATCTCGACATAGAATTTTTGGGTGAAATATAATACTTCTTGTGCCAACTATAGCTAGTAAGAAGTTAGTGGGAACTGTGATTAGTTGCAAGTTACGGGTGCTGGTGATCAGAGGTCCTGCTTCTGCATACCGTAGTGCTCATTGAGGACGCGTCTGAACCATCTGGAGTGTTATTTCCACTATAATGGACTTCAGATCCTCTGTTTACCCATGTGTAAGAGAATCGATCAGGTGCGACAATTCCATTTGCTAATTTCCCCCTAAACCGACTCCAGCTTTGACCTTACATGGGTTAATCAACCCAGGATAACCTGCTTCGAGTGCACATACTTGCTCACTCAGCATAAGAAATTGCAGAAACCCAATTAAATTTGTTGCCGTCAAATTAAATTTAGCGTTTTCAAAACAGATTTTTTACGCGCCATACAGGATCACCCGCATTACTTCCAAAGTTTGTATTTAAGTTTAACATCTCCCAATGATGCGACACGAAGATTTGGTAGAAAATTACTCTACCCTAAACTACCCTTTACATAGAAAATTTCTCAAAAATTTTGATTTTCTTGAAAATGGCTGTAACGATTTTGATTAAAATGCGAACGTTTATCATAACTTTATTATGAAATCTAGACATAGAATTTACTTCCCTTATTTACTACAGAACTGTATACTCAGTTATATATTTCGTCATATATCATAAAAATCTGATGTGTTGCACTCACATGACTTTCTCTACTCTTGTACTAACCATTCTTACAAACTCTTATTTCTATATCTTCTTCGTGTTAAGATAAACATTTGTATAACTTATCTTATTGCTTATTTCCTTGTAGGTACAAGGGGAATATTAGAATACAGTAGGCTTTGTGCGATAGTCAAATGTTTTAAAGCTTTGGGATTCTGTTGCCTTTGCCCACTTAACATATAAAAAAATGAGCAACGATGATCCTTTTCACGAAAGTTCTAAGTTTTCCGAAACTCACACACATAACAAGGAATATCTCCGAAATGGTTTACACTACAAGAAAATTTATTCACACATAACTTGTGTATTTTAGCAAGATCTACAGTTTTTGTATAGTATGATTTGGTCTATCTCTAACGGTTTACCAGTTATGCAAAAGTCGTCCAGAGTAAATACGACTACAGGGGCTATAGCCAGAAAATTCAAGATATACATTTCATTTGTCATAAAAATATCTCAAACATATGACATTTTAATCAAAATCGTTAGAGCCATTTTAAAGAAAATCAAAATTTTCGAAAAATGTTCCATGTAAAGGATAGTTTAGAGTGGGGCTATTTTCTTCAAAATCTTCGTGTCGCATCCTTGAAGGACATTAAACTTAATTACCAACTTTGGTTTATAACCGACTTTTCGTTTTTGAATTATGCTGTCCACAGACTGACAGACCGACACACAGGACCTTTTTCTAAAAATGCTTTTTTTGGATTCAGGGGGTCTCAAAACATATTTCCGGTGAAATCTCGACATCGAATTTTTGGGTGGAGTACAAAAATTCCCCTACTTACCAGTAGAGAAAGTAAAAAGCAAACATCAACTTCCCTTCTTTCCCCCTTATTGCTGTGCTATCAAACGACAACACTCCAATAATTCAGGCCAATAACTCGGTTTAAAAGATCGCAGAAAATAACAAAATCCGGGGAAGATTTTCTTTGTCACCCATTGTACAACAAATTTCATCGCTGTCACCTCGCCCGTGCTCTTCGAAGATGACATTTAGTATACAACCTGTGCTTATTAATATTCTTGCTGTTATTTGTACGTATTTGAGGTTTCCTCTTGAGCAAGATGTATGTATAGCGAAATTAGATACCTCTAATGACTAGATATTGTGAGGCAGGCAGGCGGCCCAGCCGTGACAGAAACAAAGGAACAAGCGCTGCCTGTCAGGTATCTGTTTCATGGTAACCAAGACGACACTGTGGCAGGTGTCAACGCTTTTATTTGCCTACATAACCACAAACGTTAAACCTGTTCATTAGATGCATAGCATTCGTTGCCACAAATATGTATGAGCAAACCACGTGTTTTACAATTAGTTCACACGTCGTGTTTTAACACGGAAACGCCATTTCGGCTAGAGTGGACATGCAACATATCTAGAGGTTTTCCTACCCACTATCGGTTTATTTACTTCCTCTGCTTCTACCAGCTGCAAGAACTTAAAACAACACAATCCCTACAAGAATTAAAACAACTGCTAGGAAATTACCAGCATTTGTCAACGTGAATTGCTGGGTAGTTTCCAGTTTCAGCGTCTCCTTTCAAAGTTTTTAACTAAAGCCTTTAAAAGTAGTATGGTTTCATCAGCGACTTTCTATGATAGCGGCAGACAGACAAAACGTCACGTAGTCCATTCGGAAGTTGTTCTCCCGTTATTTGATATCGAGATTACACCGAAAATACGCAGTTTTAGGCTCCTGAATTAAAAAAGAATTTTGGCAAAATGTCTGCACGCATACGGGAACAAAAGTCTCAAAAATATTGTTAAATATTTATTAGAATTCAGCACCATCCTAAAATACCCAGCGGGATGGTTAGGGCATGACGTCCGTAGTCGCGGGTTCGATTCCTGTGCCCAACCTTCCTGAACTTGGAGTGATTCTGGGGAAGCAAAGAAGATATCCTTCCCACATTCACCTGACCCGGGGAAAACCTCGAAATAACTCATTTCATTTTATTCCCTCTCTGTCTCGCTGTTCCAGGTTGAGTTAGTAAGGGTGTTTACTCTGGATGACTTCAGTAACTGGTAAACCGTATGAGAGAGATTTTGTATTTTATTGAGATTTCCATCTTTTGTATAATAAGATTTTGTCTATGTCCAAATAAATTTGTATAGTGAACCATTTCGGAGATATTCCTTGTTACCGCGATCTAGAGGAATGGGCTACATCTACTGCTCTCTGGTATACGTCATTCAGTCCACTACTAACCGAACAAAGTTAACGATTTGTTAGCTGTAACTATCATTGGTGCAAGTAGGGGATGTACAACATTACCGTTTAGTCTCAAGTCACTGAACTTCCACTCCGGTTCAGCGTTGCATACCATCACAAATCGCAGGATCAGCTCAATAATCCCACTGACGACTAATGTGTTCGATCTGGCCAGATTTCAACCATACAGCTATTCTATTCCGACAACATCCAGTCCAGCTACTTTTCTATCACTTTATTTTCCTTCTAAACTTCTGAAGAAAAATACAGTCTTTAATTATATTATAACTCCTACCTGTTTTCTTCTCGTAGCCTTGACTCAGTCCTTGCACTGTTTTTTTTTTTTTTTTTTTTTTCAGTTTCTCTGTCAGTTACATTAACTCAGACGATACAACCACTCGACACTTCTTAAAACTTCTTATATAACGGGGATGATGTCATAAAGTTTCTCGACTTCCACAAACACGCTGGTGATGACGTAGTCAGCTCTTTCTCGAATGCTCTGGAAAGTCTCTATATAGCCACTTGTTAGTCTTCCGTCTTTTTCTCGCCGGCCTGACATGTGGCATGAAGCAGTTTAACCCGACCGTCCTTTGTTGTGCGCCTTACTCGGCGTCAATAATACATGGCTTATACGTTGTACACTTCTCGACAAACTTTGATTCACCTCAAGATTCTAAGTTCCAGGTACAGAGCTTTGCGCATGCTCGTCGAGGTGCAACTTTGGTTCACACCGAACATCGCAACGAACATCGTTACTCATTTTTTGTTAGCTGTGCGAAGAGAATGGAATGTCGCAGCTTTAAAACTTTGACTATCGCTCAAAGCCTACTGTATCCCCATATTCCCCTTGCAGCTACAAGGAAATAAGCAATAATATAATTTCGGTAAACGTTTATCTCAACTAACACGAAGAAGATATAGGAATAAGAGTTTGTAAGATTGATTAGTACAAGAGTAGAGAAAGTCATATGATTGCAACACATCAGATATATTTATTTACTGAGAAAGGGTCCCCAGAATATATGATACTAATAAAGACACGTTCCGTAAACTATTAAAAGAACAGACGGAGACGGGGCAAGAAGAATTTAACAAATGTTCGTTTAACTGATGTTAAAGTTGCCTAGATCTTTGCTGCAAGAACAAACACAAGCAGATACGAGTTTTTGTTAACATTTAGCATCACATAATGAGTTACAACAACATCGCTACTTTAATATAAGGTTATTAACTCGAATACAGGATATTCCCGTCGTTTTAATGATTACTTTTGCATCGTTACGAAGTCTCCTTTCCCATCACCTGAGTAAACACACAGAGAAACCCTTATTAATTCCAGTGTTTACATACTCCACCACGGAAAAAAGATCACCTTACTTCAAAAGATATCAAAGCCTTCACTTTATTCCTTCCTTTGCAAAACACTGAAGTATAACGGATATTAAAGTGACATTTGTTTTAAAAGAATTCAGAACTTCGTGTTTAATTTAACTTACTATGAAGTGTATATATTTACTTCTAAATGTATCTGGAACTATACAAAATAGAACTATTTTTTTACCTTTACTACTAGTTAGAAATACAAGCACCATTGTATTCCACGAAAAAACTTTGATATCGAGATTTCGCCAGAAATACATTATCGACAGCTCCTCGCTCGAAAAATGCATTTTTATAAAAAGGCACTTGGATATGTGATCGACTGTCTGAAAGGCGAGAGGTGATTAATTTCAATTTTTAATTTTCGAATATTGATTCTCCAAAATAGTTCGAATGGTTTGTATTACATTTTCACAACAAATGAAATGTGTATGTTTAATAATGACATATCGGGAGCAAATTCCCAACTACTTGAGGATACAGAAATACATTTTTTTAATATCTGCACTATAAGCTGTAACTAAGTATTTTAAAATACAAACCAATAACATGTGGGTATTCCCGACAACGAGGAGGCGGATGCGGCTGCTAAGTCTGCCGAAGTTATCCAGCCCTATTCTACTGCCAGACAGCAATAGATGGCGACAGAAGTACCATTGCGCATCTATGCGTCTGTTCCAACAAGCGGTTTGAATACGTTATGATCGCTTTCCGAACTAACACCATTTTCTTACGCACATGCGCAATCGAGCACGCTCTCAGAATTAGTTCGAAATTTCGTGCGGTTGCAGCATTGCTTGAACCATTATTAATATGTGATTCTGAATAACATGAGCACGCTTTTTAGGTTATATGAGTTTTGTTCCGACACGATCCTGAATCAATCGTTATCCGAGCATGCGCAGTAGCTAAGCAGTGTTCAAACATGACAGAAAAACCTTTTCAATTTTTTATATAGCAGTTCCAACATTTTGGGAACTAGTTCGGAACCAGTGAGATCAGTTCTGGGCATGTTTACTGTTCTAGAATACGAACCCTGATTTGTATTGTTTTTACTGTTCAGTTTTAGGGTTTAAGCCCGTTAGTGTTTCAGGATTCACATTATTCAATGTCGAGATTTCACTGGAAATATGTTTTGAGAACCCCTGAATCTATAATTAGTATTTTTATAAAAAGGTGTGTGTGTGTATGTGTGTGTGTGTGTGTGTGTGTGTGTGTGCGTGCCTGTATCAGTCTGTGGACAGCATAACTCAAAAACGAAAAGTCAGTTAAAAACCAAAGTTGGTATTTAAGTTTGTCTTGCAAGGATGCAATACGAAGATTTTGAAGAAAATTCCTCCACCTTAAATTACCCTTCACATAACAAATTTTTATTTTCTTGAAAATGACAAACATGTCATTTTAATAAAAATCTTTAAAGACATTTTATGACAAATGAAATTTATATTTTGAAATTTCTGGCTATAGACTATGTAGTCCTTTTTACTCTGGTTGACTTCTGAGTAACTCCTAAACCGCAAGATATACTGTACAAAAACTGGAGATCTTGGTAAAACACTCAATTTATGTACAAATAATTTTTTTTTCCTAGAGTGAACCATTTCGGGGATATTCCTTGTTATTCGTGTCAGTTTCGGAAAACAAACATTCGTCAAGTGCAACATGGTTGTTCATTTTTTATGTTAACCGTACAAGGAAAAGGAAATCTCAAAGCTTTGACTATCGCTGAAAGTCTACTCTACCCCTATTCCCCTTGCACCTACAAGGAAGTAAACAGTAAGAATTTGTACAAATGTTTGTCCCAACTAACACGAAGAAGATAATAAAGGAATCTAAGTTTCTAGGAATGGTTAGTACAAGAGTAGAGAAGGTCATGTGAGTGCAACATCAGATTCTTAATGTATTAAAATGTATTTACCATTTTAACCTTGTGTTTTAGCTTTCAGCTTTTCACCACATCATTTTGTGGGTGTTCTAGGGCTCTACGCTATAGAATATCACCTCAGACACAAATGACCTACATATGCACGGGCCCTTAAACTCCAGTCTCACTCACGTTTTTGTGGACCGACCTTACTTGGGTGGGCTATAAACCCTTTAGTTCCCTATCGCAAATCTAGGAATAATATCCTGGGTGCCGACAATAAACACTTGCAGATGATTGAAGAAGGAACGGATATTTTCCTAGGACTATTAATTCACACTGTAAACCTAAAAGCGTGTGCTAGAATGTGGCATGAAGAAGCAAGTATGTTTGCTCACTATAGAACCGAAGTAAAGGTAGGGCGAGAGGGAGGGAGGGAGGTATTTCATGGGGTTGAACGTTTTACGGTCAGGGGGTAAGGCTTGTTTATGGCCAGGCTGTGCGAATACAATAAAAAACCGCAGAGGAGTGCATTTCTCTTACACGAGTCAAGCCTTAAAACTTTTGCGAGCTAGTTAAAAATATGTTCCCCAGATACCAACCACATTATGTTTCATTTCCCATCTTCATTACGTCTGCACTCGCGGATAAGTGCCGTGTTTATGAACCATCTTTATCACAAGCTGCAACCCGCGTCAATATCACGGGATCTCACACATTCTCACGTGAATGGAGTCTTAAAACCTTGATACATATTTCAGACAAAATAAAAAAGTTCTGTGAATATATTATGTTATGTGTGTAGAATTCTGATGCGCAGTATGTCCAAGAATTCGCGTTAAAATTTTCCAGGTCAGAGTTCTAGGAAAACGTTTATATTGGTTGTTAAGGATATAGGTTGGTACTTGATATATCCAGTTCAGTGTGTTAGATGAATAGAAAAAGTAACTAACAGTTTTCCATACAAAGTTTATCCGATGTTTTTGGTAACGTCATAATTGCGCCGCAAAATGACTCGAATACACTGGTTTACTGGCCCTGTAGTAAGCGGTTCCGATACACCATTCGTTATCACGTGACGGGCCCATTTGACATTATGCCTTCTGTGCCAGGTCTACATAGGAATACTGGGAAACCTGGGAAACACACTCCACCAAATACTGCAAATGCAGCAAATCCATAAATTAACTACATTCTTCATCACCATGTTTTTTGCACACATCAGAATAATTTCATCCTTCAGTTCCCCACACAGTAAATACCAAATACCGAGCATTTTTATCTTTACTACTTCTTTGTTGCTACGACATTGTCCCGCCGAAAGCCGCTAGCTCTGCCAGAAAACATCTTTGTCTTTTGTTTCCGCGGCTGAAAGCCACCCATTCAGCTTGCGTCTTTGTCAACAGAGATACGAAAAGTACGCCTCGCGTTTCTTTTAAGAAGGTCTATACTGGTAGGGTGACTAATTAGGTAACTAAAACTCGGTTGTATTTCACTGAAATTTAATACGTATAAGAGCGAAATAAATATAAATGCATTATGTATAAATAAGGTTCCATTAAAACGCTTCTAAGTTATGTTTTGTCGGGACCTACAAGAAATTACGTATAAATACGAATGACATTATTCCGATATTTTACAGAAATATAGTTTTGAAGCCTACCGAAAAATAATTATTTAAAGATGAAGGTTACGATAGTGCATCTATGTAGCTTTGAACAACATGGCTCAAAAACGAAATGTCGCTCTATAACTTTTCGTTGAAAAAACTTATTCAAAGCTACCCTTTATAGGCAGCAGAACACTTAGCTGCTTGTTTAAACGCAATTTATTCCAAGCCTTCATGAAACACCCATTTAAAAGGCAGAAGCTCATCGCTTCAAAACTGGCGTACGAAATATATGTTCCCCCCTCCATAGGGGTTTAAAACTTCGCAGATATATTCTTTAAGGTGTATTTTTTGCAACAAAAATTCAAGAATCGATTTTTTGACCAAACATACTAAAATGCAGTATTCCCTGAACTACATCAGAAATATTTATACCTATAGGTCCCACATCACACGTGTTTGAAGTGCTAGGTCAGCGCAACGCCCTGTTTCTTCCCTTCCCTTCCCTTCATTTGTGGAGTATTAAAGCGAATCCCTTTTGCATCGCCGCTTCCGCCTCCTGTATCTCTGATCCGTCTACAAGGAAATCTGAAATTAAAACCTTTCTGTAAACAGAATGCGATGTCAATCTTTGCGAGGATAAGTATATATTTGTTTATTACTGTATATATTCCCCAGCGTCCTACTGGTGGTGTTTTATACCTGGAATGGATATGTGATTATTTCCACGTTCGCGTATTTATTATGAAATTACCGTACACTGACTTAGCAGATATTTCCATGGAATCCTTCCATTTACCCGCTATAATACTGTCTAATAACCACTCCTATGACATTTCTAATTAAGATAAAATCGTACTACATTCTCTAATCTTGCACAAACCATTCTTAGAAACCCTTATTCCAGTAAATGTCCTTGTAGGTACAAAGGGAACGTACGAATACTTTGAACGAGTAGAATCTTTTAAAGCTTTGAGATTCCGTTCTGTTTGCACGGCTGAAATATAAAAATGAACCTTCATCGAATGGTAGAAGATTGTTCAAGTATTTCAAAACGCACAGAAATAACAACGAGATCTATGTTTTTGTCTATATCTTACGGCTTAACGATTATGTATAGAAATAAAGAAAAAATTATTGCAAAACTTTTATCATTACCCTTCATGTTTCACAAGGTGTTAAAACAAATGAAGCAGCAACCATATTACGTCATGCGTCTTATACATTATCTGTTTTCATTTAGCAAATTTATTAATTATTTGTATGTATTTTAGCGCTGAAATTTGAGTGAGGATGCAGATTGTTTAATACTTGACTACTTACATGGCATCTGTGAAAATGATGAGCGAAGACCTCCAGTAACAAGGGTTAAACTTGTTCTCCTGGTGAGATTATGGCAGTCTACAACTGTCTGGTGTCTCTGTTCTGTGGATTTGATTGTTACGTTATCAGGAAGTTACAGAACACTCCCTGACTCATAACTTGAGGCAGCGTTTGTCAAAGTTAACCTCTGCTTTTCTCAGGGGTGAACACAGAAACGCACTGTCAATTTAACAATTAATTTATCTTCTTCTGAAAGGTGTAAGTACTCTCATAAAAATTGTTTGCATCTTTCTCTACGAATAGTTTCTGCCTTTACTGGAAATCGGTCACGAAAAAAATTACGTGTATACTAAAAAAACATAACCTTAAAATGATATTCCTGGCAACAAATTGTTTTAAAACGCGTAGTATTTACATTTCTTACCAATGTGGAAAGACATAGGATAGACAGATCGTACTGTTGAAGAGAGACGTGCTGAAAACAAATGCAATCTATGACTACTACCACCAGAAAAATCCGCAATAGCACAGCAAAGTCTCGACAGCGACGGCAGACTCGTAAGAGAGGAATAGAAATGAAATTACAGCCAAATAATTTTAATAGGGATAACCCAGAGCTTGGACAGGAATACTTAAAACAAGGCCATTATTTTGAGATGGCCATTTACTTCTTATGCAGTTCCTGACGAAGGCCATGAGTTTGAGACGTCCATTTATTTATTAATTACTCAATTATTCATTTCCTGATGATGACCATAGAGTTTAGTAACAATTTTATAGATAACTCTTTTTTGTGAAATCGTGTTTTTTCGGAAAATATACCCATTATATAATATGTTGCATTTACATTTCAAACATAGAAAATTGTATGTTGACGGGCCAGTAGAGAAGGATTATGTGTTAGGTAAAAGAAAAGCGAGTAGAGAAAACCATGTGAAAGTAACATATTTTATAGTAAAAAGGATACCATAAAAGGCTTCTCCGTAAACACGTGCTGAATTTCACGACGATAGGTCAAGCGTTTTTCGAGATCAACCTTTACATACATAAAATTATCCATCTATAGATATTGTTTGTAGAAGAGTGAGCAGAGAAAGATGTTAATGGTCACACTCGCATGACTTTCTCTACTCTTGTGCTAACCATTCTTACACAGTCCTATTCCTATATCTTCTTCGTGTTAGTTGAGATAAACATTTGTACAAATTATCTTATTGCTTATTTCCTTGTGGGTGTAAGGGGAATATTACAATACAGTAGGCTTTGTGTGATAGTCAAAGTTTAAAGCTTTGAGATCCCGTTCTCTTTGCACGCTTAAAATATAAATGAATACGATGTTCCATTTCGGAATATCTCCGAAATGGTTCACTCTACCAAAAATTTATTGCAACATAAATTGTGTGTTTTAGTGAGGTCTGCATTTTCACGTAGTAAGATTTTGTCTATCTCTTACGGTTTACGAGTTATTCAAAAGTCATCCAGAATAAAATGGACTAAATACGCTATAGCCATAAAATTCAAAATATATATTTCATTTTTCATACAAATATCTTGAACATATAACACTTTATTCAAAATCCTTAGAGGAATTTTGAAGTAAATCAAAATTTTCGAGAAATTTTCCATATAAAGGATGGTTTACGGTGGGGCTATTTTCTTCAAAATCGTCGTGTCGCATCCTTGAAAGACATTAAACTTAAATACCATAAACACACGGACCTTTTTCTAAAAATGTTGTTTTTTTTTTTTTTTAGGATTCAGGGGGTCTCAAAACATATACTTCCGGTAAAATCTCGACATCGAATTTTTGGGTGGAATACAATATTTCCTTCTACTTATTAGTAGAGAAAGTAAAAAGTAAAAACATTGAAATTTCATGTACAAGCCTTCGATGCAATAAAATAATTTGAAGTTTGAATTTTAAGGTCAACTGTTTGGAATGTTTTGAAAATAGGATGTTGAATGATTCATTCCTCTATTCCTGCGTTTCTCAAGAATTCCACAGAAAGTGGGGCTTGAGTGGCTAGAAACAAAACTAAAATCTTAAAACATAAGCCAAGGAAGAAATAACTTGTAATCCCCAGACGATTGGCTACAAAATGAACAGGGAGAAAAATTTTCCCGATTACCAACAGTAGGTAATATGTTGGTAACATAAAAAGTGTGAATCGAGTGTGAAAGTTTGAAGTGTGGGTTTTAAAGTTCGTAGCACGTAGTCGATTTGGACAGGAGGTCAGCAGGAGTCTGGTCTTACATCACCGATTAACGACACGACACTGTCCTGGGACACACACACACACAATTTAGTAAACTACCATAAACCAAGTTTGGGAGCGTCAGGCTGGGGAGAGGGGGGGGGGTTAAATTCAATTTTAAGGTTAAGAAAGTTGGCAGCAGGGACACGCTATTTATGCTGGCTGAGTCATTACTTGCAACACTTCGACTTGGGCAAGTTTTCCGGGATCCTCTCCGGACAGCGTTCTTCAGGACTGCTAATGTGCAGAGTTCCCGAGCACGTCCACACGCCTTCATTGTAACAGCTCCTGCTTCACCTTCTTCTTCATTCCTTACCTCTCATTTCTAGTCTTCCACTCAAGTAGGGGAGGCATTGCACACCACCCGAAAATTTGGTAGACATTGCACTCGAAATATACGTTTGGGGACTCCCTAAATCTAAAACAAAATTTGATGTGTTGCACTCACATGACTTTCTCTACTCTTATACTAACCATTCTTACAAACTCTTATTCATATACCAGGTGAGTCAGCTGCCCCTTATTCTCGACTTTTATGCAATCCGCATTTTATAGTCCAACATGAAAACTTCGACCCCATTACTAGGTTCCACCCGCGTATTTAACATGGATGTTAAACACTCGATGAAATTAGTACTAATATAGATGTTATCACATCACTTTTTAATATATTCGTAATTAGACAGCTAACGTTTGCACTTCTGCAAATGTTCACTGGAACCAGCGAATATTACATCTTAAACGGAATGTTTACCTCACACGTTACTAGGTAGCTCAGTTGGAACGAGCGCAAGACTCTGAAGTAATCTGTCTGTTGTGAAGGTGGTTCGAATCACCTGCATGTACTAATTTTTTACCATGCAATGCTCACAATTTACAAACTATTATTCTGAAAACTGTTATTATATTCATTTTTATTGTCTTATTTATGTTTTATGACATTGTTTGATGTTTCTTTATTGGTGAACTACAATTATGTAGTTGTTTAAACTCACTTATAGGTAGGTGCAATTGAAATAAGAATCATTCATACACATTTGAACACAGAAAGCAAGGAAATTGCATTGTCAAAGTTTAACATGGAAGTTAAACTCAATTTTGCACACAATGAATATTGTGCTATCAAAAATGCAGACAACCAAAAACGATTTAAATTATAATGTCCTAAACCCTCAGGCACTTCATAATTAGATTATTGTGAATTCGGTTTCCAAGTTTTGATGAACATAAAAAAAATATTTACAATGCTGAGACTCGAACCTGTGTCATTGGGGGTTAAGCGCAGAGAACCCGTCACAATCCTATTCAGCTATTTCGCGACTTTCTGAAAGCACGTACCACGTCCAATAGTAGGACTTGTAGGCCTGGCGCTATGCCATTGCCACCTCGCAAGTCTGCGTGCTTGATTTAGCCTTTTAAGACAGTTTTAATCACTTACTGGGCGTTTTAATATTATCACTTAAATGGCAAAAGCTGTTATGCATATTAATTGAGATGCACGAGGCGTAGTTCACGCAAAAATGCAAATAAACTGTTGTTTAATAATATGTCCGTTTTCACTGTACGCGTCCATGATGGATGAGGCGTGTCTAAATTTTTTTCTAATTTTTGGCAGCCAATTTCTGCTCTAAGTACAAGAATCCACCATTTTCTTTATAGCGGACGTTGTTAGTGTACTCATATGATAGGTCCATTTTTTCCGAGGCGTTTACTGAATTACGTTGCTATGTATACTCTAATAAAAAGTTTGTAAAATCGGCTGGAAACCGGAATTCGCTCTCAGTAAACGAGTCGTATGTTTTTGAGGTGTACTTTAGCGAGGAGTACGTTCTGTTCCTTAAAGCACTTTTGCTCTCAATTTTGCGCATTCCTCTCTTTAAGAACGTCAAGCAATACAGTTTAGTAAGCGCAAAACTGGACTAAGGCGCACATGCCGTTGGATGGGTGGCCTACCTTGCAAAAAAAATAAGGCGCGGCTGACTCACCTGGTATATTCTTAGTGTTAGTTGAGATAAAGATTTCGTTTGCCATAAAATATATATTAAACATATGGCATTTTAATCAAAATCGTTAGAGCCATTTTTCAAAAAATAAAAATTTTCGGATAGCCTTGCATGCAAAGGGTAATTTAGGGTGGAAGCATTTTCTTCAAAATCTTCCTGTCGCATGCTTGAAAAACATAGTACAGAAAATAAAAATTGCAAGAAAATCCCACATCCCGCAATAGCTTTACATATAATACTTTTCTAAAAATTCTATTCTCCCTAAATTGGTTCACTCAAGTTTAATTAAAATGCCATATATTTAAGGTATTTCTATGACAAATGAATTGTATATTGGCACTGTTCTCAGAAGTCATCTTCATTCTGGTTCAGTTTTCTATAACAAGTAAAGCATACGAGATACACGTAATCCTAATACACAGAGATTTTGCTCATTTCGCGACGTAGTTTCGAACATGCAGAAACATAAGTTTGCAATTGGTTTATGGAAACTCTTAGAGGAAGAAAAAGACTACTAGCACACGAAAGAAGATACACATTAATCTGCAGTTATATCTCTATATATGCAACTCCTTTTTATATATTCATTTATTTTAAGGTCTGTTTTCTTATATACTGCCACTACTCTTAGAACATTAATCGAATTACTACAAATCTCCTTTTCATCACGATCCATGTTTAAGTATCATTAAGTAAATTGAGTTAGGATAAAAAGATAACTATTTTTGGATGTCACTTTTAGAAAATAAATAGTAATAGGAGAAAAGAAATTTAACTTTTGTCATTTTGTTATACTGGTTGTCAGAAATGATATCTACCCCATTTTATTTTATTACGAAGATTATTTCATTTTTTATCATTCCATGTATATGCGATCTTTAACTTTAGCGATAATTGTGTCAATTCGTATAGTGTTTATTTGGATTGGTGCATTAGACCATACAAACATTCACTTTGGAATTCTTGGCAAGAGAAAAATAGCAACCCATAATCGAACCTGGGACCTGTCTCACAATGATGGGTGTTCCAACGACCAAGCTGCAGGATCCGACCGGAGATTCTTATGTTCTATTCCATTGCTATTTTATTCGATGCATAAGCACACTTTGAAGATTTTCCTCTAAATTAGGTACAATAATCGTGTTTTACAATAATTTGTGTGAAAATTGCAGTAATAAATGGTATACGGACCATTTCCTCCCAAGCTATGAATGTGATACTTCTTATTCAGTTCAATTCCTTTCGAGTCCATCGTTTCTTCCACTAGCTGAAATATAACTGATCGCTCTTGTTTTGGCCAACTTTTGTATTTTTTCTTTGACCCAATTCCCATTCGGCGCGCACGAGCGGAACAACTGGCTGACTTGTGCGTGCGTCTTGCGCTCTGGTACATGATTTAACACAAACAAAACGCAACAACATCTATCGGGAAGTTGATCGCCACCTGCAGAGACAGAAACAAAAGAGGCCTACCCAATAAATCTCGGCTGCTCGCACTACTGTCTGCGACAGTACAATGGCGAGGAATCGGAAGTTGCTGGGAAGTAAGGAGGGGGAGGGGACGGCGGCGGCTTTCAAACCAGCAGCTCCACTGTATTTGACAGTACTTCCACATAAATACCCTTACAGTCACGTGCACTGTGACGTAGCAATCATTGGGTATCAACATATTACCCTATTTAATTTATTACTTTCTCTACATGATTTAGCTATCTTTTACATGGAACTTTTCGAAAATTTTGAACGATTAACGATTTAAATTAAAATGCCACATGCTTAAGCAATTTTATAGCAAATGAAATGTATATTTTGAATCATAAGTAGCAAACCGCAAGAGATATACCAAATCTTACTATAGAAAAATGTAGACCTTGTTAAAACACACAAATTATATCTGTATGTATTTTTGTGGATTAAACAATTTCAGAAACACTTTGTTTGCGTAAATTTTGCAGTAGTTATTTCTCTCTCAAATGGAGGTTCGTTGTTTACTTTATCTATTTGTCCGTGCAAAGAGAAATGTATTTGAAAGCTTTAAAAGCTTTCACTACCGGTCAAAGCCTACTGTATTCCCATATTCCCCTTGCACTTCCAAGGAAATATGCAATAAAATAATTTCTGAAAATGTTTATCTCAGCTAACATGAAGCAGATATAGGAATAAGAGTTTGTAAGAATGGTAAAATCATTATTTTTATTTATAGTGTGTAATTTTAAGTGATTTAATAAATGGTTAATTCTTCAGTGAAGTTATTCAAGAATCCATAACGAATTTTGCAATATGGTGACACCGGTACTGAAAGGTATGTAATTCTACTTTTGTTTTAGGTGTAGAATTGCACAATATGGGTGGACGTTGTAGTGTGTTTGGATGTGAAACTAATTATGACAGCCAAGTAGAAATTCATTCAACGTTCTGTCATTTTTGAAAATCTCTGTGTAGTATTCTTGAAGGATATAAAACTTCGATATCTTTGAGTTTTAACAGACTTTTCGTTTTTAAATTATGCTGTTCAGACAGAGACACGTGGAACTTTTGTAAAAAAAATAGTAGTTTTTTGGATTTATGCACCCCAAAACATATTTTCGGTGAAATTACAAAAAATTCTAGGTCGAATACAGTACTACTTGCTAGTAGAGAAAGTAAAAAAGGAAAACTCAAGATGAAGATGGTGTAAAGGAAGGCACAGAGAGTCCCGCCACTGCAGTACAATACATAAAATCTCCCAAGATGCCACAACAATAGAGCAGAGGGTGTGTTACAGATGAAACAATTACTCTCTTTTCGGCCAGAAGAAAATATATCACTTCTAGGGCGCTTCTCAATTTTATTCCTGCGCTGCGCTACAGGAAGAAAAAGGCGATCTGTTTCCAAAGGCCATTTATTCCTCACTTGTTATTGCACCCAAACCCACTTTCTCTTGATGGAGTGTGAACTGGGGAGAATGTCTCGAAGTTGGCAAGACGCCATGAGTCGTTACCTCAACCCTGTTGCACTGTCGCTTACACTGATGACTCACAGTAATCGTCAACTGTCAACCTTATGGCACCCCTCAAGATGCACTTTCACTTATCAACTTTAGATATTCATGTACCTATTAACTGTGTAACTACCACCGGGGCTCAGAGATTCTGCACTTGTACCTATGCGTTTTATTTCAACCATATTTTAGGACTTCTAATTTGTGTTCATCATAAACGTGTAAAAGAATTATAGAAATTTACCTATAATTTTATGTTAAATAGCTGGATAACCTTTCCTCCAGTGCGGACCTCGCAAGAAATTTTTGGAGAGTCTTCTGATTGAGAAAGTGCGTTTGTGGAGCAATAAGGAAGGTCGAATGGTTTACAAGGATTTGATAGACATCGATTTGTAATAAATGAAAGAGCTTCTTGGTGTTTTGATCCTTACTGGTGTTTACAAGTTATCAGTCAGCTTTGGAATGTTGAGAATGGCCGACCATTGTTCAGCGAAATTATTTTTCTCAACCACTTCGATGCTGTTCTGAGTGACAATGCAGCAGCCCGACGTGAACACAGGTCAAATGACAAATTGGTACCACATTTCGAGAACGCTGTCCATTTGGGCAGTGCAGGTCATCAAAACCTGGTAGATGTTGAATCAAGTTCTGGGCAATTTGTGATAATGCAACAAGCTGAAAGAGGAAGGGGTATTTGGGGAAGGAGCAAGAAACTTGAGTCTTGCGACTTGGAGAGAATGTTGTGAAAATCCTGAAGTTGAAAAATCTGCACGTAATATCACCTGTGATAATTTTCTTTTTTTATCTCTCGAATTAGGTTTTATCAAAACATCTGCTACTATTCGGTACTATCCGAGAAACCAAAGGCCTGCCTGCCGAATTTATGGCTCTCTTCATGAACAGCCAGCAGTATTACCATCAGAAGCAAAGAAACCAGAAATTATGACAACCAATGCCACAATAGATGGCGTTGACACCATGCACCAGAACACACGATGCTACAGTGTGAAAAGAAAAACAAGGTGCTGGTCATTACTAGTTTTCATCAATATGATTGATGTGAATGCATACATTATTTGGATGAAGTTAGCTACCAATAACAAAATGAGGCACCAATCTTGCATCATCAGTTTTGGAAAGCAGCTAGCAGGAATAAAGAAGTCAGTGACAAACATACGAGTATATGTCATTTGAGTTTTTCTAAGTGCGCCAAATCTGTATGCTCACAACATTCTGCTATTGTCTGTGATCACTGTGCAAACTTACAATAAGAATTAGACTGTAAAATCAATATGGCACAGAACAGCAATAAACTACATATATCTTTGAAAATAATTAAAAACTCATCAGCAAAAGCATAAATTGTGTTTTGTAAAATGTAAACTTTATTATAACTTTATTTTCTTAAACTATATCTCAAAGGTGATTCATATCGTAAATCACGAAAATAGTGTCAATTTATATTGATTTAGAGAAGATGGGCCTAAGAAGCCCAGTTGGCTTTGAGCGACAGTCAACTCTTTTAAAGTTAATAAAAAGAAAAAAAAAAAAAAAAAAAAAAGAAAAGAAAAAACTATACTGCACTTGAAGAAAATTTAAAATTTTCGAAACTGACACAAATAACAATGAATATCTCCGGAATGGTTCACTCTACAAAAAATGTATTTGGACTTCAACTGTGTTGTTTAGTTAGATCTACATTTTATAGTAAGATTTGATCTATCTCTTACGGTTTACCAGTTGTGCAAAGGTCATCCTGAGTAAACATAACTACATAGGCAATAGCCAGAAAATTCAGAGTATATATTTAATTTCTCATACAACTATTTCAAACATGTGTCATTTTAATGCAAATCGTTGGAGACATTTTCAAGAAAATGAAAATGTTCTATGCAAAAGACTATTTTCTTCAAAATCTTCCTATCGCATCAAGGACATTAAACTTAAATACCAACTTTGGTTTTTAAGCCACTTTTCGTTTTCGAGTTATAGTACACACACAGACACACACACACACACACACACACACACACACACACACACACACACACACACACACACACACACACACACACACACACACACACACCTAGTCCACTGTGTTTTTAAGTTACTCCAGAGACAGAAATCAAAGTGTACAGGACAAATACACACTTATAAGTATTAAAACAAAATATCCGCCAGAATTTCTCAACGTGAAGTACGGCGAGTGATGGATAGATATTATTGGTAGTTAAAGTCTTTAATAACGGGTGATCCAAAAGACTGCGAACCGGCTGTGCTCTGTTTCCATCTGTACGCGACTTCGGCGCTCGTCGCCAACTGCCGCTGTCATAGGAGAGCGCAGATGAAACAATACAACATTTTGAAAACTATTTTTAGAGCACAATGAAAGAAATTGACACTATAATACGCTTGCATCGTATTGCTCTTATAGCATGAATTTAAAGAAACTAGTGTTATTGGTTGAGGATTTTAAACACTCAGTCGTATTGTTAAGCAGAAAGAGCTGTGGGCTGGAAACTAGGGACAAGAGCTGCGAGTTTTGCGACAGTGAATTTTAATTGCCTCGTTCTGTAAACAGATAACACTCCACAATGAAATCACCTTACATTAGTATTCCGCAAGAGAAAGCGAGGGACGTATGTATGTTATCACTAAACAATACAAGAGACTGGGGAGTAATTACTCATCCGTAACAAAGTTGAGTAATTACATACAGTGTAGTCTAACTCCATTCACAAGTCAATCCTTGTTCCTCTTGCTTATTCAGTTCAAGTTACGCTGCTTTTGTCAGGTAGATATACTTGCACTGTTTTCATTTTAAAACCTTCCACGACTGTTAAGATTCAGCAGTTAAATAAAATTATACAAATGTTATTCAGAATGAAGAGGACTTCACAACTATGAGATAATTTGAAATATACAGCTTAAGAGCGAGTTTTGTATAGCAGTATTTTGTTTCGAATATTCCAGCATACTTTTTAAAGCGTTCGTTTATCACGATGTAGAATGGAAGGAATGAGGAATTTGGAGGTTAACATTTCACCTTCTCTGCTAAATACTTCAACAAGCAGAGGATGTATTGTATTCCATGTGCAGATTTTACTGTAAATTAGTGCAAATATGGGTATTTTTAGAGAATGTTCCGCGTATGTGTATGTTATATGCATGCGGTGTAAGAGAGAGCGACGGCGACGCTCAGTGACGGCGAGAGTGACGGTAAGCGATAGTGAGAGAGTAAGAGAGAGAGACTGTGTGTCTGTGTGCGCGCGCACCCGTGAACAGTGCAACTTAAAACGAAAATACAGTGAAATATCTTCATCCCAAACTAGCCTTTACATGAAACATTCTATTTTTTTTTTTTTTTTTTATTTTCTACAAATGGTTCTAACAATTTTAACTACCTATAATAGTATCTATTAACTACGTACCATTCTAGAATATTCTGTGGAAAATCCCAGCGTCTACGTGAGCGTACTTAACACTTAGACAGGAGGTCAGAGGTTAGGTTTCTGTTCTTCGAGTGAAGTTGCAAGGACTGCTGTCACGTGTATAGAGTGCTGTTATTGAAAGAAGCTAGAAAGGTCCTGTGTTCGATTCAATAGCAAATGAATACCATTGAAAGCTATGTCGTGCGTATTTCATTGCGCCGCTTACTCCCGAAAAATGTAAATTGACAGTTACATCATCACAAAGTGAGAAAATATCTTAATTATTTCTTTGCTTTTTCTAATTCAACAGACGACGTTAAAGTTAAGCCTCTATTGCGTGAATTCTTTTGCTTCAAATTCCACTCTTGTGATTCCTAAGCCGGTTTAAGGTGCCTGTGAAGGGATACCTAAAGAAATTAATTCCAATAGGCATAATTGTTAAAGGCCAGACAAAATCGCCTAGGCATCCAGTCAAAGCACAACATCCTGAGTTTAATGCCAGTAACTAATTACATGCGGCTATAGGAAAGGATGGGGTGGGCCCACGAATAATAGTCGGATACTACGCGTGGATGATATATTAGACCACAATTACGTGATTTTTGAAAGAGACAAAGCAAACAAAGTAAAATACCGAAATAAATTGATACATTATATAAATAGCTATTAATACCTTTATTTTATTGTTAAGGCAATATGGACGGTAGGAAAACCAGCTGAAATATTGACCAAAACAAATGCTCATAAATTTGTTTCTGATTATTACAGCAATATATTTTTTTTGCTGGTATATGTAAATAACTTCTGCTTTAGTATGATTGCAAAATATATTTTATGCATTCAATAATTTTTTAGTAAATATTTATTTTATTTTTCATTAATTTAAGAAACATTTTAAAACTTGCCAGTTGAGGAATGTAATGTACTGACAAGTTGGCCATGATAACTTAGTGGTTAGAGCAGCCGCTCCATAAGCAGAAGATCCGTGGTTCAAATCCCGTCTATGGCATTCAACCTTTCAGTCCTGATGCCACCTCTTAGATTTTCAAAGTTTGAGAACGAACGTTTGTGGCAATTTAACATTCGTTTTGGTATCTCAATACGGAAGGAATAAGTGGTCAAGGAACGCCCGAGGAAAGACACCTACAACTTACAGGTTAGTTCTTCCCTGTTCAGAGATACCATCGCACTTTAAACTTTTTTACTTACTCTCTTTACACTTTGCAGAGATTCTATCTGAACAAGATATATTACCCGTGTTTTCCGGTATTTTTAAAGCACAAACACAACGACGAAAAAGTATCGTGCATGTTTGTATAAGCTCTCGGAATAAATCTTTTTGCAGTTCGGTTTGGGGAGCCATTATTTCTTATTCGGGAGGCTTCTCTGATGACAGTTGAAACCGGGTCCACTTGTTTTTAAAACTCATGAATCACTTCGGTCGTGAAGTGGAAGGCCAGATACCCCCCCCCCTTGTGGGCTACACATGAAATCCTATATCTGCCATATAAGCTCCTGTGAAGGCAATTAATTTTAGAGGCAAACATCCGAAAAAGAAAGAAAAAAATCACACAAGTGGCGGTACTTTAAACGTATCAGTTAATGGAAGAAAAATGGCGAGTTAGTGCCGCTAAACGGGGGGCTGGCAGCAAAACAAAAACACAAATAACGCCAGCACTATAAACCAACTGTATCTTCCATAATTTGGATATCAGTGCCAGCTAGCGGTCGAGCCTTTAGATAACACAAGGTCCAGTTGTTCATTCCTTCGCCATCTTCCGAGTACTTATATAACCAGTTCTAATTGTTCCGTTACAATTGAAGGGTCCACGAAAAGAATGAGCTAACTCATTATCTATTCATTACTATTTTTATTTTTAGCAGCTATGTACAGTTACAACAGAATATTTGAAACATTTTATCCGGTTAAAAAGTATATACGTTTTGTAAACGCATAATACATATTTAAAGATTTTAAAGAGTTAATATAACGTGTAAATGGAAGTTGACATAATTCTATAATTAAAACAAAATTTATTTTTCATCTTGAAGTTCTCATTTACACAGGTGGTCCCTGTTTTGCAAATCAGTAGACCGTGAAGATAAAACAAACTTAAAAACTACCTCATTTTACACAAGGGTACAGTTTGTTGCTGCTGATTTTCAATATCTATATGAACGATATTCTTAGAGAAATAAAAAGAAAAGTCTGATCTGTTACACTCACATGATTTTCTCTACCCTTGTACTAACCATTCTTACAAACTCCTATACCTTCTTCGTCTTAGTTGAGATAAGCATTTGTACAAATTATTGCTTATTTCCTTGTAGGTACAGGGGGAATATTGGAATACAGTAGGCTGTGAGCGACAGTCGATTCTTTTAAAGCTTTGAGATCCCGTTCTCTTTGCACGTTTAACATATAACAAAAATGAAGAACGATGCTCCATTTCTCGAAAGTTTTAAAGTTTTTCGAATGTCACAAATAACAAGGAATATTTCCAAAATGGTTCACTCTACAAAAAATTTAGATATAAATTGAGTGTTTTAGAGAGATCTATATGTTTTGTATATTAAGAATTTGTCTATGTCTCACGGTTTACAAGTTATTGAGAAGTCATCCAGAGTAAACAAGACTACATAAGCTATAGCCAGAAAATTCGAAATATACATTTCATTTGTCATACAAATATCTTAGTCATTTTCAAAAAAGTCAAAATGTTCCATGTAAAGGGTAGTTTACGGTGAGACGACTTTCTTCAAAATCTTCGTGTAGCATCCTTGAAAGACATTAAACTTAAATATCAACTTTGGTTTTTAACCGAATTTTCGTTTTTGAGTTATATGTCTACAGACTGACAGTGACTGACACACACACACACACACACACACACACACACACACACACACACACACACACACACACACACACACACACACACACACACACACACACACACACACACACACAGACACACACACCTTTTTCTAAAAATGCTTTTTTTAGATTCAGGAGGTCTCCAAAACATATTTCCGGTAAATCTTGACATCGAATTTGAGTGGAATACAATACTTCCTTCTACTTATCAGTAGAGAAAGTAAAAATAGAGTTATGTAGAAGCAGATGGAAATGTGAACACAGAACAGATGAACAACGCTTCCCGAGAGTACCAGGCGATTGGCAGAAGAAGCGTCGGAAGACCCACTAGGAGATGGAGCGAAACGAGAGGAGGCAGGAACAGGGGAAATTAACAATCAGTGATCAGACGATCAATTTACTCCTTTAGTTTCACTGAGAATTTAACGACAGTTTACTATAATGCGGGCTTTATGGATTAACTTTCATGTACATTTGTGTTTACTTATTTTTCTAAAGCTAACGATATCTTCATATTTTAAGGAGATATGTCTGAAGACACAAAAATTACCCTTAGTGAATTAAAATTGAGGTACCACTGTTCCTAAAGTTCCCAGTGACTTTCTCTGAAATGTTTCCGAGTTATTTTATAAATTATTAACATTATTTCAAGTATTTATTTGCATTCATATGGTTGAGTCTATAAAAGTTATTTCATCCAGTAGAAATATAATAAAATTTACTGTTATAGCGTGAATCATATACCTTTATCTCAGGAAGTACAACAGATAGCTGATATTTTCAGTTTATGTATAAAACACATAGTTAACCTCTCTGATCCAGAATTATAATTTTATAATATATATTACTCATATTATGAAACCAACAACACTACATAAATTTCCATGAGTAATATTTTATTATTTTCTGCTGAATAAAATAATTTTAAAGAATCAATCAAGAAGCTATCAATACAAAAATCTACTTAAATAACTCACAAGGCTTATAAAATAGTTCGTAAGAATTTCGGAAAAAAGAAAAAAAAATTGATGTGTTGCACTCACATGACTTTCTCTACTCTTGTACTAACCATTCTTACAAACTATTATTCCTATATTTTCTTCGTGTTAGTTGAGATAAACATTTGTACAAATTATCTTATTGCTTATTTCCTTGTAGGTACAAGGGGAATATTAGAATACAGTAGGCTTTGTGCGACAGTCAAATCTTTTAAAGCTTTGAGATTCCATTCTCTTTGTACACGCAACATATAAAAAACTGAACAATGATGACCCCCAACATGAAGTTTTCCGAAACTCACACACATAACAAGGGATATCTCCGAAATGGTTCACCCTACAAGAAAATTTATTGAGACATAAATTGTGTATTTTAGCAAGATCTACATTTTTTGTATAGTATAATTTGGTCTATCTCTAACGGTTTACCAGTTATGCAAAAGTCGTCCAGAGTAAATACGACTACAGGGGCTATAGCCAGAAAATTCAAGATATACATTTCATTTGTCATAAAAATATCTGAAACACATGACATTTTAATCAAAATCGTTAGAGCCATTTTCAAGAAAATCAAAATTTTCGAAACATTTTCCATGTAAAGGGTAGTTTAGGGTGGGACTATTTTCTTCAAAATCTTCGTGTCACATCCTTGAACGACATTAAACTTAAATACCAACTTTGACTTTTAACCGACTTTTCGTTTTTGAGCTATGCTGTCCACAGACTGACAGACACACAGACACACACACGGACCTTTTTCTAAAAATGCTTTTTTTTTGGATTCAGGGGGCCTCAAAACATGTATTTCCGGTGAAATCTCGACTTCGAATTTTTGGGTGGAATACAATACTTCCCCTACTTACCAGTAGAGAAAGTAAAAAACATTGGAAACTTTAACCCTTTAATTTGCAGGTCATTTTGCTACGTATGCTGTTCTTCCACTAATTCCTAGTTTCCTAGTTTCGGAGGCACCTTAGCTGAAGCGTTTCGAATAGCCGTGATGGTTAAGGCGATACTCAATGAAATGGCCAACCATCCAAAGTCAAACGTCGCGAGTTCGAATCTCAATAGCTGCAGTCAAATGTGCCAAAGAGGTCACATCTCACTGCAGTTCCATAGTCTAGGTTTCTTTAAAAAAAAAAAAAAAAAAAAAGAGTTTTGGTGAACAGTTTAATATTTTTACAGTATATGACCGCTGCAAATAGTTTAATCTTGTTTATTTAGGTTAGGATAACAAGAAATTAGAAAAAAAGAGCCAGTAATAAATTTTAAAAGATAAAAGAAAGACCAAATCTTACTATACACAATGTAGATCTCATTAACACAACTTATGTC
Source organism: Tenodera sinensis (assembly GCA_030765045.1). NCBI lineage: Eukaryota > Metazoa > Arthropoda > Insecta > Mantodea > Mantidae > Tenodera > Tenodera sinensis. Next base: position 21,387,721 of record CM060961.1, on the reverse strand, counting down.
AAATAATCTTCGTTGGTGAAATGAGCCATTTTGGAGATATTCCTTCATATTTGTTACAATTTTGCAATACTTGACGTACTCGAATTGGAAATCATTCATCACTTCATCTCTTGGTCATCCAAAGACAACGGAATTTTCAAAGTCCCCATATAATGACCACTCTTAAAACATTTGACTATCGCTTAAGGCTTAGTGCATTTACCTTGCACCTGAAAGAAAATTAGCAATAAGATAATCTGTACAAATGTTTATCTGGATTAACATGAACTAGATAAGTCATATGTGTTGCACTCACAATACTTTCTCTACTCTTGCACAGACTATATTAATATTCGTTATTCTGAAGGAACCAAAATTAGACTACATATTTTTAAATTAACAAAAACAAAGCACTTTAAATTTAGATTCATTACAGAAGTGTTTATTTGTTAGAATTACTCAGAACATACCCTGAAAACTTATGTCCTATTTGGCCTGTTTCAAACATTGTCAAAATTGGCTAAATCAAAATGTCACTTATGAACAACCACATCTTCATCAGATAAAATTTAAAATATTATTGAAAAATTGGAAGCACATAATTTAGCAGTTGAAGTTCTTTGAATTGTGGCGTATTTTGTTAAAGTTGGAAATCCTGCTCTAGTTATTTTAGTACATCTTCAGACAATGTATGCGTTTTGTAGAGGATCAAGAAATAAGTCGTTATACGAGTATTTACTTAAATCAAGTTTATTAGTATTTGTCCCAAGCAAGAGATGGAAGTACTAATCAGAAAGTTTTTGATTTTGAGAGTTAGATCGCTTCTATGAATGTTTTCAGTTTTGTTTGTATTAAGTTTTATTTTTTCGTATTTTAATATACAATTTTCAAACCCAATGTTAAAATACGGAATATGTTTAGGCGTGTTATCAGATATCCCTAAATTTCATTTGACGTTTCAGAACACGTTGCGTCTAACCATGCCTACACATCTGAAACTACGCCTGTACCGTGCGATCGTCCCGCCCCTGATCCTGTACGGGTGCGAGGTCTGGGGTACGGTGGCTCGTTCCACCATCCGCAGGCTGCAGACCGTGCAGAACAGGGCGCTTAGGATGATCTACGGTACCGACCGTAGGTTTCCATCACACATCCTTCACACTCATTCCGGCATCCCATACATTGTGGACGTCGTGCGGAACAGGACTCGCACAATGTATGCCAAACTCACACCTCACCCAAACCAGCTGGTGAACACCCTGGGGCAATATGACCATCGCCTCCCTAGGCGGAGACAGAGCTACCGCCTACCCAAGGACGCCCTTGGCTGGTAGGTACCGCTTTCCCTTCACCATCCGCCAAATGTAACCACAGTTGGCACCACCACACCCATCACCTATTTCTCTCGGTTTCCTGTCACTAGCACTGCATTGCTCGACGGCTCCACAAGCGGCTGACGAAGTAATCAGTAGGGCAATGGCCGCTTGGATGGCTAGACATCCAAGATCTGATATCCCGCCGCCAGTGACAATATAGGAACCGAACCTGCACCATTAGACATACAAAAACACCAAAGCTTGTAAAACCCTGACAACCTATACCACATCACGGGTAAATCCTTAATTAAACGGATAGGTACCGTGGCCACCTTACCATCCGCATGGGTTAACCCAGGCGACTAGTACTCACTCCTGGACTCCTGGTAGGAGAATGCGGTTTACCAATTATATGGAAGAATCATCTAGACTGAACTGGACTACATAGACTATAGCCAGAAAACTCAAAATGTGCCTTTCACTTGTCATAAAAATATCCCAAACATATGGAATTTTAATCAAAATCGTGAGAGCCATTTTCGAGAAAATCAAAGTTGTTGAAAATTTTTTCATATAAGGTAATTAGGGAGAAGAATTTTATTCATAATGTATGTAGCATCCTTGAAAGATATTAAAACTTAAAAACAAAAAGTCGATTAAATACCGAAGTTGGTATTTGAGTTAAGCCAAACGCACAACCACGCACCTCCACACTCCAGCTTTTTGTAGAATTGCTGTTTTCTAATCCCGAGACATTGAAAGCGTGCGTGCGTGCGTGCGTGCGTGTGTGTGTGTGTGTGTCCATATATATATAATTTCTGAACAAGGCTACCTCAGTAATGAAAGTAGATGACCATATAGGTACAGTAAAATTTTCAAGTCAGTATCTTTAATAACCTTAGAGAAAATTGCATAAGAAGTTACAGGAAATTGAGGTTAAACTATGGAAATAGAGCATTTCCTCATACCGCGATATTTAAATGACCAAATTAGTACCGAGTAACATATGTTTATATTTATATATATTAAGATATGCGCAGGTTCACCTTCATCGAGCTGGTATTTTTCTACAATTATAAATGTTTTTCCCTCCAACTTTTTCATTTATTCCTTACATTTGTGCTTGAGCTTCATTTATTTTATTTATACCAACGACGTTTTATTTTAATATTTTCATCTAGATCGTTTTACTCAGAATATTACCTGCAGATTTTTTGATTAATTCTTGTCTGGCTTCGATGTATTCGTTCTGTTACACTTTTGTGGTTTCCTTTTTCTCTTCAACTTTGTTTTTCAGTCCCAGGCTTGCTTGCGTATCTCCCCTAGCTAATTTCATATCCATTGTTCTGTTTCCTGCCGCATGCAGACGTTTTATTATATTTAAATAATTTCTCTACCCTATGCATTCTATGATTTTATATTTCTGTTCGTTCCTCTTATTCATCATTCTAATGATGGTTTCGGTAAAAACTCACATTCTGAGAGCACTCTGATTTAAAAATATGCATATTCATATAAGAAAATACATGTGTGTCAGTGTGTGAACTGCATAGCCAAAAATCTGAGGTTAATTTCATATCATTTCTACCCATCCTTTTTACTGTACCACGTATACTAAAGTAGAGGAAGTATTCTATTCCGCCCAAAAATTAATGTAGATATTTCACCGGAAATGTCTCGAGGGCCTCTGGATACAAAAATAGCAACATTTTTAGAAAGAGGTGCGTGTGTGTTATTAAAGTGTTACATGTTTTAAGGACACGGCACGAAGACTTAAGAAAATTCCTTCACCCTAAGCTACACTTTGCATGGAAAATTGTTTACCCTGAATTACTTTAAATAACTGGTAAACCGTAAGAGAGACCAAAACTTACTCTACAAAAAATATAGAGCTTTTAAAAACACAATTTAATTTTTTATTTATTTATTTATGAGTGAACCATTTGAGATATTCCTTATTTGTATGATTTTTGGAATACTTAAAGTTGGTTATTCATTAGCGCCTTTAGCTGGTCTTACGACGAGATAGTTCCGTCAAGTTGTGACAGGTTGCGCGCTAGCTTGCCTCGTTTGCAGCCAGGCAAGCACTTTGATAATTGGTGCAACGTCGATAGATGTCGCCAGTGATAGAAATGTGAAAATGTTTGGTTTAGGAGATTAGTTGTGGCTTCAATTCAATATACACATAATTGTGTTTTAAAATTCTTATAAATAATATAGTTTACACAGTTTTCTGTTAGCAGAATTGTCCACAAATGTGTAATAGTTTGCACAAATGTTAATTTTCATTTGTGTAGTTTTGAACATTGTTTTATTTTCTAGGTAAAGTGAGGTTTGAACCCGCGATCCCTCACAGGTCACGTGATTTCGTCTGGTTCACTATTGGGACAGGTTCAGTGTAAGAGGGATGAAACTTTTTGTCCTCCCTGTTCAACATCTACTTGGAGAACACTGTGAGGAGTTATCAGAACAATAGAGAAGGGGAAGAATTAAGAGCATAAGATTTGCTGATGATACGGCACTCTAGTAAAGACGAAAAGATCGTAAGGAATATGCTAATGCATCTAGAACAATAGGGATGAAGATAAATCTAAAAGTAGATCAAGACTGCGATTATCAGACGGGAAGCACAGAAGATACACTTCCAAATTACAATTCAGATCTACTATCTCTCTCACTCCCTCCCCGGATAGTTCAGATATAACTACAGCGAGCACTAATGAAAAGGAATCGCCTTAACAAATCTTTCGTGCTACATTCACATGACTTTCTCTACCCTTATTGCTAATTTTCTTGTAGGTATAAGGAAAACATGGGAATGCTTCAAGCGGTAGTCAAACATTTTTAAAGTTGCTCGTATATCATTGCTTTGATATTCAGGAATATTTCGGAAATGGTACACTTTACACAAAATATGAAATGTTGCACTCATATGGCTTCCTCTACTCTTGCAATAACCTTCTTACGAACTCTTACTCTAATATCTTCTTCGTCTTAATTGGGACAAACAGTTGCAGGCATTATCTTATTGCTTATTTCCTTGTAGGTAATATGGGAATACAGTAGGCTTTGAGCGACAGTCAAATCTTTTAAAGGTTGTGGGAACTTCAATTTATTTCTCTAGAACAGACGCACATATTGGTATAAGAGCACAGTAGGGTCACCGATGCCATTGCCACCAATATGCGACTTTAACATTATTGGTAAAACTATTTTAAAGTGTGTATGGTGCTACATTTGCATAAAACCCTCGTTTTTGAACCCAGCAATTGAAGGTTTTGGATTATCTATTAGTGGGTTAATACGCGTTCACGAAAATGGCACAGATAGGTAAGCAAACCGTCTTAGAGAAGGGTTTGTTCATCCATATGGAGCAGGTAAACCACTGTGCATGTCAACAATACTCGCACCATTTCCTGTGGCTGGCTTGCTGACAGCTGCACATTACGACAATAGGCGCACCGGGAGACTGCGTATATCACTGTCAGGTCGCTCAACCACCCACCCACCCACCCAACAACCCGCGAGCAAGGAGACGCGAGAGAAAACTGCGGCTTACGAACATAACAACCACATTAATATTCATACTATTACTATCCTTATAAATGGGTAATTATTCTACGGTCACAAAATATATAGTAATAATTATTACTTGAATAGACCATCACATGTTGGAAAATAATTTGTAACACCACTGTGTGTGGAAGAAAACTTTAGTAGGATTAAAGAATATCCAGTAGTCCATACGTTAACTGAATTCTTCATGACTAACAAATATAGTTGTCAAAATTCCGACAAAAAATTTAAAATATTTGGAGTTTCTTGACAAATGGGTATAAATGGTTTATTATGTAACTGTCACGCAAATAATTGTGTGAATGTATTTCTACCTTAACTTGCTAGCCACAATTTAATGTTATATGTCGGGCAAGTTTGTATTTCTAAGAGAAATGTGACAACGCCGCGTCGCGGGTACTCAGCTTCTCACGGCGGCACGTTCCGATTAAGGGTAGGTTAAGAGAAGTGTCACCTGGCTTACTGAAAGTGAGCAGGAAGGGTAGGACAGGCTACAAATTCACAGGGCAAGGTATAAGCATAGACAGATGGGATGGCAGTTTTAGCTGCCATTTATGACAAGATCATTAGTTTTATTTTAGCCCGTTAAACTACAAATGAAAGACTGTTTCAGAAAGATGAAGGGGAAGACATCTGTATTAATAGTAATTATTATTTTAACTCTTAATAATAAAAACTTGCCTTATTGGGAAAATCAAAAGTGTGTCGGTGTGTGTCAATGCCTGTTTGTCTGTCTGTGGGCAGCATAACTCAAAAACGAAAAGTCCGTTAAAAACCAGAGTTGGTATTTAAGTTTGAGAATGCGACACGAAGATTTTGAAGAAAATTGCTCAATCCTAGCCCACCCTTTACAAGGAATATTTTTCGAAAATTTTCATTTTCTCGAAAATGGCTAACGGTTTTCATTAAAATACCATATGTTTAAGATGTTTTTATGACAAATAAAATATATTTTTTTATTTCTCTGGCTAGTCCATAGACTCCTGTATACCTACTCTGGATGACTTTTGTATAACTGGTAAACCGTAGGAGACCAAATCTTACTGTACAAGAAATCTGATACGTTGTACTCGCATGACTTTCTGTACTCGTTTACTAACCATTCTTAGAAACTCTTATTCCTATATCTTCTTCGTCTTAGCTGAGATAAACATTTGCAAAAATTATCTTAAGATATTCTTGCTTTAAAAGCTTGGAGATTTCTTTTTCTTTGCACGGCTAAAATATGAATCACGATCTTGCGTTTGACAAAACCTGAAGTTTTCCAAAGCTTACACAAATAACAAGCAATATCTCGGAAATGGTTCACTCTACAAAAAAAGAATTGTACATAAATTGTGTTTCTTAGCAAGAGCTGCATTTCTGTATAGGGAGATTTGCTCTATTTTACGGTTTACCAGTTATGCAAAAGTGATCCAGATTGAACACTTAACATAGGCTATAGCCAGAAAATTCAAAATATATATTTCGTTTACAATCTCGTCTCTGAAACATATGGGATTTTAATCTAAATCGTTGGCGCCATTTTCAGGAACATCAAAATTTTCAAAAATTTTCCATGTAAAAGGTAGTTAAGGTTGGAGGAATTTTCTTCAAAATCTCCCCCGCCCCCACCTTTTTCTAAAAATGCTACTATGCGTAGTAGAGAAAGTAGAAGTATCATAGTGACGTAATTTAGCAGTTCTTTAACCGAAGGCTAAAATGGTGAAAACCAAGTTATTTTCTTGTTAGAAGAGGGAGTCATCGCTAAAACGTGTCGAGGGATTAACAAAAAGTTAACTCAACAGGTCTCATTGATCGGATGTCAGGCGTTACCTGTAACTGTACCACCACCTCCACCACCGTTCATTATTCAAATTCAGCTGTCACATGAGCGCGAAGCCTGTTTCCCTCCCTCACTAATGAGATTATTATGATTACTGCAGCCCTTCACAATGAACATCCGGAATTGCGGCTTTCGAAGGGATAGATACCATCTCTTGAGTCACGTAATTTGGAAACAATTTCAACCTGCACTGGCAATGAACCAGCTGCCCTGTACAGCTCTTTGCCTGGTACCACTGCGGCAGGTAGCTCTTTGTCGGGGTGTGTTAAACCACCTTTGTTTCCACTTGTTAGTCATTAGCAGGCAGAGGAATTTCTAAGAATATTGCATTTCACCCAAAAATTCTATGTTCAGATTTCACCAGAATTATCCTCTGATGCCCACTGAAACCCAGAAAAAAGTTTGTCCGTGGACAGCATAACTCAAAAACGAAAAGTCGGTTAAAAACCAAAGTTGGTATTTAAATTTAATATTTTTCAACGATGCGACACGAATATTTGTAAGAATATTCTTCCACCCTGAGCTACCTTTGAGAGAACCATTTCCGAGATATTCCTTATATGCGTGAGTTTTGTAGTTAAATTTTTCTGAAATGAAAAGTCGTTTTACACTTATCTGTTTGGCTGTGCAAAGAGAAAGGAATTTCAAAACTTTAAAGGATTTGACTATTCCTCACAGCCTACTGCATTCCCATATTCTACTTGCATCTTTACGAAATTCAGCAATAAGGTAATTTTGGCAAATGTTTATCTCGACTAACATAAACATAGATAAAAGTATGTAAGAATACTAGTAGAGAAAAACATGTGAGTGCGACATAAGATTTTTTTACTTGAAAGTTTGTATAAAACAAAGTATAACTCAGGAACGAATTAGACTAGAAGGCTGTGGTTTAGTGATATTTTAGGTGAAATTATAATTTATATGCTGTTTAGTCTGGAATTCAGTATGAAATCAGATGTTTGGTTAGATTGTCTTTAGTTATATGAACAAGTGGTAATTTGTTAAATATTTGTATACTTTTACATTTTACTCCGACTTTGTCATTGCAAAACCAACATAAAAGGTTAAGGACTTGTTTAAAAAGAGGAAAAAGAAAGTAAATTAACATGATATAACATATACTGTGGTACATCAAGGTGAACATTTAGTGTTGAACAATGTTCAAACTCCACTCAGTGCTTCTACCATGAAATAATGTAACACAGGAAAAAGTTTGTTAACATTAATAAAGGTGAAACAAATAATATATTAATCAATTTTAATACGTTAAGTTTAGTTTTTAGTGACATTGGCAGTTGTAATATTTATGAGGGGATTTTAGAGGAAATATATTATGCAATGTTGGTTTATATGAACTCTATTTGTTTTATTTGGACGTCAATTTTCTCAAAACCACATTTATCAATATAAAAGCCCCGTTTTCTCATTAACTATTAGTAACATCTCCATATAATTTTTGTCACATAATTTGCGTTTCGCAGTGATGTGTATCCTCAGAGCCCATTTCCTCAAAATGATTTTAAACAAATAAAATGTTTAAGTTTTTAATGAAAAAATTATAATTCTAACGTACTATTTTAAATTTGCATATGAATGAGGATAAATATATTTAGACAGGACTAATCCAGATTAACTAAGAATTTGGATTTCAATAGAAAATACACTTTGTCCCCTTAAAGGTTCGCAAAATAGTACTGTACACACAAAAAATAAATATTAGTTGAGATTCTAGTATATTCCATTACTTAGGATTGAAGCATTCACCTCAAACTTATTTTGTTTGCTCCATGAGTCAAAATGTGACTCTTCCACATATCTTTACGATATAGACTTTGAAATACTCATGAAAAATTAGAGACACTGAGCAGCTGGAGTTCATCTTTCAATATTGGCGGATTCATGTTAAAGTTGGCAATCGTGTTCATTACTTTATTGAAGTTTTAGACTGTTTGTGTGCTTCAGAAGGGCATCTCAAATAAATCGTAAGGAACAAGTCGTTATACGAGATTTAATTAAATCAAGGGTATTAGTACTTGTCCGAAACAACAGATGGAAGCACTAATAAAAATCATTTTGGTTTCAAGATTTAGGGCGCTTTTTGCATGTATTTTCCGTTTTGTTAGTATTACATTTTATTTTTGTTCATAGTTGGCTAATTTATAATCTCAAAATGTTAAAATATGGAACATGTTTATGTGTGTTATCAAATATCCATAAATTTGATCTGATGCTTCAAAACGCGTCGCGACTTCTTTTTATTTAATTTATGACTTTAGTCCAATGCAGTGTTGCCAATTTAGCCTTTTTATGGCTAGATCTGGCCTTTTTGAGAACCTATCTAGCTATAAATTTTCCAAAAAGCTACAAGTAGCTTTCCTGGCCTTTTTTCTAAACTTCATTAGCTTTTTCTAGCCTTTTTCATTTTTTACTCATCTACCGGTACCTTTAAAATAATACATAATTTAATCTCACTACTGCAGCTATTGCACGTAATGAAACGATCCTTTTGGTGAATTCCCGAATCTTTTGAATCTGGGAGTGTGGATTCCATCAAGTTGTTAGATTCATTGGCACGTTTTAGAAAAAGGTCTGTGTGTGTATTTCGAGCCTGTGGACAACATAACTCAAAAACGAAAAGTTGGTTAGAAATCAAAGTTGGTATTTAAGTTTAATGTCTTTGAAGGATGCGACACGAAGATTTTGAAGAAAATTGTTCCACCCTAAACTACCCTTTACATGGAAAATTTCGATTTTCTTGAAAATGGCTCTAATGATTTTGACGTCGGTCTGGGTGGCTCAGTTGATTAGACGCTGGCCTACCGATCCCAAGGTCGTGGGTTCAGATGCGGCCCAGACCGATGGTTTTTAAGTGTGCTTAAAAACGACAGCTCCATGTCAGTAGATTTACTGGCATGTAAAAGAACTCCTGCGGGACAAAATTCCGGCACACCGACGACACTGATGTGATCCTAGCAATTGACAGCGTCGTTAAACATCAAAATAAAAAAAGACTGATTAAAATGCCATAGGTTTAAAATATCTTTATGACAAATGAAATGTATATTTTGAATTTTCTGGCTATAACCTCTGTACTCCTATTTACTCTAGACGACTTTTGCATAACTGGTAAACCTTTAGAGATAGACCAAATCTTACTATGAAAAACTGTAGATCTTTCTAATATACACAATTTATGTCTGAATAATTTTTTATAAAGTGTACCATTTCGGAGATATGCCTTCTTATTTGTATTTCTGTCAAATGGAACATCGTTATTCAATTTGTTATATTAACCCTGCAAAGAGAGCGGAAGCTTTAAAAGATTTGACAATCGCTCAAAGCCTACTGTATTCTAATATTCTCCTTCCACCTACAAGGAAATAATAAGATAATTTGTACAAATGTTTATCTCAACTAACACGAAGAAGATATAGGAATAAGAGTTTGTAAGAATGGTTAGTACAAGAGTAGAGAGTCATGTGACCTCAATACATTGGATTTTTCATGCGAAGTTCCAGACGAAATATTGAAGTTGTTGGTACAAATCCTGCATACATGCAAGAGCCTAAGGAAAATCCCAGCTGCAGCAGTAGAAATGAGGCAGAGGGGGATGACGAAGACCACGTTTATTTTTGCTAGGTGATCCATGCGTATTTTTTTAATAATGTAGTTTTCTAATGTTTATATAGGGTATTAAAATATAATCTAGCCTTTTCTAGCCTTTTTGGCAAGCCTGTTTAGCTTGTTTTATTGAATTATAGTTGGCAACACTAGTCCAATGCACTTCCATGTAAATATTATAAAACAGTGGGACAAAGTACACCCTTGTCAAGGACGACTGTACAATAAATTGTGCAGATATACAAAAATGCGGTTGGAGTAGGTAGCTACGTCATCTGGTGGGATATGAAGCAAGTGTGGGCCGATATTAACAGTACCTGTCGTCTCATACCTCCAACACAATACCTTGTGGCATTTAATTTCCTCAGCCTCCCTCCCGCCCGCCTGCGGCCCTGTCTTCCAGATACGTACATACCTCCTGTGGCTAAATGAGACGTCACAGCAAGTCACTTCCACTTCGGCAAACCTCAACACTTTCCTTTTATTCCTTCTAAAGGTGAGAAAACTTGAATAACGACTCCAGTGAAAGTCCTACTCATTCAACTTGGAGACAGACAACCTCAACTAGACCTAATTCTGATTTGTTTCATGTGATACAAGATGGTAACAGTTTATGCTCGAGCATGCCTAAATACGTCTGGTAGCTGCACTGCAACTCCTCATTAAACCTCGCATTACCAAGGGCTGGCGGTACTTTATGCCCAGCTCCTGTAATTTTTCTAAATTCTGTATTCTAATTTTTTTATTAAACTTTAGTAGAAACAGTGATTGACAATAACCACTAAATTTCGTTACAGTTTCCTTTGTTGGTCTTTTTGAGAAACAATGAAATGTCAAGGTGCTCATGAAGCACTGCCCCGTCGGTATAATACGATTCATGTAAAAAAGGTAATTGCTAATCATAAATATTACCTTAAATTTATTTTAAAATTGGGTGTTATATCTTGTCGTATTTGTGTTTTAAAAATTGCTTAGATATTGTAAGAATAACTAGCGCGAATTTAGAATAATAAAAATATCTGACACGAGTGAGAATGAGATGCAAATTAACCGCCGGAAATTTCTACAAAGGCACATGATTGCCACAAACATCAAGAAATATGTACGAAAATTTCTATGCACAATTCATGGAGTCGACAAAATCAAAATGGCTAACTTCTGACGTAAACGCTCCTCTCCGTCGAAGACGTCTACTTTAAGATCTATAAGATCTCGTGTTTGGTGTCCGAACTAGCTCTAGCAAGAGGTCTTAATTTCAGGGTATGCGCGAGTTATGATAGGAATGGAACCAAACGAAGAATCAACCAACAGATCACTTTATTTGAAAATTTCCAGATTTGTAGAGAACTGCCGACGATATTTAAATAGAAGGTAACTTTATAACTTCGACTACAACGTTATAACACTTTAACTTTGTCACCCTTTAGCGACCGCTGAATTATGTTTACGCGCTAGCTTACGTACAACTCCCAAGTTGCACGTGTACTCTCGGCTCGATTCAAGACGAGTGTGTGTTGCGTTGCATTTTGCTTTTGCACGGGCAACAATAAGGAAGCGATTTCCATTGGCTAACTTTAGAGCACGTCATGGTAAGATAGGAATCAGCCCGCTAAATCGTTACACGTGTTTGTTTTTCGTGCGCGTCAACAAAGCCTTATCACTCTTTTAAATCTGCCGGGGCCCTAATGACCAAGTTGTCGACGGGCCCTTAAACCTAACACACTCACTCACTCACTTTAAATCTGCCTAGGCTTCCATTCTTGAGACTTTAACATATTAGCTTTATTACGTCTTTCCCTTCACTATTGACTAGAATCTCCTTTTGTTTCTTTCCATTATCAAATATATATTGACATAATTTCGGTTTCACTTCATTTTTACTGGTGTACTTCAAACAATTGTCGCAAAGAACAAAACCATCAACCTTGTGGACTCGCACTCTAATTTGAAATCAAATGTTCAAGGTTCAGACCAGAATAAATTGGATACTTCAGCGTCTGCGCACGTATCATAACGCTGCCAGCTGTTTCACTGCGAAGGTAAAGTCGTTGCACTTGTGGATTCAGGTAAGGATAGAATATTAAAAATAATTCATAAATATTTTAAAATTAGACACATGCTTGAACAGTTAATACTCGTATGAAAGTTGACTACACTCCGTGGCCTTGGTTGCGGCTAAAGGACGCAGTGGTTGGGCAAGTAAGGAACCTCTCCATAGAGGAGACGCCCTAGGGAAAAATGAAAGTTGACTATAATGAAACAAGGCACTAAAACAAGGTTTATTGCACCCATGACCCCAAAGGGGCACCCCGGAAGATGTGGTGAGCGGAGACACCGGGCGGCGAGATTGTGCACCGGCATTAACAGAGGTCCCTTCTTTTTTTTATAACATAGGTAAAAATGTGACAAGCTTTTATATGATATAAAATATGTAATAAATAAATATATGTGATTTAATTTAAAGTTTATTTTCTTCTTCTTAGAGCATTTAAATAAAACCTTAGCTTTAAAAAATGTTTTACTATTAATTTATTAATTTTATGTGATTTTTTAAGTTAAAGACGGGCAGAATTACCTCTGCGTTTAATGCAATAACAATATCAGTGCAGGTTAGAAGTAGGTAAAACAAAAATATTGAAGTAAGTGTAGTGAGAGGCCGTATCTGGACATCTGAGAAACAAGTTGGTAAAAAGTTAACTCTGGTTTATTGTGAAGCCGCTGGAGAGTCGGTAATCCAAACACTGACCAAGCTTGCTTCTCCAAGATGAAATACACGCCCTTGTAAAAATGCCAGGAAACACAAACATTGTCTCTTCTAACGATGCAGAAAAGCTTTTAAATGTTGTCTTTGCTTTTAACTCTTCTTCCCTTCTCGCAGGGTTAGCGGGTCGGTTGGGGTGGGATGGGGTGGGGTGGGGTGGGGGTTGAGAAGGGAAAATCCTGATCCTCTTCAGAAAATTACGGTTCTCTGGTTTCGCCTTGTTTACGCAGCATTTCGTTTATCGTTATTTTCTTTTCGGGCCCGCTTGCCAACAAAGTCAATGTTATTGCTATGTTCCCAATTTAAATCCTCGGTTGCCTCCACTTTAAGTACATGAAGGGGTTTCGAGAGGTCTTTGAGGAAGGTTAGGTCGATGAGAAGCAATACACGGTCCAAGCTTTCTTCTCCTCTGCATTGACTTTACACTTTCTTCAACAATCGTATCACAACAAAGAATTTTCTGGTAGCTTCCAACAACAGGTTCCAATATCTATTCAAATGTTATATTTGCATGTTAGCTCTTTCGTAGATTACTTCCTTTACCGTGAACCGTAACCGGAAGATGAAACACTATTGCTTAAGAAATTCAGTATCGAAATTTCATTCATTCTCTACCCCAGAGTCCTAATGACCAACTGTCGACGGGCTCTTAAACTCAACACCCCACTCACTCATTCTTTACCCAATAACGTGTATGGCTTTCTCTAGTTTTGACCTATACTATAATAAATTATAATTTAAACCGATATTGCAACTGAAGTGTTGACACTAGTGAAGTGGAACCAGCTCTTTCTATCTGATATTTCTGATTAGCTAAAGCATCGATGTCCAACCTTGCCTCTTTGAAGACACTTGTGTCCGACCTTCAGTCAGAGGGTGCATCACCTATTGCCTGTGTCATATAGACTCACAACCAGTCAGTATCCGGTGACGGACAGGAACAGGCGATTCCATGGCAGTTTCCAAATCATACCTTGAATTTTCTGGGAATTTCCTCTGAACAGCTGTTTATTATGGACGACTTTTTGCATAAATTGTAAACACAAACAGACAAAGGTTACTAAATAAAAATGTGTATCGAACCAACTTATGCCAAACACCTCTTTTTAACCCTTTCCAACATCTTCATTATTTGTTTCAATTTGCTAATACATACATTTTTCTCAAGTAAGAATGTCGTATAGGTTATTTAATTCGTGGCCTTGTAAAGCGAACGGAATTTCAAAGGCATTACTTAGCAACCAGCTCTTAAAGCCTACTGTATTTCTTCATTCCTCTTGCACCAACAAGAAAATTAGCAATCAGATACCTTCTGAAAACGCTTATGTCGATTAAAATAAGATAGATACAGAAGAAGTATTTTAAGAACGTGTATAAGATTAAGTAGAACTCTACATATATTTGTGAATAGTTCCAAATTGAACTATATTAGAAGTCCGTATCACAATGTTACGCGACGATCAGTTGGTATATCTTCTAAGGCTGTGCACTTCGACTTTGTCGCCAAATATTGATCGATTTCTTAAACCTAAGCAGTACCAAAGAAGTCACTAATGAACAGATGTTTATCGTATAACATTTGAAAGTGCTTTCGTAAATCAGACGCAACATACATTTAACCAACCCTCCAGTGTAATACAATGCACGTCCGAGTGTTAAAAAGTGGCACTATCCGCGTACAGTGGGAGGAGTTAAATCCAACCTCCCCTCTTTCATAAACGGACGTCGCTTGTTTAGTCCATTTTACGTGACGAGCGGTCGCGGGTCTCAGATGCTGAAGGTCAAGCTACCTCACTCTACTGCTTGTGAATGTGTGATTGTCGACGATGAGTGCGCATAGTCAACCGGAAACTGATGTCATGGTAAACCCCTTTGTGATTTATCTCTTCTTACCATCTACAAGAGTTGCTTAGCTCAAGCCTAGAAACAATTAACAATGCCAAGACCCTTCGAAATTACCAAAGTGCTCTAATAAATTGGAAATCTTAGAATGAACTCCTTAGTTTATAAAGAACGCCTTCCACCCCTCGTCGGTACACGTGACAATGTGACACAGTCGGTTAAATAGAAAAAAAAAATGTAAACCTTAAGCTAATAGCGAATGCGCTGTCATCTGTCCACAGATAATGAAAACAGGTAGACTGGATGGCACCATAATGACATCTGCCGGCGCGTATAGAAGCAGAGTAGCCTAGCATACCTGTGACGAAGTAAGATGCTATGGCACAGGTTAACTACCCGTCACACATCGAGTCACGAGGTGTCTCCTGATGCAGTCGGTTATAAAAAAGAACTGATATTTATTGTACTCCCAACAGCCGCTGAACGTTTTTGCTTTATCTTTGTATGAAATTATGAAAAGAATCAAATACCTTAAACGTTTTAAATAAAGTAAATAATTATAGTTTTTAAATTACTATTTTTCGCTAAAACGTCTTATGTTTTACCAGTATGTCAAGTAACATGTTGTTAAACTGACTTGATTAATTTGCTTCGGTGAAAAAATGCACATGAAGTAAATATGTAAACATTTTTGTAAACTTTATTGTCTATTGAGATATCAATAAGTTAGCAATTACTATGCTATGTTATAATTTGCCTCTGGTTTGAGAATCAGGAGAAGTTTTTAAAAAGCTTTAAGCAGTATCTTGTGTAAGCCCTCTGAAATCATAACTGGTAAAACAGAGGCAACATAGGCCGACTTAATTTTTTTATAAACAAGATGAAGAAAATTGACATTGTTTTAGTGTGTAAAAATTCATGACAATATATACTGGGAAGTGAAATAGATGAAGATTATTCAATGAAGGAAACAGTTACTTGACAGCAAGTGTCATGAAGTGCACTGTAGTTATTAATGATTCTACAGGATTATTTTCTTAGTTTATGCCTTCATCAAGTTGAATAAGGAATTTCCGTTCCACTCTTCAACGCCCTAGTTCCGCCTTGTTAATAATTCAGTGATATTCTCTTCAAACCTTCCTAAGGCTGCCGTATATTTATTTATTCCCTTACCTTTGGATTAATTTCCGCCTTAAGCTTGTTTGTTATTCTTGTATAATTTATATCTCATCATTACGTTATTTTGTTGCATTGTAAGTATGCGGTATAAGAAGCAAATAAGCAGATATATTATGTAATAAATGATCATTAACTTATTGGAGGACTCTTTGCGTTTACCCTTATTGGATGATAATGAGTTCAAATTAATCCAAGATCCTTTAAGCTTACACTTACTTGACATTCGTCGAGGATATTGGAGAATCCCTAAAGAACTTTATCAAGCTAACTCGCCCTAATCGAGACTCGAGCTCGGGACCCCTAATGTGAAGACAAATGTGTATTTTGTTTGCTAATGATTGAATTTCCAAGATGATATCAGCGCCGCCGATGTATCGCGATTGCGTCCCAAGAGATTTTTACATATTGATAAATCTACCCACACGGGCGGACGGTTTTAAATACATTTAAAAACTATAGCCTAGGCCGGGTTTGAACCTGCGATCCAGCGATAACCTTGGTTTCGTAGTGTTATGGCAAGTGCTTGGTTCCAGACAGCTGTCAGGGATAGATACCGTCTGTTCATGGTCTTAGGGGAGCGAAGGGGGGAGGAAAGACATCCCACATAGTGTAACCCGAGTTTTGTGAACTTCCGCGTGAACGTTATGCGTATTACGTTGCCAGCTTACCTGCAATATTATTCTCGATATGGTTACTCACTGCTCATTTCCCTTAATTTCACTTCTAAAAATCAATCAGTGCTTTTATGTACGAAATAAACAATAAAATATCTGATGTGTTGCACTCACACGACTTTCTCTACTCTTATACTAACCACTCTTACATCCTCTTACTCCTATATTTTCTTAGTGTTATTTCAGATAAACATTTGCAGAAATTATGTTATTGCTTATTTCCCTGTAAGTACAAGGGGAATATGAGAATACAGTAGACAGTGACAGTCAAATCTTTGAAAGCTTTCAGATTCCGTTCTCTTTGCAGTTAACATAAAAAATGAACAGCGACGGTGCGTTTGAAGAAAGTTTGTTTTACGTAACTGAGCAAATAAGCAATATTTCCGAAATGGTTCAGTCTACAAAAATATTTGGACATAAATTGTGTTTTACTTTCTCTACTGTAAGTAGGGGAAGTATTGTATTCCAACCCAAAAATTCGATGGCATTTCACCGGAAATTAAGTTTTGAGACCCCTGAATCCAAAAAAAAAAAAAGCATTTTTAGAAAAAGGTGTGTGTGTGTCACTCGTCAGTCAGTCTGGGGACAGCATAACTCAAAAACGAAAATTCCGTAAAAAAAGCAAATTTGGTATTTAATTTTGTCTTTCAAGGATGCGACACGAAGATTTTGAAGAAAATAACCCCGCGCTAAACTATCCTTTACGTGGAAAATATTTCGAAAATTTTTATTTTCTTGAAAATGGCTCTAGCGATTTTGATTAAAATACCATATGTTTGAGATATTTTTATGACAAATGAAATGTATATCTCTAATTTTCTCGTATTTACTCTGGATGACTTTTGCATAACTGGTAAACCGTTAGAGATAGACCAAATCTTACTATACAAAAATGCAGATCTTGCAAAAATACACATTTTATGTCTGAATAAACTTTCTTGTAGGGTGAACCATTTAGGAGATATTCCTTGTTATATGTGAGTTTCGGAAAAACTTTCGTGAAATGGAACATCGTTGTTAATTTTTTATATGTTAAGTGTGCAAAGAGAACGGAATCTCAAAGCTTTAAAAGATTTGACTATCGCACAAAGCGTATTGTATTCTAATATTCCCCTTGTACCTACAAGGAAATAGTAATAAGATAATTTGTACAAATGATTATCTTAACACGAAGAGGATATAGGAATAAGAGTTTGTAAGAATGGTTAGTAAAAGGTTAGAGAAAGTCATACGAGTGTAATACATCAGATTGTTTTTAAATATACCCTTTAGTAAGATAATTGTTTGACGAAACAAGACCGCTGGACAAAATAGTTGAAGAACAGAGTGTATTTTGGCTCTTATCTCGATTATGAAGGAAGATGGCGGCCGGGAAAGAAGATCGCGCTATGTGGGTCGATATGAGTGAAGGAGTCGATATTTCTCGACTGACGTTTACCTAAAGGAACTAATATAAGCCGCCGGTGTCCCCGTTATTATGTTCATCTCCAGGCGGTGGGTTATCCAAGTCCTTGAGGATTACAAGCACACATCCTGCCAGCCAAGCAAACTCTACTTCATATCCTTTTTAACTTTTTGTTCCTCTCTTTCTACTAATTCTCTCTTCCACTTGCCTGCTTCGCCAGCTTTTTATCATCTTTCTGCACAAAACGTGACGGTTCCCATGGCTTAATGAAGAAACTAGAAATATAAATGTGAACTTTGGTCATACCTACCTTTACTTTTCTTAGCGCTGAATGTTACTATCTATTCATTATAGGGATAGAGGTTCAGATTTTTGTTTATAACTGTACGAAACTACCCTCTTTCTCGCACCGGTTGCAGAAAATGTATGACGTAATTTCCATGGCAGTAATGACGTCATCACCCCCACAACAATTTTCCCTAATATGTGCCTGTAACAAAACTAAATCGTCCCTCTCGCAAACTAACACATTTTGTCTATTCATCCACAACATTTTTCATATTCTTTTCCATTAATTTTTTTTTTTTTTTTTTTTATTCTTCTGGAAGTAATAAAGTCTCAGCACTCTTAGAATTTTAGTACTGAGCCGTTTGCAGTGCATTTGAACATTACAATTAAACAGTTATTGACTCCCGTAGTATTTAGTATGTTGGACTCTCGCTAGGGGTGTGAGCGGCGCTGGTCACGTCCGGTTTCTTCCAAGTTGCCACGTGTGAAGTGTGTTATCTGCTGCCGTGTTTATTTCAAACTGCTCAAGTAAATATGGAATCAAACGAAAGCAAAGCCTCTCTTCAACAAAATTAACCTACAACTCGTGTATTCTACAATATATATTTAAAATGGAAGTTTAAAGTTGGTAGTGCCACTTCTAAGAATACAGGAAATAACTAAAAATGGACACAAATGTAAGGTTAGAGTGCGGCATCTTTTAAGTACCTTAGCATCACATCCTTTCAGTTTTCATTTTAGTTTTTTAGTCTCACACACCCACACACTTGTAAAAATGCTTTTTCTGATTTAGGAAGCCTTTTAAAAATTTATTTCCGATGAAATTCCGATACCAAATTCTTGTATGGAATACAGTACTTCGCCTCTTATCGTAAATAATTAGTATGTGCAAGGTTAAACAAAAAATTAGAGATATAAACAATAGAAGTACTGTGGTGGATTCCCAGAATGGTTATTTTGACGTATGACGTCATTTGTTCCCATGCAAATGTGGTCCCTATGGGATAGCACAGCAGTGCAAGGTGCAATGTAGCTGCAGATACACCTTTTTGCAGGGATGCCAATTTCTCTTATTGCTAAATCAGTATGCCCCCGCCCCCTCAACCTCTCCTAGTGCTTCGTCCATTAGCTCAGTCTGGGACGTGACATTTTTGCATAATCCTTCCGCCTGTCAATATTCATTTATCTACGATGATTTGTGTATAACGTCAATTGATGAATGAATGATGGTATGCACCCACTCCATTTTTTTAATTACTCGATCTTGTGAATTATGCGACTTTTCCAAGCATATTCGATTCGGTCGACTAAGCGCTATAAAAAATTCAGTGTACAGTGCTGGGACGTTTCTGAATTATTTATTGCCAGAGATAAAGCTTTTGTTTTAATTGGAGCAGTGCAGTAGATGGTGCAACAGAGATTCTCTGGAAGGGGATTAACAATGAGTGTGTCACGACTGGACTGACGTGGGCGTGGCATGGCCAGGCGAGGCTTAACTCGCTAATATATGTATACACTTCTAGGAAATTGCACACGTCTAGTTAATTCTGTTAGCCTCTCTTTTACGTTTATTTATTTACTGTAGAAGGTAAATACAGAATTGCGTTGCAGTTTTTTAATCAATTATCGGTATACCACCTTTGACTTGAGAAACAATTTATGGTGTTGGTGCTCGCTGAAATGTATGGTTTATTAATGTTGCTTTTATCGCTTTTGCTATTAAACACAGTCGCATTTATACTTCGATACTCTATGGCACATACGGAATGATTCGAGTTGAGATTTCACGCTCCAGTCGGGAATCGAACATAGGACCTCCAGCTTTAGCAGCAGGACCTTAGTTTGTGGTGTCTGCAGATTTCCGTCATGGCTCAAGACGCACTTCTGTCTTCGTCTTATTGTGCCATCTGCGAAGTTTTACAGCCAATTCATTATGTCTATACAGACAAGAAAAAGATGATTGAGCTCATAATATATCTAATCCCCACGTCATGTTGCAGCGTGGTTTACACAAGTCGACATTTCCAAAACGCAGCCCAGTTTATTAAGTCTGTTCCCTATGTTATCGTCTGTGAGACACGCAGAAACATTTGTATTTGCGAGCATGTTGAAGGAGAGAGGGTGAGTCTAGAAATAAACAACGGGCGCGTGGCGGTATGCTCGAACAGCTTGTGACCTAATATTTTTGTTTAGTTATTTATTCTGCCATTTACGTTTCTGTATGCAAAGTGAGTAATAGATAATCTGTTCATTGCAGTGGACGAAGTGTCTACGGAGGTGGTCGAGAGCTATATGGTGAGTAACTGCCTTCGACATCAAGAGATAATAGGTGTATATCAATGTCCGATACATTTGTTAGAACTCTGATCTCTTACTTTTTGCAGCAAAACGTGTCGCACAGCACACATTCTTTAAAATATTTTTCGGGTCGTTGGAGAAATCAGGAAAAATGTTAACCACTTTTGATTTTCTTACTTTTTACACATACCTATTTCTTCCACTATGCGTATAGCCTTTGACATGTATAGCTCAGCTGTTTCTAAGGAAGTTATGACGTTATATAAGGTGGGGAGAATAAGAGTGGCCCAGACTGGGTAGCGGAAAATTCACATAATTTCTATCACGCACGTCATTATTGATCCCATTTTCATTCATGATTCAGCGAGTTTGGAAGGTTTCATTTCCATCATTTTCAATCAATTTGTGGCAGCATTAACTGAGGAGGAAAAGACCAACATTACTCTCAAGGGGATGATGCAACTTCCCATACATCCCGCTGAAGAATGGATCACATTCACGCAATCTTTACTCCTGATAGAGTTGTTAGCAGGGATCAGCCTGATCTGGGGCCTGGCTGGTCACCGGATCCATCAGTGAGGAATTACGTCTTGTGGGGGAACCCTCGAGATTAAGGTGTATCCCGACAACTCTCATGGTCTTCAAGAACTGTAGTAGAACATTTTTGACGAGACTAGAGCAATTTTCGGCAGTCCAGCTTCGATCTCATTCCGCAACTTGCTCACCACGACTTAACTTGCGAACAGACGGCTAGCGGACGATCTCTTTTCCTCTGATGTGATTCTTTGTAACCTGGAAATGTGTTCTCCGGGCCAATTTTAGTTGCCTCATCCTGTACAAGCAACAACAGCTATCCTTTATGAAATTTAAATTACTCAGAAGGTTCACTGAAATGAGGGAGTCTGCAATTTGAATGGCAATGATCACTTTCAGGGTGTATGTATTTGTTTACCACAACCTGTACCAAGTAGACACGTCTTAACACATGAGGAACTTGAACTAACCGACCCGATCATCTAATCCGCCCTCTAAATTCGTTGTCGGTCTGGGTGGCTCAGTTGGTTAGATGCTGGCCTACTGATCCCAAGGTCGCGGGTTCAAACCCGGCCGAGGCCGATGGTTTTTAAGTGTGCTTAAAAACGACAGCTCCATGTCAGCAGATTTACTGGCATGTAAAAGAACTCCTGCGGGACGAAATTCCGGCACACCGGCGACGCTGATGTGATCCTGGCAATTGACAGCGTCGTTAAATAACAAAATAATTTAATTCTAAATTCGTTAGCAAAAGGTTTGTCTAATAATGATTAATGGTATATATATAGTGACTTTTTTTGGGTGTAAAGTAAAGACGACAAATGTAGTCTAGATAAAGAAACACTTTTATTTCCGTAAACAGTAACTTTGTACACTCGTTGCAACAGCAAGAAAGTCTTTTCCGATTCACTCACAGCACGGCTCCAAATTCGTAACACAACAACTGTCCCTTCTCCGTCGGCACGACTCCTCAACGCTTCGCATACGTCTCTTCTTTCCGTCGGCACGACTACTCGCTATTTATATCTCCCAGGCACTATTCTGGAAAGTTCAGTTATTGCGGTGAAATACAAAGCAGAAGATTCTCGAAGTCTCTATCCTTTTCTCTCTTTCGGCAAGCGCCCCAACAATGCGGCCATTCTCTGTCTCTTTCCTTCGGCTCCTTTGCGGTAGCGCTGACAATAATGCGATGGGTGACACTGCTGTTGTTGGCAATTAGATGCGGCGGGCGCGGTGAATATATATATATATATATATATATATATATATATATATATATATATATATATATATATATATATATATATATATATTCGCAACTTTGGAAGATCTAGAAAATGAACGCGGAGTATCTCAAAGTGTAATTATGATTACGATTGTCTGTTATGGGACACAATTTTAAACAATAAAAGAATCGCGAGAAGGCTGGAAAAGAGAAATGGAGTATTTCGCTCGCTCACATTTCACGACCATTCTTTTCGGCGGAATGTTGGCACGGCCCCCTCGAGACACTTGACATTTTACAGCTGTCACATCCAACCCTGCGACAAGTGCTGCCCTCATGGCAGTGTTTTGTCCCGGGCCTGTCTTCTTTGTCAAATGCAGGATAATGGCATTCCCTAAGCGCTCTTTTCCTTGATTTCCTCTGCCCTTTCTTTCGCCTTTATTTCAGCAGTGATACAACGTTTAACTGACAGGTAGATACTCAGGCATTTCAGACAATAAAATCACTAAACTTCTCTCCTGTTTGTTTACCGTCTTACTGGACACGAGATTGACTCGAACAGTGCGAGTATAACCAGAGCCGAAAGGAGAAAAGACTGGCAGCAATAGAACGTAGGTGTTCCAGGTTAAAATACCATCACGATAGACATTCAACATTTCAAACTTGATATTCTTAACTGAAGCTTAGTGCACAACTACTCCCAAACGGGAACGAAACGGAAAAATGGATTTGTCGAGTACAATCTGAATATTTATTCTCTTTCTCTTGTGATGAAAATGAACTATAATCTCCATTAATGGTTTAATTAAAGAAAATAGGTTCTATTATTATTCTAGCAATTATCTTCGCAATTTCCATGCCATAGCGCAACATTTATCACAATTGAAATTTAACTACACGAGATTATTTTAAACTTAACCCTTTCACGCCTGAATTATTTTGCTACTTCTGGGACTCCTGCCGCTATGTCTCTTAGTGTGTACAGTTTTCCTTCCACTTTCACTCTGAAAGTGCGGTCCTGAAGGAAGTTGCTAATCAGTGTGAGATATGGGGGAGGGATGTTTGCCTGCTTTAGTTTGTACAGTAGGCCTTGGTGCCAAGTTGTGGTGAATGCCTTTTCCACGTCCAACAGCACTGCTATGGTCTTGATGTTTTCCTGGAACCCCAGGGCAATCTTTTCGGCCACACGCAGCAGCTGCATGGTCGTGGAGTGACCCCGACGAAAACCAAACTGGTGATCCGGTAGGAGTTGCCTTTCCTCAAAAAGAGGCGTTAGGAACAACCGCTCAAAAACTTTTGAGACGATTGGGAGAATGCAGATGGAGCGGCAGTTGTTAGGAAATACTGGTTTCTTGCCGAGTTTCAAGATACGCAGCACCCTCGCCTCCTACCAGCATGCTGGAAAGTGACTGAGACGTAAGTATGCATTAAAATCCGGGTCAAGCGGACGACAGCCTTTTTGGGTAGGTGCTGGAGCATTTCGCCGTGACGCCGTCATGTCTAGGGGATTTATTTCGGTTTAGACTTTGATTTCGGAGATCACCACTTTCGGGGTGATTATAGGAACTTTGATTTTCTCGTGTAGCTGCCGTGGTTCCTCATAGAGGACGCTTCCACAAGTTCTGTAAAGTCTATGTCTTGTGGGTGCTCCCGGGGTTCGAACTGTACCTCGAGGTGGTCCGCGAACACAGTGGCTTTCTCTTCTGGCTCGAACGCGAGCCACCCACGAGTGCCATGCAAGGGATGCTAATATTGGGTCTTGTCCTTCCTCAAAGCCCTCTTAATCCGCCATGGTTTCTTTTCCTGAAGGTTTACATTCTGAAGTGTTTTCCTAGGCTGATGTTCTATGCGGTATGATCGCGATATGATTTTGGAAAGAATACGATATTATGGGCGGAATCTTTGTGCCCCTCTTAGTTAGGGGTGGTTGGTCGGCGATTTGTGGGGGATGCAGCGAGCTTTGCGAAGTTTTTCGCTTTCTTCTCCGCTCTACGACGGTGAAACCGTCGTCTTGAGCGCTGTCGTCCTCCTCGGATTCTGTCTCAGACAGCGGGAGGTGTCTGAGACAGGTGGGGATTAGCGGTTTCAGAGGTTGGTAGCACTCGTTGAGAGACCTTGTATCTCTTGGCCGCGGGTTCTGCCACTTCAGGTGGTGTGAGACGGGAACTAGTCCCTGAAAGTTGCCCGTCTTGGTCGGATGTCTTTGCGGTTGCCATCCGGCTTCTAGAAATTACTTTCCTCCAATCTCAAAGAACCATGAAAATCCAACACAAGTCGATAAGCGAATCTGGTGATGAATACCTCATCAATGGCGAAAATATTGTAGAAATTGGTGATGACTAGAAGCAGTACTAATAGTGATGTAGTCTTCATGCTTAGTGTGAAGTAGAGCAGTTCTTTTATCTCTTGGCAACACATTGCATCACTCCGTTCAGTTGTTAAATTTTGAAGTACTTTCCAAACGACCCTTTGTCTCATCTTCAGCTCGTGCAGACTGCTGCTTCCACATGTCTATTGTCTTCTTTATAATCCCCTTTTGAAATGTGGTGAACTCTGGTGGTAGTTTCTTGAAGTTGGTCTTTGGTCATCTGCTGGGTGAATTTGGAACTACTAACCTTTAAGCATTGTATCATTACATCAGTTGGAGGGATTTCAAAATGAATAGTTCTATGTGAATTGATGTAAATGTCTTTCTATATGTTCAGTTGTGAAGTAACTTGAATATTTTAATGGTTTAATTTCTTTGACTATTTCATGTTGTGCTGTATGAAAATGAGATACTGCTCATTTGTCTATTTGTTTAAGCTTGATGTTTTGTGAACCTGATTTGTAAATTTCTTTCGGTACTTCCTATGTAATAGCAATCACAATCTTCAGTTGATCTTGTAAATTTCTGACTTTTTGGTATTTTTCATAACTTGTTTCAAGGATGCATTCAAAAGATCTTTACTTTCTCTATTGATAAGTAGGGAAAGGATTGTATTTCACGCAAAAATTCGATGTCTAGATTTCACCGCAAATATGTTTGAGACCCCCCGAATACAAAAAAAGCATTTTTAGAAAAAGGGTGTGTGTGTGTGTGTGTGTGTGTGTGTGTGTGTGTGTGTGTGTGTGTGTGTGTGTGTGTGTGTGTGTGTATCTGGACAGCATTACTCAAAAAGTAAAATTAGGTTAAAAACCAAAGTTTCTATTTAAGTTTAATGTCTTTCAAGGATGCGACACGAAGACTTTGAAGAAAATAGCCCACCCTGAACTACCCTTTACATGGAAAATTTTGATTTTCTTGAGAATGGCTTTAACGATTTTGATTAAAATCGTCATATGTTTGAGATATGTTTATGACAAATGAAATGTATATCCTGAATTTTCTGGCTATAGCCCCTGTAGTCATATTTACTCTGGACGACTTTTGCACAACTGGTAAACCATTAAAGATAGACTAAATCTTACTATGCAAAAAATGTAGATCTTGCTAAAATACACAATTTATGTCTCAATAAGTTTTCTTGTAGGGTGAACCATTTCGGAGATATTCCTTATTATGTGTATGAGTTTCGGAAAACTTGCAACTTTCGTGAAATGGAACATTGTTGTTCCTTTTTTTTATATGTTAAGTATGCAAAGAGAACGGAATCTAAAAGCTTTAAAAGATTTGACTATCACACAAAACCTACTGCATTTCCATATTCCCCTTGCACCTACAAGGGAATAAGCAGTACGATAATTTGTACAAAAATGTTTATCTCAACTAACACGAAGAAGATATGGGAGTAAGAGTTTGTAAGAATGGTTAGTTCAAGAGTAGAGAAAGATTTTTTTACACTGTAAACATTTATTGGAGTTAACTGTCTTGAGCTTCTTGAAAACAGTGTCAAACGTTTTAAATGTAGTGGGGTGGTAAGTGAAGTTTTATATTTTGTGCGCTGTTTAGTATTAAGTGGTTGTAAACTGATTTGAATTATTCCTTTTTCTCTAATTTTTCAATATGTTGGTTATTAAATAAGTTGGCAAACCATAATCACTACTGATTCACGGAACAAACAACTGCAACACAACGCTTAAATGTCCAAAACTATCTGACAGAACAAGTTCAAATTTCTCTCGACACTGAATTACACTAACACTAATGTAGACAACTGTCACGCTCAGCACTTCAGACTCCAAACAACTCCTCGCCGCCGCATTCACTTATATAAGTGACGATGACGTAGGGCGGATTTTTCTCGAAATTCACCTTTTCTTGAACTTCTCGTAAATAAGTCGGCAGTTGAAAGTCTCGAACAGTCTGGAAACGCTTAGTTCTGCTGCGCTGTTCTGACCGCTTGGATCATGCATTTACAAGTAGTAATGTGAAGTAGCTTGACCTTGAGCGTCTTTGAGGTGGCTGCCCACCGGCGTCATATTTTTCGTGTAGAAACTGAAATTTGTGACTTTTAAATTAGTTTTGGTAAAATCAGAACTGAAGTTTTACGCAGCAATACAGGCGAGGCTAATTTTTTGTATTTCTATCTCACGGTGGCGTCATTGCGTCTATTACTTGCCGATCCCTGCATTACAGAGTCATTGAGCCATACATCCTGTTGGCTGCATCACAGTGACAATGTCCTATGTAGGGTATTCCTTGCTTAATTAATAACTCCCTTGATAACAGCGCATACTTCGCTTCAAACTTTCAATACAAAGGAGGCACTTCAAGAGACGTCTTGAGATCGAAGCAGCTTTAGATGTAAACGGAAGTTCTCTACTTTAAAGGACCGACCAAATCCCTGCAAGCGTTCTAAAGGAAATGAATGACTCCGCGCTAACGTGTAAAGTTCCCTTTCAGGAGCTCCCGAGTTCGATTCCCGTCGATCGCCCACTCTAACTTGGGTTTTTCTTGGTTTTACGTTATTACTTTGTTGTTTAACGACGCTGTCAATTGCCAGGATCACATCAGCGTCGCCGGTGTGCCGGAATTTCATCCAGCAGGAGTTCTTTTACATGCCAATAAATCTACTGACCTGGAGCTGTGTTTTTAAACACACTTAAAAACCATCGGTCTGGGCCGGGTTTGAACCTGCGACCTTGGGATCAGTAGGCCAGCGTCTAACCAGACGAGCCACCCAGACCAACAAATTGGTTTTTCTTGGTCGTTATGCGGACGCTGGGGGTGGTTTCTCATACATTCATACTTTTGTTACTCCATCACTTGCTGTTAGTGTTTTCCGAGCGCACCTTCAAAACCCTCTGCAACTGCCTCTCAGGCTTGTAGACGTCCGATAGACAAGCGAACGAAAGAGTTGAAGCTTTTAAGACTGGTAAACATAAAAGTAATGATTGAACAGGTTTCGGAATTTATTTATTTAGGTATTAAAATTAGTACCAAACATTGAAATCTAGTAGTAAAAACACAGGCAGATAAAGTAACGCAGATATCAGAATGCATAAAATATATAATTTGGCCAGTATAGATAGAGTTTATTGGCGAAAAAGGTCTATTGCAGCAACGATAAATAAAATGCGGCGTTAGCATAAAACTCATTGAGACACCAATAGCTCGTCTAGTTACTAAGGTCGCGGGTTTATAGCATACGACTTCCTTTGATACATTCAATACGAGCGCACTCGCCTTTTTACACCTGGGCTCACCCTCTCTCCTTCAACATAAATATTCTATAGTACAAGGTAATACGTTCGTACGAACAAATGGACAAAAGTGATAAGAGGTGCTGAATTACTGAACATTATACAATCCCTTGCCTTACAGCTATTTTTGAACTAGATGTTCATCATCTGCACGTATCTATTTGAGGGGAAAGAGTGGTACTTTGTGAGTGACGTTGAGACTTGCGATCACAAAGTGCTCGGTGATGACGTCACAAAGAGCTGCTAATGGACCAGCGTCTGTCATTACTATCCGTCCGAATTTATAGCCAATGAAATGGGTCATACGTTCCGGATTTCCCAGCCTCTCAGCTAGACACATCATGCAATCCCAAATCTGTTAGTGCGTGTTGCTTCACGGAGGATGTAATGAACAATGTGCTACATTCACATTACTTTCTCTACCCATCATCGTTTATTTTTATGTAGTTTTCTCAAACTATTTCTGAAAAGGTTTAACTAATGTAAATTTAGGCACAAGGAGGATACAAGAAACCAAATCGACAGTCAGATGTTTAAAGCATAGCCTCAAATGGCACTCTTTGCACGAGATCGCGAGAAACAACTGAATAACGGCGGCAGCACTTAAAAAACTAAAATGTCAAATCAGTAATGAGGTTATCTGGAAAATGTTTGATGCGAAAAGTTACTTGAAATAAATTGTGTTCAGTAAAAATATCTAAACTTTTACTTTTGCTCTACGTGTTGCAATTTACCCGCTATACAGGGTACATACTTTAGTATTAATTATGGGACATCACACAGGGTTTCGAAATAATTAATCACTTAAAAGCTGTGAAGGAATACTTCAAGCAGCTTTTTCACACGTGCAGTAAGTTGACAACGTTGCGTTGAGGTTGGTCAGGGAATTGACCTGGTGTATGTAAACAAGTCTGGCACTTTCACTTTCGCTTTAATGTTTTGGGAGCTAACGCTTGTGATTGGCCTTCACTCGCGCAGTAAACACAGAAGGACATGACAGAGTATGTGTTCTCAAGGAGCACCGTAACTCTATTTATGTACTGAGCTAGTGAAAGTGACACCCACACAATCTGCAGTGTTACCAGCTTGATTTCCACAAAACTAAGCTATCTCCGTAGAAAATGGTCAGAGACAAAATGTTTTCTAAATATCGAGATCCATCACTAGTTTAAATTTAATGACTTCCCTTCCACCCGGTGTAAAGTTATAAAAAATTCCTTCTGAAGGAAGAGTACATCGCAAACTTAACAGATAATTAAAGATATGCCTACTTTTTATAAACTTTTAATCAGCACTCATTTTAAGTAAATCAATAATATCGGGTAATTTTCAGTAAAAAGGGTCGCTTGAGTAACGGGACATTTTTTTTTTTAAATTGTGTCTTACTGTATCGTATCTCAAAGATATCAAGTTTAAATGCCAAATTTGGTATTTAGGCGAATTTTTGTTTTTCTGTTATACGGTTCACAGACATTCATACATACGCGTGCGTATCTTTCTAACAAGGTCCCGGCAAAATAATTTATAATCATGTTAGCAGAACCTTATTTATTCGTAATGCATTTACAGCTACTTCGCTGTTATACGTATACTAAATTTAAGTGAGCTGTACGTGAGCATATGGTATGTTAAAAGAACCTCTAGGTGTATTTTTCTTATCTTTGTGTGGACAAACAGTAAAGTTGAACGGGCGTCTTTCGGCCGCGGAAACAAAGAACAAAGACGTTGAGTGGTAGGGCCGGCGGCTTTCGGTGCGACAAAGCTTTAGAAACAAACGAGAAAGATAAAAAGAGGATCAAGATCTTCCATCACAATATACTTTACGAGTTTTGCTTCTGATGAGTGATTAAAGTGCCATAAGTTTAAAATCTGGATAACTAATAAAATATACCAGGTTGTTCATAAGTAATTGGCATTTTAAAAACTAACCGATATTATTTTTGGAATTTTTGTACTTATTTATTACTAAAAACCATTTCCCGGTGCCGTACAGTCGGTTCAGTTCCTGATGTGGCCACTAGAGAGCGTTTTTGGGCAATGAAAATTCTTTCAGTTGGTGAAAAGCTTTAGGAAACGGGATCAATAAAAGAGGAGAGATAATCAGGCTGGCGTATTTCTGCAACATGAAGAAAACAGCGAATGTCCGAGGTGTTTCATTAACAACACCTTTAAAAAAAAAAAAAAAAATCCAAAACTGCTCAGGAATCGAGCATTTCTCCTACTTGTTTATGGGCATATCAGATACAACTTCTTCAGGCTCTTCATGCGAACGACAATAGGAAATTGCAGATGTTTTGTGAAGTTCTGGAAGAAATGCCAATAATAGATCCATAACTACGAAGCTAACCTCTCTGGTCTGAGGAGCATCGGGAAAGGTTTTTTATTAATAAATACATACAACATATCTAAAAATAACTAAAATCGGTTACTTATGAAGGACCCAGTATATCCTGAATTATCTGGTAATACCCTGTGAAGTTCTTCATTTTAATGACTAAGTTTTTGTATAGTTTCTAAACCATAAAAGATAGACAAAGTATCAGTGCACAAAAATGCTTGTCATATTCACTTTGTGACGTTCATGCATGCGTAAGTACGCTCCGTGTAGCGTATAATGTAACAATAACAATATTAGCACTTATGTGCATAAACACTATGAAGAGCGTGTTGAGGAAAATGCGTGTAATGTAAATTTACAGTTTGTATACTACCATATGAAACTACGCCGAGTTTCGAAAAGGTGAAGTGCAATAAACATGACTGAAGACATCGGTGGAACCTTTAACGAACATTGAATTGTCCGATTGGATGAAGACCAGCCCTTTAATGAAAGTCTCAACTTAAGGAGGTCCATTAAAGGATCGCTATCAGACAAATTTGCGTATGGTTGACCGTAACAGAAACTTCAGGTCTGATGACGTACTACTGACCAGATAGTCTTACTTTAATAAGCAGTGTTGGATAAAATGGTTACCGCTGGTTTTCCAGGACAAAGCCTATACCGCCGCGGTTTCTCTAGATGTTGAGAAGGCCTTCTCTACGACCTGGCATGCCGGTCTCCTTTACAAGCTCATCCAACTGGAGTTACCCACACACCTAATACACCTGCTACACTCATTCCTAAAACACAGATCCTTTGTGGTCGCAGTTGCGGGAACCAAATCCACACGAAGGCCAATCAGAGGCGGAGTCCCTGAAGGTTCTGTATTGTCCCCTACGCTGTTTAGCGTATATGTGGCCGACATTCCATCCGAGCAGCACGTTAACATAGCCCAGTATGCTGACGACGTGCTGCTTTACTGTACAAATAAACACCCTCGCAGAACCTTCCTCCCCATACAGCGACACCTCCGCCTCATCCAAGAGTGGTGTAGGCGTTGGCGATTGTCCATCAACCCGGAGAAAAGCCGCGCCATACTTTTCACCAAACGCCGCTTTCCCGCCAACTTCCCCACATTCACATACCTTCGCCGAAGGATTGAGTGGGTAGATTCCCTTACCTACCTGGGAGTAAAGCTCGACAAGGGCCTAACTTTTCGGGGACACATCAACGACCTATCAGCGCGGACCAGTGGGGCAATTGCCTCATTGTACCCTATGCTGCGGTCGGGGATGCCAATCCCCTTAAAGCTACGTCTCTTTCGGGCTCTCATTATCCCTATCCTCCTGTATGCCTGCGAAATCTGGGGCATGGCTGCAGACACCCACCTCCTGCGTCTGCAACGTATACAGAATAGAGGTCTTCGAGTAATCTATTCTGTATACCGCAGATTCCCCACGAGACTACTGCACGAAGCCTCGTCCCTCTCGTACGTGGAGGACGAAATTAGGCGCCGGGCAACAAAATTCTACGACCAGTTTCCACAACATCGGAGCGCCCTGGTTAGGTCTCTTGGGGACTATATCCCTAGAGAACGCACGCTTGTGCGACACCGGGTTCCCCGCATGGCTTGCGGGCACCCCCGGTAACACAGGAGCTTCCCCATCAACAGCGCAAGCTGAACTCCTGACAGTCCTTCCAAGAGCAGTTTGGAAGTCCAAAACATTTCGCCAATATCCATATTTGGACCACCCATCAGCAGTGCCCAACGGCAGTTGCATGCTGAAAGTAACATCCAACGAGGAGCATAAAAAATGCTACCTCCCATCAATCCTCAATCCTCATTCTTCACCAGCCATCCTATAACTTCCTAATCCCGTCATGCAGTGGTTAAGCCCTAAAAGGGCAGGTACACGGATGACACATCTCGGGCTGTTCTCAGCCTGCCATCTGGTAGTCTAGTCTAGATAATACTTCTCCCTTTAATCAAGTCACATTGTCCCTTGGTTTAAGCATTTTGAAGGGTGAAAGAGCAGCGGCAGTGTCGTGT
Organism: Tenodera sinensis; assembly: GCA_030765045.1. NCBI lineage: Eukaryota > Metazoa > Arthropoda > Insecta > Mantodea > Mantidae > Tenodera > Tenodera sinensis. The sequence continues at coordinate 21,355,200 of CM060961.1, read as the reverse complement.
CCACCAATCACTGTCATGTTTCTTCTGGGCAGTTACAATCTGGCGGTCGTAAGCCGCGGAAATCCCGCCGCCACGACACACGAAGCCATTCGTTCCATTATCTCAAGCGGCCCACATCGATTTTCGCTTGCCTGCCGTGTTTTTTCGTCCGATATTTCCATGTAAAACACTTATTACTGAGGGGAAATGGGATGTCGCTTTTAAAGCTGCACGACGGCGGCGCTTCAAAGGCTTCGAACCAGTTGACTGTGAATTAACTTTTAATGAAAAACCCTTGGGGGACACAAAAGCGCTGGGAGGGAGGCAGAGGGGGGGGGGGGGGACTGTTCTATTATCAGCGTCATTATTATTATGCTGAGTGGAACAATCGGTACAATGTGTGTACCTCACATCATGTCGGACACGCACGCAATATTACCAAAACATCCCTCACCCACCTACAGCAAAAGTACCTTTCCTTCAACAAGTAGCTATAGGGTGCCCCATAAAGATAGCAATTTAGTGTTTAATAATAAAACAATATGATCATCAGATAGGCCAAATTGACCTCTTGCAACGTTTCTAGTTCGTATGAGTTGAAACCGTTTCTTGTCTAAGCCCTCTAAAACATCTACGTTTAAATATCAATGAAACAAGCAACAATAGATCGTGCTTCACTTGTTTCCCATAGTTACGGAAAAATAACTTTTTTCTCTCCTGTAAGAAAATTGCAGAATTGTTCTATGTAGGTATTAGTGAAGTTTAGAAAACATTGTTTATACAAGGAGAGAATTATTATTTGAAGATTGTGCTATTGTACCTATTTTCTCTAATTAGATTGTAAAGGAATGTGGTTAAGAACACAATGTTTGTCGTGTAAGAGTTTGAGCTTGTGCGTGTGGAAATTCTATATCAAATACATCATTCTACAGTGAACAATACACATTGGATTGTTGTTCGAGTATGTGACAGTTTTACCTCTGCATCCATACGACCATACCATCTGTTAGCTGCCAAAGATACGATGATCCATAATTCGTGGTAACCCCATGGTTCCTACCTGTGTTGGACGCATGCGCAGAGAAACTTTCAGCTGTTATAAAATAAGGAAGCTCTGGCAGTTATGGGCTCGGACTATAAGCAATACTCTCACATTACATACCTATACTCAGCAGGAAAGAGAAAGTAATTTCTTACAACAGTTTAATTTTTCTCCACCACGTACCGAGCAAGATGATTCCACGGTGGCGTGTGAAGCTGGCATTTAAGAGGTCGTGGGTTCGAACTTCCTGACCCATGGGCTTTAGCAAGGACTTCTCTGTACAACCAGGTAAATACTGGGTAGGGTAGTTTCATCCCCAAGTTTCCTCTCTCCCTATATAACTTCACTGATCATGTCATTCATTGCTTCATTCGCTTAGTCTGTTTCAGGGCAGAAAGTGTCAGAAGGAGTTCGGGTGCAATATGGTGGGGATGAAATGCTCCGAGTAACTCCGTCCCCCATCCCCTCCGGACCGTGTCCCCACTGAAAATCTTGAGGCATGAAGAGGCCCCTGTAGGTGGCGCTCTGCGTGAACCGGCGGGGGACCGGTGTATTGGCTGGTGTCGGGGAGTTTAAAACAGGGAAAATGTAGGGACTCTTTAACCTTACTAGACGCATAGCACAAAAGGACATTAAGTGAACACGTGCTCTGGATCAATACATATTCAAACTCTGGTTACAATTAACTATAATGTGCCTCACAGTAATTACTAATCCTTAAAAGCAACATTTAATATGACTATCGTGCCAAAGAAAGTAGAAAACTGCAACCAAAACGTTTGATATGCGCTTTATTCAAACTACCAAGATTAGTAACGTGTTATACATATCAAGTTGCATTAATTTAAGAAACTATGTCTTAGATAAATCAACAGTTTCATATATGATTTCTTATGTCACTGCACAACAAATTATCATATCATTGAATAACTATTCAAACAAAAATTGCTATGACAGTTCATAAAACTAATCGTTTTCCCAATATCGTTTCTAATTTTCAACATAAAAATATGAATCATTACATAATTTATATAATGCATGAAAATTTTTGTTCTCGTTCCCAGTAATGCCTTAAAAAGGTATCTATCTACTCGATACTGTATCTTTAATCAAATATACCTACAAACCCTCAAATATTATTCAACATGGATTTGATTGACTTTTTTTTTTTTTTTTTTTTTTTGTAACTTTTGACCACTTAAATTACCAAAGGCGACCTTTAAATGGGCATGCGCAGGTGTGCTAAAATGTGGTTTGCTTTCAAATGGTGATAAACCCATAAAATTAAAAAAAATTAGGGATTGCGGCACATTCTTTGCTACCTCTAGAATATAGAACCCATTTCCTTAGCAAAAATGACAATTCTTCTCTCTGGAGGTCACTCAATATTGTATATTATGTTAGAAAATATCAATTTCAGCTCAAGGTTGATGCCAAAACCTATCAAATCTGAAGTGATTTCCTATTGCTTCTCGATTTTTATTATTATAATAATCAAGTTCATTATTACTTTCTCTACCACGTATAGTAACTAGAGGAAGTATTACTATATTCCAGAAAAAAAATTGATGTTGAGATTTCACCGGAAATACACGTTTTGAAGCTCCCTGAAAAAAAAAGCATTTTTATAAAAAAATGTGTGTGTCAGTCTGAACAGCTTAAATCAGACGAGAAGTCCGTTAAAAACCAAAGTTGGTATTTAAGTTCAACATCTTTTAAGGATGCGATAAACATTTTAAAGAAAATTCCTCTACCCTAAACCAAACTACACATGGAGAATTATTCTAAACTTTTTATTTTCTCGAAAATGTATAACGATTGATTAAAAACTATATATTTAAGATATTTTTATGACAAACTTCATGGCAATAGCCTATGTAGTCCTATTTAGTCTAGATGCCCTTTGCAAAACTGTTAAACCGTAAGACATAGACCAAATCTTACTGTATCTTCCTAAAACGGTTATTGTCAAATATTTTTTTTAGAAGAGTGAACCATTTCAGATATATTCCTTGTTATTTGTGTGAGTATTGAAATATTTAAACTTTCGTGAACTAGAACACCGTTATTCATGTTTTATATCTTAGCCGTGCAAAGGGAACGGAATCTCAAAGCATAGGAATAAGAGTTTGTAAGAATGGATAGTAGAGAAAGTCATGTGAGTGCTTAAGTTGCAAAGATATACATAAAAATGCAATGTCATAGCGGGGACTTCAACCCATGTTCAAGTGTTTAGAGTAGGTAGGTACTTAGGAGTACGATATTATAAGTCATAACTGAGATATCTTATCTCAGAATAAATTTGAGGACACTATGTTTAAAGGGATAAGGCATATAGGGTATTTAATTCAGGTGCCACAAAAGTGGACTATATAATTTTGTCCATCGAGTGGAATAGTTGAGGGGTTGTCCTCCCCCACTAGGAGGCGCCCTCGACTATTGCCATACCGGGACTAAGTCTCTCACTCACTTAGGGTCGGTGGAATAAGGGGATGATATGATAAGGGTGGTGAATAAGGTTAGGATTTTTTAATTTTGGGTATGGAAACTATTATTTAAGAGTGCGTAGGATGATGAGAATGGGGATAAATGTTGTATGAGTTTTTTTATGCTTATGATAAAGATGGTGATGGTGACGTCACTACTGTGGCGTGACTAAGGAAAAAGACAGGCTACGGCGCAAACTGCAGTGACATCTAGTCTGATCACGGTCCAATGAAGTTAAACCACAATCGCCTGATACATCCATGTTGTAAACCAACATTTCTAGCTGAATTCATACAAAAGATGCCGTTTTATCATGATGGTATACAAGTTAGCCATGTATCAGGCTTCGATTCCCGCCGTAATCAGTCTTTCTCGTTAGCTACGCGTTGTTGGCCTAGCACAAGTCTGGGTTGCTTGTAGCGTTTCCTGGGGTCGATGTCATATTCCTCGAGGCCGCGGATGAACTGGTTGAAGTTGGAAGACACTCGAGCATAGAAGCTATGTGATAGGTTTAGGATGTACTCTGATAAGATAAGGAAGGAAAGGTTGGCGTGGATGTTGTCGTTAGGAATGTACCATTTGGCTGCGGTCGCTGTCCGAAGGTACTGCTTCTGAAGGACTTGAACTGGGTAAAGATTAGTTTTGGCAGCAACTCCCCAGACTTGGCACACGCACATCAGTGCAGGCTGTATTATAAGGTTGTCTCATAAGTTCGTTCGTTTTGCTCGCTACTTCCATCCATAGCGCCTGAAAACACAATCCTCTAAACACTTTTGTTATCATAGTTGCCCAAACGCCGCCACGATTTATAGGTCGACAACCAGACTCACTATCGGGTGTGTAAACAAAGTTTGGCAACTGCTCTGTCATAGCTGTGCTGCGGGTGAGGTGTGCTCCCAGGCGTTATTAGTGATTGAAACGCAACGAGAAACGAAGGAACTCATAAGATAATCTTATACTGTCTTATATAATAGGAACTTATTCCATAAACTCATCGAAGACTTTACTGTAGCATGGGCATCGTTCTGACTTTGGAGGTCAGCGGTTAGACGCAGATCTAGCACCCCTAAGTATTAACTCTGCTGCCAAGTGAAGATCATCCACATCATGGAAGTGCCATCTGGTGAAGCTGACAGCCTGAGAGTTGGTGGCATTGATCTTAAGCCGACAAACCATACTTTCAACCTTTGCGCTGGAGTCGTTGCACTGCAGTGCCATGAGCCGACGATGCCATAGTGATCACAGTGTCGTCAGCAAACAAAGGTTGCAGCCCCGGAGAGGAAGGAGACAGTTAATAAGTTTAGGTATAGCTGGGGCCAAAAAACGCTGCCTTGAGGTACCCCTGGATTGATGCGTAAGGTTGGGACTGGATGCTATCGCTGATGAGAAAAAAGGAGTGGATTGATACGTAACTGTATGAGATGAACTAGATAGGATGGAGTGTCGTAACGGATTAATCGGTGTAGGAGTTCATCATGTCACACTGTATCAAAGGCTGGGGAGATGTTAAGGAAGAGGGCTGCAACCGCACGATGCGAAGGCGTGTAGTGGAGTGCTGGTGGCGAAAGCCAAACTAGTCAGAACGGAGCAGGTTGTTTCTGCAGAGCACATTCTGGAGGCGTATCTGAATCACCTACTCAAACAGCTTGTTAATGGTGGTAGCGCCTTAAAGGCTGCATAGAGTAGGGTGTCGTTGCTGACGGTTTGAAGGGGCGTCGTTATCAGACTCACTTCTTGGAGATCTAAGATTGCAGAGGTATAGTTCCGCAGCACTACCTCAACTTCATTCTTACTCTCGACGTAAACTGGTTCCGGTGGGTGGAAATTGAGTCTAGATGTTCAGTCATCAGTTCCACTTTCTCCCTCATAGAATGGGCAACAGTTGACCCGTCAGAGGTGAGTGAGAAGGGAAGACTTGCTTGTGCAGAGTAACCAGGCGTCACTTCCATTCTTTACAATAATCCTGCAGCTCCATTTTGACGTGCTGGAGGAGGTTTCATTCTTGTTCTTGCAGTGGGTTTTAAGTTGGTTGTGTACTTGCTGCAGTTGGTGTGCCGGGGATTTAAGGAATTTACAGAGGATTTGGAGTATGGCCGTGGACTGAAACGGAGGAGAGGGTAGTGGTCCGAGTAAAGTTGTGGAACGGAAAGGATTTTAGTGTAGCAACGGATGTTTCTGAGAATGGCAATGTGTAATGGTGGACGTCGGTCACCATAGGTGATGGTGGGTGATGCTGGAGCAAGAACAGCGGCGCCTCTTTCCAAGTATCTCCACAGCACCATGTTCCTGTGGTTCTTGGTAGACAAATTCCACAACTGCCCCTTGGCATTTAAATCACTCATGGCTATGGTACACGAACCATGTACAAAAACTGCATTCTGATCGTGCTCACTGATAGGTCTGCCTGCCAGGTGGTATGTAAAGGCAGTAGTAATTCAGGGGCCCTGTGTTGGCCACTTGGACGCCCGTCTCTTTTAGGGCTGCCGTGTATATGGATGGGCTACCTTGTATAGATTTTATATTGTTTTAAGTTACCCTAGAGATAGAAATCGTAGGGGATTAGGTTGGAGGACCGAGGGGGCCATAAATATCTACTAATAATTCTGTCCTGAAATACGCTTTCAGTTGTTGCAGAGTCTTGTTGAAAAAAGGCAGAATCACGCTGCCTATCTTACTCCTATAAAAAGTGGGCAAAACAGTATTCACGCATATACAGGCACCAGCTGCTGACTCAAAAGATTGGCCGTGTAACTGAAAATCTAATCTTGCTCATTAAGTCCCTTCATGAGGAAATGTTTGGTGTATGGTGACCATTAGTGGAGAAAGCTTTCTCAGAGCTCCAATAAGCGATTTGTATCTCTGAGGTAAATTAAAACGAAGTACACAAGACAAACCCATACACCCTGGAAGAATGAAGGCAAAATATCCGCCAGGAAATTACCAGCATTTCTCAACGTGAACTGCGGCGAGTGATGGATAGTTTCCTAAAGAGGTGCCAAAATGTATAGACAACGGCGGTTGCCAGTTTCAGCATCTCCTTTCATAAAGTTGGTAAGTAAAGCCTTTAAAAGTACTTTTAAAAATGTTGTATAGTTTCTTCTGCGCCTTTCTACGATAGCAGCAGACGGGAACGAGTGCCGAAGATGAGGACAGGCAAAACACTGGGCAGCCGATTCGGAACGTTTTTGCCCTCCTGTATATTCAAGTTGGGTAGATAGGGGCTATTTGTTTTTTTCTTTCTTTCTTTTTTTTTTTTTTTTCTTTTTATTGCTTATGCGGGAAAATGACTATCAAACTAGTTGAAATACCTAAAAATTTTCAATTTTAATATTAACGGGAGGTATGTAGCTAAAACAATGATACTAATGCTTGTTTAAAGACTGTGTAATGTTTTCAGAACTTGTTGATGTGGCAGTTTTATTATGCTTCTTGTTATCTGAGATGCATTTTCTCAAAACGTGCTTCAAATATTTAATTGAAAATGTTAGTTGTCTCGAAAGTATAAGATAATTCTGTGGATCGGAATATTTTATGTATTATTGTGTTTGAGATAAAAAGTATATTGACATAGTTCAAAATCCGTTAAGAGTAAAATCTCACCAACGTTTAAGTAAAACGTTTATTGAAATTCTAGTCCACAGGATTATGCAATAACCTTTGCTATCAAACTGCCGAATATGATAACTGTAAATGCAACACTTTTGCAGAAAATGCACCTCCAAGTTGACAAAATGTAAACTGTAGAAAAGTTGAGTTTAAGATTTACCTTGGTTTTCGTTGATGCTCAGGTGCTTCAAGGGTAAAAATACAAAAATAGCTCTTTTACAGAAGTAAAAGAACTGTTGCACTCATATGACTTTCCCTGTTCTTGTACTAACCATTGTTGCGAATTTTTATTCCATTATCTTCGTGTTAATTGAGATAAAACTTTGCATAAATTATTTTACTGTTGATTGTCTTATAGATGCAAGGGGAATATTGGAATACAGTAGACTTTGACCGACAGTCAAATCTTTTAAAGCTTTAAAATTCCGTTCTCTTTGGACGATCAAAGGGTTAAAGTAAAAAACGACTCATTTGAGAAAAATATGTATTAAAAAACTTACACTAATCACAAAGAATATCTCCGAAATGTTTCACTACACAAAATGCGTCTGGACATAACTTATTCGCTTTAACGAAATTACATTTTTTGTACAGTAAGATTTGGTTTATCTCTTACGGTTTAGCATTTATGCAAAAGTCATCTAAAGTAAACAGAACTACATAGGCTATAGTAACAAAAAGAAAAACAACTTTAAATTATACATTTCATTTTCTGTGAAAATTTCTTAAATATATGGAATTTTAATTAAAATGTTTGACCTTTTTTATAAAATCAAAATTCTCAAAAAAAAATTTTCATTTAAAAGGTGCTGTAGGGTGTAATTTTCTTGTAAATCCTTGAAAGATTAAACTTAAATACCAACTTTTCGTATTTTGGGTTATGTTCACAGATACACACACAAACACGAACCTTTGTTCTAAACATTCTTCCTTTGTATACGGGGGCTCATAACAAATTTTTCCAGTGAAATGTCGTCATTTGTTTGGGTCGATTACAATACTTTCCTTACCTGCTATAGGTGGTAGAAAAAGTAAATATCAGGCTTCTTATTAGTTTGGATAAGTTTTTCTTTGTGTAACTTTTTCCTTATGTGGGAATAAAGTCTAATAAAGTAGCTAAAATCTGAAGAAATTAGCAATTTTGATATCGAATGGATACCCTTAAATTAATGTGTCACCTCTGAGGAGAAAAGATGGTAAAATATCTTCCAGTTAGATCAGATATCTTGCAGTATTGATTACATTTCAGAAAAACGAAGACACAATTGGAAAAACAGCGCAAGACAACACCATTATAAATGGCTTCCTCCACAAGTGGTTGTCCCATTCACCAATAATGGAATACTCTACTCTGCCTCATGTTACTTAATTTATTTCTGTTAGATTACACAAACAAAGGTTTATATTACATCACTTGTAACAATTTCTTACTTCCCACATACTCTACGTCTGCACACGTAATGAGAATTTGATGTATATGTCGATAATAGATATATATTGAATGATGGATTGTTTTCTAAAACCAATTACAATCTTCTGCATATCTCTTGATCTAGAATCATCCTTATAGCAGTTGACAATCACAACTTATGCCGAATAAACATTGTCATTTAAGGGAGAACTATTTGAGACGCTTATTTAAATTTAAATGAATGTTATGCAACAAAATTATAATGGCAGTAATTATGATACGAGTATGTTTATGAAATCCGCTTCGCTCGTTTTATAATTTTCATCTTAATTATCATTATAGTGAAACTTTATAGAACTACTTATATTCGAGCAAATAGTTATACATTATTTTTAATGTTCTACGCTTACCTGAGTCATTGGGATGTGCACGCAGATGCCACTGTGACAAAAGCAAAGCCCAGTTCAATTACTTTTTGATCAATTTTTTCTTCCAAAGCTGAATTCATAACAAATCTCTTACGAGTGTTAACACTTCTACAGTCTCGTGATATTCCAACTCAACTGTTATCTTCTCGTAAACTTGAGTCATTCCTTTTTCTCTTTCTTCACTTTCTCTGTCTCTCAAACTTCGACGATACAATCACTCAACATTCATTAACTGTTTCGCTCTTTTCTTCGATGCGACCGCACTCACGCAACACACACCCACCCACACACTAAAATTAAAACTAAAAATAGCCACCCCCGACGACACATGCCTGCAACTACAAAGTTCTCCGCTCCACCAGCAAGGATAATGTATCACGGACCTTTCTCGAACTTCTACAAATACGCCGGCTGCCGCACTGTTCTCAAATAATTTGGAAGACCCTTTGTGTTGCCGCTAATTGTCACGTGTTGACAAACTGTGGTGCGTGGCAGCCCGACCTTGAACGTCTTTGATGCACGACCCCTAGCGTTCTTTGTCGTGTGCTGCCGCGCTCCGCCAAAATTGTGAAATTAAGGCTATGTATTTTGATTTTCTCCAATCCATAAATTACACATATAATTTTTGGTACAGGTTTCTTGATTTTTGAGGCAATAAATTACTAGTTACATAGAACGCCTTTATAGAAATTTTCGGCGGTGTAAGTTGCATCTCACTATCATTTGTGTCCGACATTTTTACTTTTTCAAAACTCGCACTTGTTCAATTAAACGTGCGAGAATCGTGAAGTCATTTATTTAAACTGATTGACGATTAAGATGGAATAAATCTGAGGACTCGATATACGTTGGCTGTTCATTTAAGTTTACCATGATATCCTGAATGAGCAATTTGTCCAGCCGCTGAATTTAGAATTGAACCCGCCTAGTACTTCCGCAGAGGTGTATGACGTGCATGATGGAGAAGTTGCCTACTGAACTAGGCGTTAAGTTTCAACAGTGAATGTTCCACGTCTGAGCAACAGATGGTACTCTAAACGGCACGTGTCTTCCCAAAATCTCTCGAACTGTTTTCTTCGGTCAATATTGAAGGTCCGTAGGCAACAATGTAAATAACAGTACTTGTGTGTGACGTTGATATGATTATACAATAGAGATTAACACCTTTATTACTTTTTCCACTCGAATAATAAATAGGCCAACGTTTGAAGGCGTGAAGAAAAGAAATTACGAAATATTTTAAAATACAATTTTAATACGAGAAGATTACAAAGCTATTCAATTTTGGGGGAGACCAGCTTCATCAACTGAAAATTATTAACTTTGTAGTTTTGTCCATATTTGAAAGTGTGATGTGTTGCACTCGCATGACTTTCTCTACTCTTGTACTAAACATTCTTACAAACTCTTACTCCTCGAACTTTTTCGTGTTACTAAAGCTTTGAAATTCCGTTCTCTTTACACGGCTAATATGTTGAAAAATTAATAACGATATTCTATTTGACGAAAGTTTGTTTTCCAAAACTCTCACAAATAACGACGAATATTTTCGAAATGGTTCACATTACAGTAGGAATTATTCCGATCTAAATTGTGTTTTAACGCGATCAGCATGTTTTCTGCAGCAAGATTTGGTCTATATCTTGCGGTTTAGCATAAAAAGATCTAACATATGGCATTTCAATCAATATCGTTAGACCCATTTTTGAGAAAGTCAAAATTTTCGAAGAATTTTCCATGTAAAGGGTAGTTTAAGGTCGAGCAATTTTGTTAAACATTTTCGTGTCGCTCGTTTAAATAAACTAGAAGGTTTAAGTGCACTTAGGGGTCTCCCAGACCCTTAGTGACCACTGGAGGGCTAATTGATTTGTCTTTCCTTTTTCAACCCTAGACACACGTAAATTAGTTTGTTCTTCTATATTGCACGGGTAGTTTGGATTATTCAGAATGTTAAATCAGAAGTTTGGCCCTTGGTTTTGCATGTTCACTGGTTACAGCTGTAAGATTTGGACTTATTTTCATTTGCAGCCTTTTTTTCGACGCTCATGAAGAATACTCCAGTGTTAGAAATATGAATAAAATTAGGGAAGTGTTTGAAGATATTAGTATAACCCTCCCACTCCCCGATCTGTGTGGGGTAGTAACCTGAAAGACAAAGCTTACGAGACGGGAGACGTAGTATTGGGATGGTTTAAAAAAAGAACACACACAAAAATTGAAACATCGAAATTTTATGTTTGTCCTCTATGCACTCCTATATGTATTTTTTCATCGTGAAGGTTTGTATGATATCCATATTAGTATACAACGAAAAATTCACATGGTGAAAATAAGTTAGACGATAATTTCTGTAAATATTTATCTCAGCTAGCAAGAAGATACATGGATAAGAGTGTAAGAGCGGTTAGTACAGGAGTAGAGAAATTCATGTGAGTGCAACACATCAGATTTTTATTAGTAGGAAATACGTTTTCAGAATAGCTATGAAGGAAAATTAAAGTGATAAATATAACACGAGTTTAATATGTGTAATTGGGACGGTGGTTGAAAGCGAGCGAGCGAGTAAGCAAGCACGGTCAGAAGAATCCCTTCAACAGTCAGGCATTTCAACATATCTCCTTTAAAAGTTTGAAACTCTGCTCGCAAGCAGGCACTTTCTCGAAGCCGCTGGCTCAAGTTGACTACTCCGGTTAAAAGAGACCTCCTTGTACAATAAATACTCATAAAAATGGAAAGCTCGTTTGCAGCAGCGAGTTATTATAAAGTTAGCCGCTGAATTTAACTTTCAACAAGTGCCAACTGCAAAAATTCAAAAACTTGCTCTCGCTCCCTAGTTTTAGCAAAGTTGGCAGCACTGATACATGCAGCAGCTTTGTAAACATCTCTAGTTGCAGATTTAGTGTTCAACTTTCCTACTGGCATTGTGTTGTAAAGCTTGCAGCACGTGCGGAAGTTTAACAGCTATGCTAATATTACATACAATATTCTTGTAATTTAATAATCTAATCTGTTACATTTACAAGCAATTCAGAAACAACTGCATTCCACTCAAAAATAAAGTAGTCAGACTTAACCGAAAATATATTATAGGTTTATTAATTTCTCAATTATTTTATTTCCTTACTTTTTAATTCAACGTCAATCTTGTGCAACTCAAATCAACACAATTACACTTACAAGTTTTTCTACATGGACTATTACACTTAAGCTTTCCAACACTAACTCTGTTATTAATAAAAGCTGCTGGGGTTACCGGTCATGCGCAGTTGCTTTCGGACATGTTGTCATTTTCTTCCTGAAGCTACCAGAAGCTCTAATTAATAATTATCGCCGTGAAAGCTTCAAATCCTACATTAACTCTCTTACTTTTCTCGTCTCCATGGCAACATCACCTCATGCCAAGGATAATTCAATTATGGATACTTCCCAAAGAAGTCTGAACCAATGTCACAGTATGTTTCGAGGTCCAATGAATCTAAAGAAGTACTTATAAGTAAAGACCCTGTTTTTTGTGTGTGTGTGTGTGTGTGTGTGTGTGTGTGTGTGTGTGTGTGTGCGTTCGATCCCAGGGACCCATATGTATTTGTAGTGGACGAAGCGGCGTCAGAGCGGGATTTCTCCGGGTTTTCCGGTTTCCCTCGCCACTCATTACTCCCGTCATCCATTTCGCTTGAATTTCATTTTATCCTCTTCCTCACTATCATACCTGGTGTTTGGCTGACCACCCGCTTCCAGGTCTTCACTCTGTCTGGTCCATAGGTTTGTCTGTTCGCCAACAGGTGTCTGACCCTAGGTACAGGATTAAGAATTTTCACATACACATAAGCTCCTTTTGCTAACCAAAATTCAAAACTAGCATTACAAACTGCTCTCAGGGTACTGTCATAATCATAAGAATTAGCAGCTTGTGTGTGTATGTATGTTGGTAGACTGGAGTGGCAAGTGATACAGGGAATTAATACACTGGGACACGTAATCCTTGCAGGCAACAGCTTGCACTTAGAGCACGACTGCCTGCATGCGGTGACACATGGCGTCGCAGTGATTAATGTCTCTTCGCCCTCTGCATCCCAAGGGATACGATCCCGGGTCAACCACTTCCGTCACACATTTTATTTTTCCAACGTCTGCACACGTTAAGACGAGAAGTTTCTCTAGAACTGTCTCTCCAAGCTTTCCAGCCTGATACCTCTGCGATTGCTTAATGTGTTTGCATTTCTTATAAACAACTAGTATTTTACACCAATATAAATAAAACATTTATGTACAAAGAGTGCCAACGAAAATCTCGCGTCTGTCACATTTATCGTAACACGAAAGCATGGCCATTTCATTGGTTGCTTTATGCTATGGTTTTAACGGCATCTACATTTTTTTATAGCAAGATTAGGTCTTCCTCTTACAGTTTACTACTTACACAAGTCATCAAGATTAAACATGACTTTATGGGCAATAACCAGGAAACTCAAAACATACCATAAATATATCTTAAACATATGACATTTTAATCAAACTTGTATATTTTTTCCATGCAAAGCGTAGGAAAGAGGAATTTTCTTCAAAATATTCATGTCGTATTTACATTTAAATACTAACTTTGGTTTTTAATTTTTGAGTTATGCTGTCCACAAAGAAACGCAGGCAAACACACGGATATTTTTCTAAACCTGCTCTTCAGGGGCCCTCAAAACATATTTCCAGCGAAGTCCTTACATCGAAATTTTGGCTGGAATACAATACTTTCCCTACCTGCTATACATAGTAGAGAAAATAAAAATAATTGGCTTAATGTTTTAGAGCTAGTTCTCAACAAGAGTAGGTAATGATAGAGATAGGTAATGTTACACGTTGTAGAGCTCTTATAATAATTATGTTGGTGGAATAAGATAGGAAGCTAGGAGCTAGGAGCAAGCTAGCTATTGTGATAATTATTTAGAGCAGAGAGAATGCATTCCGGCAGTAGGAAACGCCTGTCACCGGTAAATGGATTATCGTGTTTTAGCTAGAGTCTACGACAAGGGAATTCCCTTCAGGAACGTCCCCGCATCGCGCCAGGTCTTCCTGGAGCTCTGCCAATTTAACAGCCCGGACGAATACTCACTCGTTCGTTACGTATCTGCCTACATACATGTATATTCTCCAGCTTCAGCGACGCGACGCTAGAGGAAAAACTGCCATTCGACGCATTCACTATATTATACTGCTGTCGATACCTTCCTCTGCGTTTTTATTACACTTATCTACTTCTGGAACATTCGCCTGAAACGTGCCTTCTTCACCTGCACGCCAACACTACCATGTTGTAAAATACCACGGGGGCAAATACGTTTTATTACTTTTTACCTTGCGTCATTACGGAAATGCTTGGAAGGAATAGCATATCCTAGAGTTAGAGCGACATCACACCTGTGTGCTGGTAGCAGCACTGAGTCAGGCGGCTAACGGTGATCCCGGCACGGGACTGTTTGCTTCTGTTGTACAGAGCTTTTAAACCGCTCTCTGGCGGGGTAATAGATAGCAGCTGATTTATATTTGAGCCCTACTAGCTTTCTCAAATTGGTACTTATATACTCAGCCATGCAAAGGATGACAAAGATGCAGTATTCGCTAGAAACAAAACAACTGATCTGTACAAAGAAAATGCATGCGGCGTAACGGTTAAAAACAAAGAATCGTCATGTTGTACTTTGTCATCTAATACCCGTATGGCAAAGTAATTCACTACATTTTAGTTACACAAATCAAAACACTTTTGTATACGGTTTTCATATGCATACCTTGTTCCACCTGTTTTTCTTTATTTATTACTGTATTTATTTCATCACGGTTTAGAATGCAAAGATCAACTAAACCCATGAGTCTATAATTCAATTCCAACAACTTTTCCACAATCGTTGTGTGACTTTTGCCCCGCAGAGATTTACTATATTCTGAATTTGTAACATTTCTTCTCATTTATTCCACTGGGTGTTAGAACATTTATTCAGCATTTGTTGGTGATGAGGTAAATAAACAAAAACTTACTTGGTAATATATATTTTGAACGACGTCATGAATTAGGCAATAGTTGCAAAACTTCCTGTATGGACATCCTTGGTAATATCGCTAGTGTCAACGCCTCTAACACACAGCTTTCGTTGCCAGAAGGACGGCTGGAACGTTGCCACGACAGAGCAGGTGGCAAAGTCCCTACATTTTACCAGTTAGAAGCACCCCGGCGGAGACTAGTTCAGCCCGTTTCCTCTCCCATCCCTTCGGATCAGTACTCCAAGGGGGGGAGGGAGGAGAGTTATACGTAAACGGACTACCCTCTCACCTTGGCGTTGTATCATCCGACAACCGGCGTATTTGTAGAAGTTTGAGAAAGGTCCTGGCTATATAAGGGCGCGGAGGTAAAGAGTTTGGAGTCCATCAGTTTTTAGTGTGTGTGTGTGTGTGTGTGTGTGTGTGTGTGTGTGTGTGTGTGTGTGTGTGTGTGTGTGTCAGCTGCGAAAGGAAGATAGCGAAACAGTTAATGTGTGTCGAGTGATTGTATCGTCAAAGTCAGCTGTTTGAGAAAAAAAAAACTTGAAGAGAGAAAGGAGTGAGTCAAGGTTACGAGAAGAAATCAGCTGTGAGCTATATCACGGAACAGTAGACTGTGGTAAAAAACTGTTGTGCATTTAGTTCTGGAAGAAAAAGAAAAGTAATTGAACTCGACTTTTGTCATTGCCATATTATCATTACTATATTATGTTGTCTGCTTAGAGACAAGCGGCAGACGCGGGTCCCAGTCCCGGTACTGGTGGGGAAATTTTCTCCTGCTGGAAGACCTGATCCGGGGTGCACTCAGCCTCATCTGGTTCCCGAGGCGTTAATGGAGGAGCTGCTTGATTGAGAACTAGCAACCCTAGTTGCATAACTGGCCGGAAGGACCGGGGCACTGACCACATTCCACCTCCAGTACTGCACCCCCACTCATTATACCTGTAGTAAGTCAGATGAGGGACGCAGCAGGCCTTGGTCTGATAACGGCTGTTACGCTATGGCTTATTTTATCCTTATCATCTACTCTAAAATTCATTATACGTTTTAAGAAAATGGGAATGCAAGTCAAGACCTCCTGAATCTGAGCATTATCAAGCATCCTTAGATACAAGTACTCCGTGCACAGTGATTAATTTGAAGTGACGCAAAATGAGAGTTCATTTGTTACTGTATGTACCTCGCTTTGTTCCGAAGAGGAAAGGTCAAGTGAGAAAAAGGTTTTGAATTGCATGTGTATAAGGTAACGCGCCATATTAATTCCCAAAGGTCGTCTAATTAGGAAGGGATTCGCCGTTCCATAACGAGCAGCAGTGTATAGCGATAGTTTCACATAGCCAGTGTCTGGTTCCCAACTTACACAACTTCGGGCAAAGGGATTGTTTTCGACCTGCTTGAACATTTGATTGCCCTTGACTATATCGGAGAGAATCGTTCGGGTGAGCAGAGTTGAACAAAAGGGCATACTTTTGTTTCACTTGGGCAGCGATGCGAACACATTGCGTTGCTAGGAGATGGCTAACGAGGTACACAGACTACGGCGCGAACTGCGATGGCTTAATTCTCCCACTTCAGTCACGGTCCAAAGAAGAAAAACCACAGTCGCCTAATACATCCATATTCTGAACAACCAAAAAAATTGCTCATTGAATTCCTACAAAAGAGTTTTATCATGGTGATATATAATCTTAGCCATGCATCAGACTACTGTAACTCCAATTCGCGCCACAGCTGTCTCCATCCGACCATGTGGAAATGGGCGATACTCCACCTATAATACCGGTAAAGAACCTTATACCATATTCGAATTCGGGACCTGTTGAATGTGAGGCAGACAGGCTACCCCACATCACAGAAGTGGGCACACTAAGTTGCATTAATACTGTGACGCCGGCCGCGGCACACAAAAGTCGGGCTGTCCCACCACACTGGTGGTAAGCGTATCAAAAGCGCTCAAGGTCAAGATTTCCCTCAGCCCTCGCACGAGCAAACACGTGACAACAATGAGCGCGGCGCGGCATGTCAAAGCGGATTTTCCGGATTATTCGAGAAGTGTCTGGCAGCCGGCTTATTTGTAGAACTTCAAGAAAGATCCATGTTTACGTCATTGTCACTATATAAGGAGGCGAAGCGAAGGCTTCTCTTACGTGGAGGATGAAATTAGGTGCCCTGATTAGGTCTCTTGAGGATTATGAACCCAGAATATGCCGTTTCAGGCGACATCGGGTTCCTCGCATGCCAGGTTATACTAGAGCAACCTCATCAACAGTTGAATTTGAGGTCCTACACTATTTCCCCAGCGACCCTCGATTCCCTCGCGCAGTGGAGAACACACACTAATCGGTTACCATATATTTTAATAACACTCGTATTTTGGTAAGCAATTGTCATTCTCTAAGCAGCTGAACTTTGAGCTATTTGATTTTTATTACCGAATTTACTGTTGTGGTAATATACTTAACTTACTATTGTTCTAAGTACACTAACTTATATTAATTGCTTATCGTAAACGGATAGTTTTCCTTCCTATGTGCTTCTTACAGTCGTAATATACATCGATTTTAACATTTATTGCAGCTTTGAGCGATTAATCACGATGTTAAATTAGTATTTTCAACGGAAAGTCCTAGCTACTTCGTTTCTTGGGGTTGTATATAACAAATTTAGAATTTAAATGCAATATACAGGATGTTAGAGGTGTCACTGGAGATATTTATACTGGGAATTAAGGACAGCATAATTAACAATATTACATTAGTATTTGCTTCATTTTGGAGTTGTTAATTTTGCTTTTTAAGAGTAGCGTGTTTTGAATTAATTAATCCCTTGAAGTAGACATGCCAGAGTGGACCGGTCTCATGATAACGAATGGTGTATCTTGTAGATCGGTGTGTGGTGGACGGCTAGCCTTCAAGGTCTCATACCATAACGTCTTGCTTCGTCATGTGTACTAGAGGGATCAGTGCAGTTCGCCTCTGTGACGGGCAGATGGTGTTATAATGTTATCAAGCACATCTGCTTCCTTTATCTGTGGATAGATGGCACAGTATTCACTGTTAGCATTTATTTTCTTCACATTGCTCTTTTACACTTAAGGTAGAACTTTTGGGTCGTGTTATTAAATATCCAATGCGATATTTACATTGACGACTGAGGGAAACAACGAAAAGGTCCTATCAGAATAGTCAGACTACGGGACTTGAACCGGGACCTCCCTAATGGGGGCCATATACGTTACAGTCTGCGACATACCACTTGGTTGATGCTATCTGAGACTTCTTCGGGAATACGCATTTTCATTCATTTATTGACTTATTTGGTGCAATCTAAACAACCAAAATTGAAACTACTCCGTTGGGGTTACCTAGCAATGTGCCAATAATGCAGTACCTCCGTCACGACTAAAATTGTGATGACGGATCTAATATTAATACAATATTTCAGTTAATACTAGGATAAGATACAACGCTGAGGCTTATCAGATAATTATTTGCTCGTGAGAAATTAGAATACTCGTGCTCGTGTAGTAAACTTCTCACTCAAGTCTATTTAAGCCACTTACAAATAATTGTTTCCGCTACCCATGTTCTGCATAGAGGCATTTCAGCGCATGCGTCGTGCGTGCGCGAGAGTGTGTATTTGTGCCTGAGAGAATGACTAGCGGAAACCTTTCCTATTATGCAGATTTCAATCTGGGAACGCACTGAGACAGATATTTTCAGCTTGAGGGAAGAGTCACAGTATCGATCATACTGAAAAACCAATTTCTAGACATTCTGGTCTCGTCCGCTTTACGTACGTACTTTAAAAGTTGGGAATGAAAAGAGGCGGTCGATTCTAGTTGGGTATTCCCCGGACTCTCAAGTACGATGAGAAACTGTGTTGACTTTCCAAGTCTTTGAGCTGGGCTCGGCTCGGCTCGGCTCGGCAATCAGCGGCCGGCGTGACCACAATGGCCCATCAACCACAACAGCTCTTCTAAAACTTCCTTAATTCTTACAAATATAGAGGGCTTAATTACAGTCCGTCGCTTAGAAATACGACGTGTTGCACTCACATGACTTTCTCTACTCTTATACTAACTATTCCAACAACTTATTCCTCTCTCTTCATGTTAGTTGAGGTAAACATTTGCAGAAAGTACCTTTTATTTGCCTTAAAGTCTCTTAAAAAATTTTAATCAAAATCGCTGTCATTTTTGAGAAAATCAACATTTTTCACAATTTTTCCAGTAAAGAGTGATTTAGGATGGAGTAATTGTCTTAGAAATCTTCGTGTCGCATCCCTGAAAGATATTAAACATATACCAAATTTAGTTTCTAACCGACTTTTCAATTTTGAGTTATGACACACACGCGCATGCGCATGCGCACGAGCACGCGCACGCACACAACTTTTTCTAACATTTTTTTTTTCTATTCAGAAGGCCTCAAAACATTTCCAATGAAATATTGACAACGAATTTTTGGGTTGAATACAATACTTCTACTTACTATACGTAGCAGAGAAAGTAAAAATTAATTAGAGTGGTGAACATGTAATGGCACAGTAATTTCAAGTCAGGCGAAGCGTTGAGTCTAAGAGACCTAAAAGACAGTACTCGCTTGCTTCGTAGCAAAGTAACAATAGACGAATCGGTCATCATTTGAGACTTCCCCAGGAGTTACTTAGATGTCTTTGAAAACACCACGCATCAGGTTCTTAGTTCATAGTCTTCTTGTAGATATAATGGGATTATGGGAATACACTACTAAGTGATACTAGTGTTTGATAACGTGTTCCCCTGTCTGCGGACTTATGGCGCCTCTTTCTGCTGTCAATTAGTACAGTGACAATGTTCTCTCCGGGTATGCGTGGGTGCTGACAATAGGAAACAGTTTAGCTGAACAATAAATTAAACGGTGGCTGATAAATGAGCTCGGAGATTGTGGAATTAAACCGTTTCTCTTTCGCACATGCAAACACATTTCTAAAATATACTTTTCCTGATGTTCAAGGCGCTTCAAAAGGTATATTTCAAATATAATTATTGTTACCAAAGTATGGGTTGCAATGCAACTCTTCTTCCACTACTATAGGTAAGCGTTAGAGAAGGCAAAGATAATAGAAAGGTTTCATATACTAGTTTGTGTGTTTTTATGGACTGTTACTGTAGTTTTCTTTATTATTTCGCACCATTTAATCAGAACACCGAGGGTGATGGCTCCGCTGTAAAGTGTAAGGCTCGCATTTGGGAGGTCCAAGGTTCGATTTCCGGTGACCACCCATTGCAACTATGGGTTTTTTTCGTTGTTTCCCCGGCTCGATAGGCGAATACTGGAGTAGTTCGACTTTCCTGTTCCTCACTTGTAAGTACTCTATGTAAGTCGCCCTTGGGGTATTTATCTCTGATGTGAGATTCCCTTGTGGTTAACCGGGAAAAAGTACGAGTCAGCTGGGGAATTTAATGTTGTACTGGCAAATTGCCCGTGGTAGCTTAGTTGTTAAAGCAACCGCTCGATAAGCGGCAGATCCGTGGCTCAAATCCCGGCAATGGCATTCAATTTTTCAGTTTCTGATTCAACCTCTTAAACATTGCCCACATACGGCTTGTGTGTTTAAAAACACCAGCAGTAGGCTTGTTGGCATAAATAAATAGTGAAAATATATTTACTGTATTTTTTTGTACACATAGAAAAATTGTGGGGGGGGGGGCAATGTAACTCAAAAATGAAAAGACGTTTAAAAACCATACTTGGTATTTAAGTTTGTCTTTCAAGGACGCGACACGAAGGTTTTGAAAAAAAAAATTGCTCCACTCTAAACTACCCTTTACATGGAAAATTTTTAGAATTGATTTTCTTGAAAATGGCTGACGATTTTGATTGAAATGACATGTTCCAGATATTTATGACAAATGAAATTTATACTTTGAATTTTCTGTTTACTCTAGATAACTTTTGAGTAAGTCGTAAACCATAAGAGATAGACAAATTCTTTACACACAAAACTGTAGATCTTGCGAAATCACAATTTATGCCGGAATAACATTTGTTGTAGAGTGTATCATTTCGGAGATATTCCTTGTTATTTGTCAGTTTCGGAAAACTGCAATATCGTTTATTTTTACATGTTAATCGTACAAGGAGAAGGGAATCTGAAAGCTTTAAAACATTTGACTATCGCTCAAAGCCCACTGTTTCCATATTCCCCTTGTATCTACAAGGAAATAAGCAATAATATAATTTCTGCAAATGTTTCTCACCTAAGACGAAGATACAGAAATAAGTTTGTAAGAATGGTTAGTACAAGAGTAGAGAAAGTCGTGTGAGTGCAACACGTGTGATTTTGCAAACAAGGTGCAAAGATTCGTTTTATTGCGAGCTTTAACATTGACTGAATTTGCATTGGTAATACCGAGTTAGATTATCAGCGGGAAGCGGTAAATAATCACAAAGACGTTGATTATCGTGTTCAAGAGCTAAATAGTCACGGTATCGTGTTACGTTATTGGTGCCTTGGTTAGCGTAAAGAGACGCATGCGCAGAACTCGTCTAGCGCAAGCACTATAAGGTCTGAACGAACTGCGCAAGCTGTATAGAATACGGTACAAAGGCAGTAGAGAAAAGGACCATAATAAGGCGGTACATAAAGGCAAAAGAAAAGGTGGATGATCATTTCAAGGAAGATAAGATCTGAGAGAGGCAACTTTTTAAAACTTTCCGCAAAGATTATTAAGCTCAGCTCGTATGAAGTTCTTTACAAAATTGTTTCTGTAGAAAACTCAAGCAGATCGTTTACCATTAAAGCTTCGTGAAACATAAAACACGATTTTTGTACGAGCAGCTCACCTCAAAGTGAAAAGAAATTTCGTTTAGAACACATGGCTTACATTATGTGGGCTATTGTACCCGCCTCTTTCTCAAGTTGCAATTATTCTGCTGCAATTTTACCTACTTGAGTGTATCTCGAGATGAATATAAACACGTAGTAAACAAAAGATAAAAACGAAACTCGTGGAGTTTGAGTTTACAGTGTAATTTTCATATATCAAGGTTGATATGTGGTTTATAAAAGAATTACAAGAAGTCAAGTATTCTCTACACTGTGTCTATTATAAAGTGCATCATGGCGTCATTATTCCGAGTTAATGTTTTGAAGCGAGTTTCAGCTCTGAAAAACATACGACAGGGTAGTTGCGTAGCCAGCAAGAGGTTCAGTCTGCCCACCAGCAGGCCATGAGTCTTTTTCGGCGCAGAACATCAGCTTGAATCATTACAGAAGTGAAATTTTATTTTACATTATTAAATGTTGTATAAATATCCTTTAATTATAGTATTTATTTTTATTTAGCGACTTTTAATTTCAGATTTGGCGGCTTTTGTGTAACACTAGTTGGCAACAGTGACATGTGAATCACTAGCATACATGAACATGATAGGAATATTTACATAGCACATTCCTTTAGATGCGCAAACACTAACGAAATTGATCATAAAACGTAACCAAATAATTGTTTGCGAGTAAAGTAAAACATAAAAGGTTAATTCCTGTTAGATAAGCTTATCAACACCGTACTGTAGAAATACAAGGATTTCATGGACCTTCAATAGTTTGAGGGTGAGTTTGGAAGGATCGCGTCGTAAAGACCGCCATCTGTTGCTGAGACATGGAAGATTCCCTTTTTAAATCTTAGCGCCTTGCTGATAGGCAACTTCTTCGACGCGCAAGTCATACTAGGACTGAATTCTAGGTTCAGGGGCCAAACAAATGACGTCATCCAGCTTGTTGCAAACTTCAGTGAGCATACAGTATTTTTAAGGATTTGTTACACAACTCGTGTCAATTTCATGCTATTTTAAGTACATAATTGTTTTAATTGCAATGCTATGTAAATAGTTATAATTAGCCGCAGACTGAAGTATAACAATGAATGTCCAATACCAACGCTAAGAACACTGTATACGTCAGTCCCGTTAGCGAACTTATTTTTAAATAAACAAAACGATTTAAATCAGACGCGAAAATGCATTGCCTTCGATTACTTGCCTCTGATATTTACAAATTGCTATAATGGCGGAAAACTGAGTCGGAATTTGAAGAGACGTTGCAAACGATTTCAAAATTATGATTATTATTTTCAAAATTATTACACGTAAGGTCAAGAATATCTTTCAATATTAAGTATAATTGCTAATATAAAGCAGTTCTCTTACTTTAACACTGGAATTTCTAAGAGCCCTTAACTCTCTTTCAAGGTGGACCGCTTTTTTCACCGACCATTTTTTTTTTCACGTGTTAAGGGCAATAAAGATGCACATAAGACTGCCAAAAAGCTATGGTAGCTTTCATTGACACAGACTGACACAGCTACCAACCAATAGTCATGACAATAACAGAACTGGTCAACCTTCAGAAAAGCTCTCCAAGCTATTGAACTAACAGCGCTTCTGTAAACATTAAGCAGAAACTCTGCAGACCTTTTAGAATGTAGTCTACTAGGAAAAGAGGCAGATTTGCAATCTTCGTAAGAGCTCGACTGTCACGAGAAAACAAAACCTTTATAGGACAGAGGTTAAATAATTTTGAAAAGATTCATAACTACAAATAGGACGGGCATAGAGACGTTATGATTGATGTTCCTCATATCTTCAACAGATCTCTTAAAATTATATATTCACAGTGGTTTGTGTTACGAAATCACTAGCCGAAATTTCTGGCGTTGGCTGTAGTTTAACGACTTAGACTTATTCACAAAAATATTCAATACCTACGTTTATACAGGCACTTAAACACTTAGGGTAGCACAAATAAATAAAAACTTGGGGAACGCACTATGCAAACGGACAGTTAAACAATCAAATTCTACAGGAACAAAATCGAGTAGAGAAAGCCGTGTAAATGTAATACGTTTCATTTCTTTTTCAATCATATAGAAAACTGTATGAATTTCTTGTAAAAGCTGGAGTAGAGAAGGACATGTGAATCTGTTATGTAAAAGAGAAGCAGGTAGAGAAAACCATTAGAATGTAACAGGCTGCATTTATGTAGTGTATACAATGGCGAAATTGACCCACATTTAATATTTTTCACGGACGAGACTTGGTTCCACCTTCATGGATGTGTGTGCACAAAATAATCGTTATTGGAGCTCTGAAGAACATAATACTGTTCATAAAATACCCCTTATGACAAAATTGGTGTATGGTGCGACAATAGCGGAGAAAGAGTTATAGGTTCAATTTCTTACCGAGTAAACAGTTGACGTCTGTGCATACCTGAATACAATTCTGCTTCCCTTTTTAGACAATTAACAGACACAGAGCGTAATTTTGCCCTTTTCAACAAGACTGCTACAGCTCATACAGCCAATCTTTCTTGAGAAAAATTAAAAGTGTGTTTCAGGACAAAATGTTTAGTAAAGATTTGTGATAACAAAGATAAAATATACACGTCAAACCCAAGTAACATGGAAGAATTAAAACTAAATATTCGCAAGGAAATTGGAGGCATTTCTCAACGTGAACTACGGCGAGTGATACATAGTTTCCTAAAGTGGTGCCAAAAATATATGGACAACGTTTAATTAGATCTACAAAATGTATTTTGCTGTGTTTTTAAAAGGCAAGTGATTTTTGCGATTCCTGTTGTAGAATTAATTATATCCATCCAATGTGTACATGTCCATTTTATATGCACTGCAAATATTAAACATCTGTGCAACTCGGTTATAAACATTAAGAAATATAGACTACAAAAGTGAATGTAAAGAAAAGCTCTTATCTACGTGATTTATATACGAGTAGTTGGTGACTGCAGGGAAAAATGTGTATACTTTAATGTTTCTTTAACTCTATATTTCACACACGGTTGTATTCCATTACTTTAACTTACATATTTATTTTAAAATGGTTCTTCATATAATATAATGCTGATGTTTACGTAAAACTTAATGTTAAATATTCTTGACATGTTCGCGGGTGTCCACGGTCACCAGTGACTTCATAGAACGCAATCTAAACCGTGTCAAAGGGAAGTCATTAGATTAATTTAAATCAGTAATAGATATCGGTATTTGGAACACATTTTATATCTTACGTTTTTTGTCTCTGTCCATTTCCTAAGGAGATATTTTTGTTTTGTCGAAAACAAACTGGCAACACTGCGTATTGTGTGGGTGTCACTTTCACTAGGTCAGTACTTAAGCACCACAGCTTTTCATTAATATAAAATAGTAAATAATATTAATAAGAATAGTGTCCAGTTGGCCTTTGTTTATTTGTATTAGTTGCAGCTGATGAGAACACGAGGTTACCGCGGAGGGATACAGACTGGATGGAGTAGAGCAAGGCCTTCTCTAAGTAACAGGCCTGGATATGCGATTCGTGACGTCACAGCGCGAGGCTGACGTTCCAAGCAATTCATACGGAATAAACACATGTTTTACAGCATTTCTGCGCTAGAAGAAGCGTGCATTCATTTATATTTTAATATTTCGTATTAAAAGTTAATGTGTGGAATGTATGTTAGTGGAAAACATGTTTTGCATAGTTGTTTATGGCAGAGCATGCTTCTTACGTTCGCAATGCGAATAAATCTCCAGGTTTTTTTTTTTTCCCTGTAGATAATGCCAAACTGTCTTGTTTAATAATGCAGAAGTTTAAGAGGATGTTGGTTATTGCTTTTATTATTTTCCTCGTCAAAATAGCACCCGGTAACTTGCAATCACTAGCATTACAGTCAGCACTGATATTATTGTCACATGCCTCAGCACCTAAATGAATTAAGTTTCTCTGGTTTTCTACATTAAGAAATTCTTGTTCATATGTCTCAACAAATTCAGTACTTTTTCGTGATCACCTTCTCTGATAAATATTTTAAATGCAAGAGTTTCTATCAGGACTGAGAGGTTGAGAAAGTTGTCTGAGGTAATCAGGATGGGTTAAAGAAAGAACATTGGAATCACGTAACCATGAGTGTCGGCAGACCTTTTTCCAGGGGGAGGGGGGGACACATGTTGGAAATTTGCAATCATATAATATTAAATCATTATTTTATTGTCAAAATTTATAATATTTGTTGTAGATAACCTTATTAACTTGTGCTAAATAAAAATTGTTCTTTACATCAAAATTAAAATAACAGTTTAATAGTCAGTAACTGACTGCACATTAAGTTCACCAACTTTCAAGGGGGGGCCGCGCCCCCCCCCCTTGCCCCCGTTTCGCGACGCCCATGCACGTAACTGTCTGTAAGCTGCTGGGTGAGAAAAATAAATTGAGCACGCCTATAACATATTGGGCGTATATTTAATTGACTTTTGACTGACCAATTTTACCTCCTCTTCTAGGAATTTAGTTTTTAGGTATTTTGTGGAATCTTCATTTCCTCCCAACATTCCTTTAACATGTTGGCGGCCTAAAGTAGTCTATGTTCTGTTTGTTCACTTGCTATTGTAAACGACCTAAGAGTATCAAATTTAGACCATTTATCCCATATCATTAGTTTACAGAATTTAAACTTACTATTGCGTATTACAATTTTACCCTGTAGAACCTGAATAATAAAATTGGAATTAATTTTCAATGCTGCTACAATTTTAGGAATTTCTTCAGTATCAATTTTCACAAAAATTACATCGTTTTCTTTTATGATGACAGTGAATCCCTCTAATTTCATGTCACTAATTCTATTTTTAAAGCCCTGAAACTCAACAATGTCATCTTCGAGTCATTTACGAAATGCTATGGATTTTCAGTAAGTTTAGGAGTTGTTGTGGGTACTACAAAACGCTTCCATCATTTCGCGTAGCAGTAAATTCCTTCACTATGTGCTGTTCAGAAAAATGTTTAATACATACCACACCTGGTTCATAAATATCCCTGTGAATAGCACGTACCCACTGTTGTCTCCTGTGTGGATCCTTTGGAAAGGAAAACAGTGTAACATACTTTTCTACAATTGTTTTATAGTTTCAGGTATAACCCGGCACACAACATTTCCTAGGCATTTTGTACTGAAAACTACACCACTTTGTAACTTAATTTTTTGCTCACTTAATTGTTTACTGACACGTTGTAAGGTACAAGCAACTTCTTAGCGTTCCAACCTCGTACTGATGCGTTGCATTCCCGTAATAAACAAATAGGTGATAAACATAAGCCTCCCGTGATGACGTCAAAAACGTAATCTCTTTCCGTATACAGGCCTGTTAGATAAAGATGGCCTTGAGTAGAGTCACTGTCATTAAGCGTTCACACATTTATGCAATAACTGAATACATAATATTGTTTTTTGCTGTTTAGCGACACTGTCAACTTCTAGCATCACATCAGCGTCGCCGGTGTGCCGGAATTTTGTCCCGCAGGAGTTCTTTTACATGCTAGTAAATGTACTGACATGGAGTTGTCGTTTTTAACCACACTTGAGCATTAGTGCAAGAGCGACGATAGCCATGATCAAGATTAGACAGACTAAATCCTAAATCAGGAATTATTTATATTACAGAATTATTTCATTGTGGTCTATGAATCTACGGCATGTTATGATATAGTTTTATCGTTGTCAAAGCTGTGTTTGTTTTCGCAGCAGTGTATATGGGTATGGGAAGTTTTCCCAGTTCACAATACAAAACTGCGTATTTAACACAGATGAACGAAAGTGCTTTGATGTGAAATTGAAAATTGTTAGGCAAAGACTTAACGCTAGGTTAGTATGCAGATAAAAAAGAACTACTTCGTTTTAATGTTAACGTAAGTGACGAAGCATTGCTTCTCAATGAATGGCACTGTAATGTGTATTTCACTGTTGGCA
Organism: Tenodera sinensis; assembly: GCA_030765045.1. Taxonomy (NCBI): domain Eukaryota; kingdom Metazoa; phylum Arthropoda; class Insecta; order Mantodea; family Mantidae; genus Tenodera; species Tenodera sinensis. The sequence continues at coordinate 21,327,431 of CM060961.1, read as the reverse complement.
TGCATGCCAGTAGACTTCAGATTTTTTGTTAGTTTTCTGGTACGACATTTTCAACACCAGGTGGGTGTGACGTCGTTCCTTGGCACGAGGCATAATTAGCCATTAATAATATTCCAACAACGGCATAAAAGAAACCAATTTTAAATAATATTGTGTTAGAATACAATGCACTACAAGTGAACTTCTAGAGTCGGCTCCTTAAAGTGACTACTTATTCTTTACCAACGCGTACTTTTCTTAAAATTATCCCAGTATGACTTCAAGGCACTACAAGACGATAATGCAATCGTTTGTTTTCATAACCAATACTAAATTGATACACATCATTGTATAAGATATTGCTCTATTATATCTCTAAAGCTACCTTTAAGACGTTTAAAGTTCGCTGTTGTAGAAGTATTAAATGATGTATACACTTTAAAACTTACCACGCCGGCATTAGTACATATTTCCAACATGATCTACTACCCTATGTCTATTTTAATGCTTACAGCGCCCAGCTTTGTCAACTATAAGGACATCGCTTCATAAAAAAAGACACGTGCACAATTTATATTTGATATTCATGGATCCGTATTCTTTCCAACTCCTGAAAAGCGCAATTCAAACATTTAACAGCCCAATTTTCTTCAGTTTTGCTACTCAGTTTAGAACTTATTATTCAACTTATTTTTTGTTACGTCACTAAAAGGTCCCTTGCCACAAGAAGGTTAAATTTTGATCTAATATTCTAACTCCAGGTTCAAAATGCGTCTCCTAAAAATTTATTTATGTTGCTGTGTGAATATTTTTGTCTAAAGATTGCAATTTTTTGTGTTTGAAAATTAAATATATATGCTCAGAGATTATTATTACTATTATTATTTAGTTAACCGGTTTTTTAATGTGCAACATGTTCCGATACTCCTTTATTCGTCTTTATTGTTAGTGTTCATCTTTTGAATCTAATCTTAACTTAAATTTTACTGTCGATCTTACTCTCAAAATTCCCAATGACATTATTCTTGGACAACTCTGACGAAAAGAATTGTTACATATTTTTGTGTGAACGTGGCTAACAAATGTTATTGGTCTAATAAAAAAGTGCTCCGCAAGTAATATTTTACAGGGAGAACAAATGCTGAAAATATCAACAACGAGAAAACAGCGTTAGAAGATTTGAATGCATAGTTCAGAATGAAGTCCACGTGACATTCAAACACGAGTAGGGCATCTAAAAATGGCGTACGAAGGCAAATTATACATTTTTCGCATTCACAAAGGTTGAAATTATTTTATAGAAGCAAAATTAAAACGAATTCTTTTTCTCGATTTTCATGCAACTTGAGTCATGCATATGTGTTTCAGTTGGAATGTTGTTTACTCACCTTGGAGGGGCACATTCCTGTAGGCCGCCGCAGCGAAGCAGCACCCGGACGCCGTGCAGAGCAAGAGGACAACGTCCACGATGACGGTCTCCCGCCACATCACTGTTGTCACGTGGTGATAGAGTTTCTTACCAGAACAACAACAACAACGTCGGAGGTATTAGGAGGAGCAGTTGCTGGCGATACCCGGAGCCCGACCGTCGCGTCGTCGTCATCATCATCAGCACCACCGTCTTCTGTTTGTCTCTCCTCAAGACCACAGTCCACACATCAGTGGTGGTCTGTTACAGCGGTGTTCGTCGCAAATGGCTATGGAGCTATGAGGCGCCCCTTCCGGCGCTGGACGTCTGCCGAGCGGAACTGGTGGCTTGGAGAGGTAGGCAGGCGTCCTAGGCGCCACGACGCATGCGTCCTCCTCCTCCCGCCGATACGCACGCTGCTAGCCCTGAATAATGCAAGGAGGCTCTTGTAATTGTAAACCTTTTGCACGCGACTCTAAGGATATTATAACCTATATGATAACAGCGGCGCCTGCCCCTTTCGACCTATTTCTGACCTTGACCCAAATTGGTGCAACGTTCGCTCCAAGCACTGTCTCTCTTCATTTGTTTCCCGTTACGTCACAGTCCACTCAGGATGGCTTTCGAAGATCAACTGTAACGGATCAGTCCAGCCTAAGGAGCAATATCGCGTTAGCTTTTACTTTATCTAAATCTGATACCGAGATTTCATCAGAAATGCACGTTTTGATATACTTTCACTCCAAAAAAGGCATTTTAGCTCTGTGTGGTTGTGTTTGTCAGCGCGCGTGTGTGTATATGAACAGTATAACTAAAAAAGGAAAAGTCTTAAATACGAAACGTATTGACTTATCGAGCGAGGTACGTCTGAGACTCATTCTGGAGGTCGTGGGTTTGATTCCCGTGGCCGACCTCCCTGATCCATGTTTTTTTAGGGCCTTTAGCTGGACTATCGCTTTAGCTTGCTGCGCAATTTAGGAAATTACGTAATGAAAGTTTATCTTCATTAACATTAAACGCAAGAATAACATTTTGTAGGCATAGTGAGAAGAGAAAGTAATGTGAATAAATCACACATTAAAATACTTTCGTTATTCCACTAGATCCTCGGAATGTCACGAAAAGACTAGCAAATTTCAATTACGCTTTTAAACATCTGTCAACTTCGCTTTGCCTATCCTTTAATAAGAACAGTTTCTAGAAGATACGAAAAAGATAGTGAAACGGAAATTCATGTGAGTAACAAATCAGATGCACTTTTCTTATCACTTACGTCTTTAAAATAAAAGGTTATAGAGTTCACGAGTAACTTGAGAATCAAATTTCACCCCAAAAGTGCTTATTTACAAGATAAGCAGAGTGCAGTTTCATTCCTGGTAACCACAGAAACAAAAGAAAGAATTGTGGACTTTCAAGCAAGAGCGGACAGTTAGATGGCGCTTAGCAAGGGTGCCTGCTTGGAACTAGCACGGGCAAAATTTCGATAACACAGGAGCCTGTTATTACACTCATACCTATACACAGTAAACCTAACACCGGCAAAATGAAAACGAAGCTTGACCTTCAAATAAACCTTCCAAAATCGTAATCAGCAATAAGGATGTCAACGTAAATACTTTAATAAATCATTCTAGTATATATTATACTGGTTTATAAACATTTGCTAAATTTCCGCCACATAAGCGAAATAAAACCGCTGCACCGCACGTACGAAATTTGCTCATAAATAAATAACGAAGCTGAAACGCCAAATAAACCTTCCAAAACCTTAATCAGCAATAGCAACTGCATCCAGTGCACAATGTTTCATTCGTTTTCTCGAGCGGTCTATTTTGTAAACAATTACCCATTTTGCATCTAGAGGAAAGTTGCGATGAGGAGATTTTAATAACCTTCATGTCGCAGCTCTGGAATGCACTAAACACACACCGTTTGCCAAAAATGTCTGAAAACATGCATTGCCGGTAAAATCCCGTTATCAAATTTTTGGGTGAAATATATTTACGTGGTAAATAAAGTTTCAAATTTTAGATACGTGTGCAGTTAGGTAGGAAACTTGAGAGCCAGAAGGGTAAATAGTAACGGTATGTCAACTGTGGATGACTGTCTAAACAATGGCGCATTAAACTACATGCAGGTATTTCAAACTACAGCAAACACAGTGAAAGATTATGAAGAATTGTCTTGCTTTAAAAATTGACACTTCACTGCCTTTCCGGAAGCTTCGCTCTTCAACATTTATATATCTACATTTCAAGTTCAGGAAGGAGAACTGGTATTCCCTCTCCTTTCAATATAAAACAAAATACCTATGTGCTGCATTCTCTACTCACTCTTCTATATATTTTTCTATAAAGTTCCCCATGTGAAACCATCGAAAAATATTCAAATGGCGTTCAAACGTGATAAAAGTCACATCCAGCGTATTCCCCACAGTCGAAAAGTTCACCAACATTGCATCAGAACAATATGTTAATTATAGACTTCGCTGACGTTTAGATATTAGAGGAGTACTTACGTGACAACTCGGAACACCTCGAATCATGTTACTTATGTTCAACTCAGCAAGAGAGGCAGAGAACTGGTTGCACCACAACATTGTCCAAAGTTCAAGTAACAGTCCAATCACCAACTGGGAAGCCATGGAAGGACCGTAGCTACTGGCGACAACAGCGCCCCACTACACAAACAACAGAGAAGCGGATAGCGAAATCAGCGACTGGTGAAAATATAAGTGTAAAATTTAGGTCACCTTGATCTTCAATACATTAACAATAGGCACAGAGCTAACATTACGACAAAAGAAGAAATTCTCACACTCAATATATATCAATAGATGTATTTTAAGAAGCAGGCTTATGTTACTAATAAATATCAACCAATAGGAAATTAAAATGAATCGTAACATTAAATCCTATCTAAATCTAGTAAATAAAGTTGAATAGTGGTAAACAAGCATTACACTCAAGAAATTGTGAACTTGAGACTGTTGCTACCGGTCTCACCTCTGTTGTATACGCAGCTAGGGGTGAACTGGTACCAAACAACAACAAACAGTGGCGGCTGGTACCATGCTTCATGTTTCTACAATTTACAAATGGAAATACACTGTTGAATCAGTCACTGATCCTTTTTTATTGTTTGTTATTTATTGTCTTTTGGATGCTTAGTAGAGATTATCTTATTGCTAATTTTCTTCTAGGTGTAAGAGGAATATGAGAATACAGTAGACTTTGAGCGATAACCGGATCTTTTAGCTGGGCACTATATGAAGGCTTAGAAATTCTGTTTTTCTTATACGGCCAAGAGAAAAGCATAAGTATCGCAAATAACAAGGAATATCTCCGAAATAGTTCACTCTACAAAAAATACATTTGGACATAATTCGAGTGTTTTAACGAGGTCTACATTTTTTGTATAGTATGATTTGGTCTACCTATAACGGTTTACCAGTTATACAAGTCATCAAGAATACAGAGCACTACATGGGCTATAGCCACAAAATTCAAAATATACCTTTCATTTGTCATAAAAATATCTGAATAGTAATATAGTAGTATAGTAATAAGAGTTTGTAAGAATGGTTAGTACAAGAGCAGAGAAAGCCATGTGAGTGTATCACATCATATTTTTTTTATGGAATGCAGTACTTCTTGTAAACAGGTAGAAAGAGAAGTACGCCATCAGGAGGTGGAAAAGAACTTTACCAAGCCCTTCCTTGTGCACGTATGAGCTTATTTAGTGTCTGTTTATATAGTACGAGACTGATATATCGAGCGAGGTATACTTGGAATCCCAAGAGTGGATATCAAATATCCTGGAAAGTAGTGCACTGTGATATTCCCAGATTGAGGAGAATCCCTCTCTCGTGTTCAAGGGATGATCAAAATCTGCTTCAACTCCTCGCGTGGACAAACTTCGCTCTGAAGCCCTATCTATTGTTAATTCATTAATATAGACTATGGAAGGTACTGTATTCCACCTAAAAATTCAATGTAAAAAAATCTCAAAACAGCATTTTTAAAAGATCTGATGTGTTGCACTCACATGACTTTCTCTACTCTTGTACTAGCCATTCTTACAAACTCTTATTCCTATATCTTTTCCATGTTAGTTAAGATGAACATTTGTACAAATTATCTTGTCTCCTTGTAGGTGTAACGGGAATATTACAATACAGTAGGCTTTGTGCGATAGTCAAATCTTTTAAACCTTTTGAGATTCCGTTCTCTTTGTACACTTAACATATACAAAACTGAACAACGATGACCCATTTCACGAAAGCTTTAAGTTTTCCGAAACTGACACAAATAACAAAGAATATCTCCGAAATGGTTCACCCTACAAGAACATTTATCTGTACGTAAATTGTGTATTTTAGCAAGATCTACACTTTTTGTACAGTATGACTTGGTCTATCTCTAACGGTTTACCAGTTATGCAAAACTAGTCCAGAGTAAATACGACTACAGGGGCTATAGCCAGAAAATTCAAAATATACATTTTATTTTTCATACAAATATCTTAAACATATGACATTTTAATCAAAATCGTTAGCCATTTTCAAGAAAATGAAAATGTTCGAAAAATTTTCCATATAAAGAGTGGTTTAGGGTGGGGCTACTTGCTTCAAAATCTTCGTGTCGCATCCTTTAAAGACATTAAACTTAAATACCAACTTTGGATTTTAACCGACTTTTCGTTTCTGAGTTATGCTGTCCAGACTGACACACAGACAAGCACACACACACACACACACACACACACACACACACACACACACACACACACACACACACACACTTACCTTTTTCTAAAAATGCTATTTCAATCGTAGACAATTGTATGAACTGTATTTTGAAGGTCAAGTGCAGAAAGACGTGTGAATGTTCTATATGTTGAATTTTCTGGAAATATTCTCTGAAGTTCAATTCATTCTGAACTATTTATTACTTCATTAATGGCACAGCTAGTAAATCATGAAAATGCAGACAAAATACTACTACGCAGAAAATGTATACATCGTTAAAACAACAGATTAATGTAGATAAAATAAATTTTCTGTGAGACTAACCACTCCCGAGATATTCTTTGTTATAGATTTGAATTCTCCAATAACGCTGATATGCACATACCTCTGTAGACAAGTTGCTATGCAATATGCTACGGTAGAAATTCTTTCTTTACCTGATTACCCTCTCTTATGTAGAGTGAGGATAATATGATATGCAGTCAAAATGGATGAATGGAAAGGTGATGATGGAGCAGTTGGTGGAATGAGCTGCGGGGGAAACTGGAGAACCTGGAGAAAACCCGCTCTGACGCCACTTCGTCCACCACGAATACCACATGCGGATCCCTGAGATCGAACACAAGGCGGTTTTGGTGTAAGGCGAACGGTCGACCACGGCGCCGCCTACGACGTAGTTCAAGGGACATAAAATGAATAGGGAAGAAAATAACTAAAAAATCAAAACAATTCAGGGGTACCCTGTGTAGGTCTATTTAAATTATAGTACAGAATTCGCTAAAATAGCTTTCTAATGGCTAACTCGGAATAATCATAATTTTGAGCTGGTAATGAAACACTAAATTATATTGTAATATCCGCAAATGAATTAGCACTGATACATATCAGATGGTAAGATAGTTTTTCTTGGTAAAGAAGGTGCATATTTAATGCGTATGACGTCATGAAGTGGCTGACACAGTTGCATGAAGTTTTTATTCTTGCAAATGCATCGTAGTGTTGAATATTTTATACAGCCACGAAAAATATCCGTAAATTGCTTCTTAAGCCGCATATTCGGCTGACTCAACAGTAAGCTCTGTCTGTCTCTAAGAACAGAAGAAGGCAGCTTATTCGCAATATCCTTTCCTCGCTGGATACTTTTAAGTTTTCATCAGTGGCGGCTCGTATCGTAATCTCATGATTCTTATGTCAGTCAGTACCACGAGTGATGGTAGTATTTTCGGTATTTTGAGATTAATTCATGTATGTTGTTGGGATAATTATATTGAGAACAGAAGCTAATAAAGTATTAGCCAATCACAACCAACTTGAGCTTGAAAGTTCAGTTAAATTAATCATAAAATGTTGTGGTAGGGTTAGTTCGTTGGTATTTTCATTGAAGAAAGATGCTATTTTTACTTTATGAGGTATAGTAAGCAGAGGAAGTATTGTATTTCACCCAAAAATTCGATGTCGAAATTTCACCGGAAATATATATTTTGAGGCCTCCTGAATCCAAAAGGCATTTTTAGAAAAAAGTCAGCCTGTGTGTGTGTGTGTGTGTGTGTGTGTGTGTGTGTGTGTGTGTGTGTGTGTGTGTGTGTGTGTGTGTGTGTGTGTGTGTGTGTGTGTGTGTGTGGCAGTGTGCCTGGCAGGTTTTGAGCACCATAACCTGAAAACAAAAAGTCGGTTAAAAACCAAAGTTGGTACTTAAGTTTAATGTCTTTCAAGGATACGACACAAAGATTTTGAAGAAAATTGTTCCACCTTAAGGGTAGTCTCTTTACGTGGAACGTTTGTCAACCATTTTGATTTTCTTGAAAATCTTAAAAACCATCGGTCTGAGCCGGGTTTGAACTCGCGACTTTCGGATCACTACGCCAGCGTGTAACCATCTGAGCCACCCAGACCAACAATTGTTTGTAGAGTGAACCATTTCTGAGATATTCCTAGGTATTTTTGTAAATTTTGGAATTCTTAAACATTCTTCAAATGGAAGATGGTTATTCATTTTTTTTATTTTGTAGCTTTAAAAGTTTTGATTATCGCACAAAGCCTACTGTATTCCCATATTCCCCTTTCACCTACAAAACCTAAACAATAGGATAATTTGTACAAATGTTTTTGTCAACTAATACGAAGAAGATATAGGAATAAGAGTTTGTAAGAATGATTAGTACAACAGTAGAGAAAGTCATGTGAGTGCAACACATCAAATTTTTCTTGTAGAGTTAACAATTTCCACGATGTTGCTTGTTATTGGTTTAATTTCGAAATACTCACACCTTTTTAGTTTATTTTCTCGTGAATTATGCAAAGGGCATGGAACTTCAAAGCTATCACATAGTGACAAGCTCTTTAAAAGTCTGATTATCCTTTACCTTCTGTATCTTACAACGAAAGTGTAAATTCCAATATAAAGTTTATCTGGATTTCCAAGGAATAGCTAGAATAATAAAGCGTTTAGGAATAATTTGAGAAGAGTGAGCGGAGAAATCCATGTGAAAGCAACATAGATTTGTGTTGGAACAAGATAATCAGTAACTGTGGGAACCTTGGCCAGCAAATGTCTCAAATATGGACCATTTCGCTCTTTGGGATGTTACGTCCTTGGGCATTAAATTATTGCATCTCTGGAAGTGTGCCAACTGCCACAGTAGCAGCGGCGGTGGAGAACTTCCGTTCTTCTTCCCCTCCATTTGGAGTTGAGAGGTTTTCTCCAACAGACAGCAGAACAAGGTATTTAAGTTTCATCATGTTCATCTCTACACGCGCATTTGCATCTAAATGTCCAAAAACACCATATCACTCATATGTTAGATAAGGGATTATTGCATCGTTTTTCATTAGGAATTCATGTTCCAGCTCCTCCAGAAAAAAAAAATTAGAAAAAAATCTATGTACATCGTCTGTCTGTCATTCCTAGAAAAAGAAAAGTATTTTTTTTAAAAAAAAAGGTTCATATATGGGACGGGATGTACGTACTTTTAGGGATTCAAGCCCCGCGTTGGGCGCCATTTGGGATGGGATTTTAAATACTTTTGTTGTCTTGTTGCCTCGGTGTAACTCAGTGGCGGCATGTGGATTCCAGTTGTCCGGTAAGGGACTAGCGAGATTTGTAAGTATTTACTTTGACATGAATAAAGAAAGCACTGTTTACTTGTGTTCAGTAAAGACTAGAATTAACGATTCATAATTTACATATTAATGCTTCATGCCTATTACCATAATTTGATATCATTTCCTTCATTTCATTTTTTTTTTTTTTTTTTTTTTTTGAGAAAAAGAAGCAAAACCCATGCAACTGCAGTCAAATGTAATCCCGTTAGCTTCAAAGCGTGGCATGACACCGACTATTTTACTTGGTCTCTCCCCTTCCTTTACATTTGACTGAGGCTCGAGTTTGCTCTTTCCTTATGTGGTTAGAATAGAGTTACTGCTGAGGAATGAGTTGCCTTAGTAGATAATACTACATGTAAGAAGTTTCTTATCAAGGAACCCTTTACTTCTCCCCACTTCCCCTTGCGGCTGAGACTAACAAAGCCATAAATTCGGATCGTTGAAGGAGCATTTGCAACTGTCAACTTCAACCTGAGGAGAAGGTCCTTCCCACTTGTAGTTAAAGGAACGTTATCCTTGCTGTGTTGTGAAAATGTTTACAAGCCCTCCCGTGTTGAGACGGGGAGGAAGGGGTGAGTTCGATTTGCATCTCAATAATCTGCACAGACTCACCCCCCCCCCTCCACTCTTCTCACTGAAGCCAAAGGGGAAGTCGGAGGGGAGGGTAGGGGATAAAATGAAGTGGTCTTGGCATTTTTAAGGAGGAGTCGAGGGGGCCTTTGATATGAAAGTGTTGCATTGGATTATTGCAGTGAAAATAGAAACAAGAAGGGTTCTTCTTTACCCTCCCCTAGTTAAGATTAAAAGGTCTGTTAGCTCAACTAGCTTATCTAATTACGTATTACATAAAGAAGGAGAAAGTAACAGAGAGGGAAACAGCCATTGAAACAAATGAGGGTGATGCAAAATCTGAACAAGCTGCTGGGTGTATTTTACTGCCTCGCCACCTGCGACTTTGTTTCTTTCATTGCACTTTAGCCTCTATTATTGCCACAAAAATAGACGCCTTCTGATCGTAACGCATAGTACTTACAGAGATGTACAGCCCGCTGCAAATGTTTTCCGATGGTCGAGAGGGTGTAGGGAAAGGATACGAAAAAGTTTTCTTATGAATTAGTTGCGCCTGGTCCGCTCGGCTCAACGATGGCTTCACCAGAGTTATTTACTTGTGTGTGTGTGTGTGTGTGTGTGTGTGTGTGTGTGTGTGTGCGCGTGCGTGTGTGTGTGTGTTCCTCTGATGTTCGTCAGCGGGAGTCAGCAAGAAACTAAATAATCAGTTTTATTCTACCCAAAGAAAATAAGAAAATCAACACTCTTTCCTGTTGGTATTAAGCAAGAAACATTGCTTTTTACTTTCTCGACTGATAAGTAGAGGAAGTATTGTATTTCATCCAAAAATTCGATGTCGAGATTTCACCGGAAATATATGTTTTGAAACCCCTGAATCAAAAAAAAAAAAAAAAAAAAAAAAAAATTAAAAATTGTCCGTGCGCGCGCGCGCGCGTGTGTGTGTGTGTTTTCAGTCTGTATTGGTATTTAAGTTTAATATCTTTTAAGGGTGCGACACGAAGATCTTGAAGACAATTCCTCACCCTAAACCACCCTTTACATGGCAAATTCTGAGATAATTTTCATTTTGTTCATTGATTGTTTGAGACATTTTTATGGCAAATGAAATCTATATCTTGAATTTTCTGGAAATATCACATGAAGTCCTGTTTACTCTAGATGACTTTTGCATAACTGGTAAACCGTAAGAGATAGACCAAATTTTACTATACAAAAATGTATATTTTTCTAAAACAAACAACTTATGTCTAAATAAATTTTTTTCAGAGTGAACCATTATCTATGTGTATACACATATTATTGGAATTACGTGAATTCATGCAATGGCCTACATCGCAGAGTTTAGTTGCTAGTCAAACACGCAGATATTGTGATTCCAGCTTCCAAAAATCATTTTTTAAAAATCTGATGTGTTGCACTCACATGACTTTCTCTACTCTTGTACTAACCATTCTAATAAACTCTTATTCCTATATCTCCATGTTAGTTAAGATAAATATTCGTACAAATTATCTTATTGCTTATGTCCTTGTAGGTACAAGGGGAATATGGGAATACAGAAGGCTTTGTGCGATAGTCAAATCTTTTTGACCTTTGAGATTCCGTTCTCTTTGCACACTTAACATATAAAAAAATGAGCAACGTTGTTGCATTTCGCTCAAGTTCTAAGTTTTCCGAAACTCACACACATAACAAGGAATATCTCCGAAATGGTTCACTCTACAAGAAAATTTATTGAGATATAAATTGTGTATTTTACCAAGATCTACATTTTTTGTACAGTATGATTTTGTCTATCTCTAACGGTTTACCAGTTATGCAAAAGTCGTCCAGAATAAATACGTCTACAGGGGCTATAGCCAGAAAATTCAAGATATGCATTTCATTTGTTATAAGAATATCTCAAACATATGGCATTTTAATCAAAATCGTTAGAGTCATTTTTAAGAAAATCAACGTTTTCGAAAAATGTTCCATGTAAAGGGTAGTTTAGGGTGGGGCTATTTTCTTTAAAACCTTCGTGTATCATCCTTGAACGACATTAAACTTAAATACCAACTTTAGTTTTTAACCGACTTTTCGTTTTTGGAGTTATGCTGTCCAGAGACTGAGAGACTGACACACAGACTGACACACACGGACCTTTTTCTAAAAATGCTTTTTTTTGGATTCAGGGGGCCTCAAAACATATTTCCGGTGAAATCTCGACATCGAATTTTTGGGTGGAATACAATACTTCCCCTACTTACCAGTAGAGAGAGTAAAAATACAACTCGGAAGAAATAAATGAACTCGATTTCAACAATGCTGAACAACTAAAGCGTGTAGTGTAGGCAAAGTGAGTGTGTACCGCGGGGTGTTTGATGAACTAGAATAGAGTTTCTGAAAACCCAGTTACTTTTGTCAGCGTTAGCAAGTGACCGTCATATTATCTTTGTCCATCCCTGGTGTGTCAGTTACCACTAAACGGTGCGGTTAATTGGCTGCGAGTATCAGCCCTAGTAAACCCATATCAATCGAATATCAGGCTTGAAGGGGCGGTAGCATCCCTACAAATAATTCAATAACGTGCGGGAAGAAAGTCTTTCTCTCTCTGTCTCTCTCTTCCAAATGGTTGGGAGGGAGGGGGGGAGGAAACCCGCCCTCGCAATAACACGGCCAATAACCGGACTTTTATTGGTGGTCCGTAAGATTTATACCTGTTATTACCCTAACTTTGTAAGGGCTTGTCAAGGAGAACGATGAAGACATTAACTTTCCCTTCAAGAGGAAGGTATAACTTCTATTCAGTCTCCACGGATGAGCGCCCTTTATGATTTGGGTATTTCTCTATGGACTATCATCATCGGTCTTCTTGCACCTCCTGCAAGAGTGGCGTGGCCCTCCTAATATGTCTCTGATGTGTTGCACTCACATGGCTTTCTCTACTCATGTACTAACCATTCTTACAAACTCTTATTCCTACATCTTCTGCGTTATAGTTGAGATAAACATTTGTACAAATTATCTTATTGCTTATTTCCTTGTAGATGTAAGGGGATTATTAGAATACAATAGGCTTTGTGCGATAGTCAAATCTTTTAAAACTTTGAGATCCCGTTCTCTTTGCACGCTTAACATATAAAAAAATGAACAACAATGTTCCATTTCACGAAAGTTTCAAGTTTTTCGAATCTGACACAAATAACAAGGAATATCTCCAAAATGGTTCACTCTACAAAAAATTTATTTAGACATAAATTGTGTGTTTTAGTGAGATCTACATTTTTTGTGCAGTAACATTTTGTCTATCTCTTACGGTTTAGGAGTTATTCAAAAGTCATCCAGAGTAAACAAGACTACATAGGTTATAACCAGAAAATTCAAAATATACATTTCAATTGTCATACAAATATCTTAAGCATATGACATTTTAATCAAAATCGTTAGAGCCATTTTCAAGAAATTCAAAATATTCGAAAAATTTTCAATGTAAAGGTAGTTTAGGATGAGGCTATTTTCTTCAAAATCTTCATGTCGTATCCTTGAAAGAAATTAAACTAAAGTACCAACTTTGGTTTTTAACCGACTTTTCGTTTTTGGGTTATGCTGTCCACAGACACACACACGGGCCTTTTGCAAAAATGCTTTTTTTTGGATTCACCGGGCCTCAAAGCATATACTTCCGGTAAAATCTCGTCATTGAATTTTTGGGTGGAATACAATACTTCCCCTACTTACCAGTAGAGAAAGTAAAAATGAATAACGATGTTCCACTTGACATAAGCATAAGTTCTCCAAAACTCGCACAAATAACAAGGAATATCTCCAAAAAGGTTAACTCTACAACAAAATTATTTGGACATAAATTGTGCTGTTGTGAAGTGGCTGTAGAGGTGTATGGGAATCACAGATTGAATTGCAGTGGAAGATATTCGTGGAATTTTGTGCTTAATGACGTATTAAAGAGAGCTTTGGTTTGTGCAGGATTTCCGTCAGTGTTAGAAGCCGCTAGAATTACCAGATAGAGACCACACGGCATTACTTAATACCACGGCTGAGAGGCACATCTCTAATATGGGGGGGGGGGGGGGGGGGGGGGGGTACTCTAGCACTTGTAACTTACGTAACGCTTGCCAACTACAGCAATAGCCGCCACTAGGAAGATGAACTAGTACAAAGATTCTAATTACACTTTCATGCTGAAACTAAGTGAAGATGGAACTGTGAAGCTAAATTACTAGTGTCAGAAATAAAGAGAAAATTGGAATATATTAATCCGTTCTACTGATTGCTTGACAATGCCATTGCTATAATGGGAAACCTCTTACTGTGTCTTATTCAGAAGTATATATTTTCAATTAGTTTAAATGAATGTTCAGTGCTTCTGTTAAAAATAATTTTTGGTTCATTCATTCTGTATGAACATTATGCATTTGTAGCAGTATTTATAATTTCAAGAGAAAAAATCTGATGTCTTACACTCGCACGACTTTCTCTACTCCTGTACTAACCATTCTTACAAATTCTTATTCCTATATCTTCTTCATGATAGTTGAGATAAGCATTTGTACAAATTATCTTATTGCTTATTTCCTTGTAGATGCAAGGGGAGTATGAGAATACAGTAGACTGAGTGATAGTCAAATCTTTTAAAGCTTTGATATCACGTTCTTTTTGCACGGCTAACATAACTCATACAAATAACAAGGAATATCTTCGAAATGGTTCACTCTAGAAAAAAAAAATATTTGAACATAAATTGTGTTCTTTAGCAAGATTTTTTATCTATCTCTTACGGTTATGCAAAAGTCATCCAAATAAATAGGACTTCATGGGGTATAGCCAGAAAATTCAAGATATACATTTCATTTGTTCATAAAAATATCTCAAACATATGATATTTTAATCAAAATCGTTAGAGCCATTTTCAAGAAAATCAGAATTTTGTAAACACAGTCCGGGTAAAGGATGGTTTAAGTTGAAGCAGCTATCTTCACACACACACACACACACACACACACACACACACACACACACACACGCACGCACACACGCACACGCACACACGCACCCACGCACACACGCAGACACACACACGCACGCACACACGCACACACGCACACACGTACACGCACACGCGCGCACACACACACAAACGGACAGTTTTTAAAAATGCTTTTTCGGGTTTAGGGGGTCTCAAAACATATTTCCGGTAAAATTTCAACATGAAATTTTTGGGTAGAATACACTACTTGCTCTGCTTGCAATACCTAGGAGAGAAAGTGAAAATAAAATGTGCTAAGAGCAGATGTACAATATGCTAGTGTTCTTACAAATGTAATTTAATAATATCTTAATTTAGCTGCTAATTGGTTTGCAGAAAAATGCTAGAGAAAACTAGTGTAATAACTTTAGAAAATAAAAAAGAAAGTGTATTTAGCTAAGTACGGTCTCTCGCGACAGGCGACATTATGGTAAGAGGATCAGCAGAGAGAGATTAAAGAATTAGGAAAAAACAAAATGCAGAGCAAACAGGCAGAAGGGGACGATAAGAAGAGCTTTGCCTGATGGCTCTAATGCAAACAGACAAGTTGAGAAGAGGGGCGGGGGGGGGGGTGTCTCAAGAAGCAGGATTTACATATTGGCCTCGGGGTGTTGTTCCTTGTTTCAGCACAACTCGGTGGCACGTGCACCCTGTGTCTCTGATTACACGTGGCTGGCTCCGCTTTTTGGCATAGCTCGCAGGTATATCTGCCCAATGCATACTATCATTAGTAAACTCATTTGGAGTGTTGACACGAATATTTATAAAAAACGAATACTCTATTGCTATTTAAAAACCATCTAAGTATTGGAATATAGAAAGGTAACAAGGATTATACCCGAAACAAAAAATTAAAAAAACATATATAATGCGTCCCAGAAAACACCGACAACGGTTATATGTTGTACAGGATGGCAAACTGATCAGCTTTTAAGAAGGAAACCGTGTCCGGAAATGCACGGTTTGGACGCTGTACCGCATCGAAATGTGAAATGGGTGTGCGTTCACATTTCCTCAATAAACCAGCCTGGAGTACGGTTTGCATGGAAAATTTGTCGAACATTTTGATTTTCTCAAAAATAGCTCTAATAATTGTGATTACAATTCATATTAGTTTCTCTACTGGTAAGTAGGGGAAGTATTGTATTCCACCCAAAAATTCGATGTCGACATTTCACCGGAAATACATGTTTTGAGGCCCCCTGAATCCAAAAAAAGCAATTTTAGAAAAATATCCGTGTGTGTCTGTGTGTGTGTCTGTCAGTCTGTGGACAGCATAACTCAAAAACGAAAAGTTGGTTAAAAACCAAAGTTGGTATTTAAGTTTAATGTCTTTCAAGGATGTGACACGAAGATTTTGAAGAAAATAACTCCCAGGATAAACTACCCTTTACATGGAAAATTTTTCGAAATTTTTTATTTTCTTCAAAATGGCTCTAACGATTTTGATTAAAATGTCATATGTTTGAGATATGTTTATGACAACTGAAATGCATATCTTGAATTTTCTGGCTATGGCCCCTGTAGTCGTATATACTCTGGACGACTTTTGCATAACTGGTAAACCGTTAGAGATAGACCAAATCTTAATGTACAAAAAATGCAGATCTTGCTAAAATACACAAATTATGTCTGAATAAATTTTCTTGTAGGGTGAACCATTTCGGAGGTATTCCTTGTTATGTGTGTGGCTTTCGGAAAACTCGTGAAAAGGATCATCCTTGTTCATTTTTTTATATGTTAAGTGAGCAAAGGCAACAGAATCCCAAAGCTTTAAAACATTTGACTATCGCACAAAGCCTACTCTATTCTGATATTTCCCTTGCACCTACAAGGAAATAAGCAATAAGATAAGTTATACAAATGTTTATCTTAACTAACACGAAGAAGATATAGGAATAAGAGTTTGTAAGAATGGTTAGTACGTTTGGCCAAAATCTCAATGTCTCAGTTGAATGTATATTACATCTTCTTTCTATTGCAAGGAAAACTAATATGTGTGGTGAAATCGTTTTCCTCACTGTAAAGGGGACCAATTCGTTACGCCACTGAAGACGTAACCAGGCATCTGTCATGTCCCGTGAAAAGAGCAGAGCAGAGAAGAAGGGGCGCACACACACACACACACACACACACACACACACACACACACACACACACACACACACACACACACACACACACAGGTTGAATAACAGGGAGATATAAAATGTATAACGTGTAGGGGATGTGATGAGATACATTCCTGCTCCTTGTGTTATTGAGAGGAGGGTGCGCGCGGCACAAATGAAAAGAGACTGAGAGAAGGAACCAACCCTCCCTCGGCTTGATAAACTTCCCCTGGTCTGGTCACAACTGCACCCCGCCCCCCTTTGTCCAGCACACAGCTCCTATCCTCTGAGGGAACTCACCACAAATAACTCTCACAACAATATTATCTACATTTACTATACAAAAAACCCTCATGTGTTGCACTCACATGACTTTCTCTACTCTTGTACTAACCATTCTTACAAACTCTTATTCCTATATCTTTCTCGTGTTAGTTGAGAAAAACATTTGCAAAAATTACCTTATTGCTTATTTCTTTGCAGGTGCAAGGGGAATATTAGGATACAGTAGCCTTTGAGCGACAGTCAAATCTTTTAAAGCTTTGAGATTCCGTTCTCTTTGCACACGTAACATATAAAAAAATGAACAACGATGATCCATTTCACGAAAGTTCTAAGTTTTCAAAAACTCACACACATAACAAGGAATATCTCCGAAATGGTTCACCCTACAAGAAAATTTATTGAGACATAAATTGTGTATTTTAGCAAGATCTACATTTTTTGTATAGTATGATTTGGGCTATCTCTAACGGTTTACCAGTTATGCAAAAGTCGTCCAGAGTAAATACGACTACAGGGGCTATAGCCAGAAAATTCAAGATATACATTTCATTTGTCATCAAAATATCTCAAACATATGATATTTTAATCAAAATCGTTAAAGCCATTTTCAAGAAAATAAAAATTTTCGAAAAATTTTCCACGTAAAGGGTAGTTTAGCGTGGGGCTATTTTCTTCAAAAGCTTCGTGTCGCATTGTTGAAAGACATTAAGCTTAAATACTAACCTTGGATTTTAACCGCTTTTTCGTTTTTGAGTTATGCTGTTCACACACATGGACCTTTTTTCTAAAAATGCTTTGTTTCGATTCCGGGGGTCTCAAGACGTATTTCCGGTGAAATCTCGACATCAAATTTTTATGTGGAACACAATACTTTCCCCACCTTACTGCACGTAGTGGAGAAAGTAATAAAAATTGAAATGGAAAGCATCACTGGAGGGGAAATCTGAGTCTTGTAATAGGAATGTGCTCGGCTACACAGCGCTCTATCGAATAGTGATTTAGGAAACTTTGTAACTGTAGCAGTGGAGTTGGGGCAATGATCCGGCGGTTAGTGTGAGAGGAAACATGGTAAACAAGCGGGCCGCGTCTGCGGGAACAAAGTTAAATTATACCTACGTACCTACCGCCCTGCCCTTGTATTGACAGCTGACAGTCTACCACAGTGTTATTCCTGTTGCTTAATCCTCAAAAACGGAGTCTGACTTGGGAAACTTTGCTACCTACTATAAAACGTAATGCGTTGTTTACAGTGCGGGGATTTGTACGGTTATCTAACACTTTCCCATTTCCAGGCGGAACATTTACCCACGTTTTCCTTCTTTTATTGCCGTGTAGCTCAGGGAAACGATTCCAAGTGAAACTGCACAATCATTAAGTGTTTCTCTCACCAAAACAGATCAACATAAAAGGTGCAATATAAACTTACTACAAATTCCACATCTCTGAAGTAATACGAAATGTTCACATAACCATTAGAAAGAGCTCCTGATGTAAACCAATATCGTTAAAATACACGGATATTCAAATGTAGATGGCTTTAACAGAGGTTCAGAACTTTTATTGCAGAGATAGTAAAAGAGATTACATAACTCGAACTTCTTTGAGAAGTATTCAAGTCTGAAGAGACTACACTTCAAAGATTGAAATAATTGTCTATTGGATAGCCTTACGCCATCTTAACTCCTGCTTGATAAATAAAATTCTTAAAAACACTTATTCTTCTTTCTAATTCATATTAATTCAGATAAACATATGTAGAAATAGTTTCCATATGTATTTCCTTATAGCATGCCTTTCCAACTGGAGCACCTAGTGCTGGGGCGCGCCCATGCGGCACTCCGATGCCTTCCCCACGTGTGCAGCCGGGTGTAGGAGAAACAGACGAAGAATTTACTTATCAATTACTTGCGCCTAGTCCGCAAATTTTATAGCGCGCATGCCTGTCTCCATGAACAGCTTGAATAAAAATGTGGTACATTAAAATTATTTTAACTTTTTAAATTAAATTTAATAATAGAGTAATATGACGCCTCTAATGCCGAATATTTAGTTTTCATCCTCGCTGCGAGTTTGCTTTGGATTTATAACGTTAATGTAGTTTTCTTTACATTAACATTTCTTTCTTGCAACCAATTTTAAGAAAAATGATGGACTTACAAACACCTTACGTCCTTCACCTTTCTAGACAGGTATGAGCTGGCAAGTGCACCTTTAAGACCACCTGGCACAACCTACTGATAAGCTATCTTACCTTCCAGACGCGCCTAAAGATACGTGGAAAACATTTGGAGCCGGCGAGAGATAGACAGTAAGATTAACATTGCGTTCTTTGAAAACCAGGAGGAAAAAACTTATATAACGACAACCCATTTGAAAAAATAAATCTATAATTATTTTAAAATTGAAACTAATAACAAGGTATATATCAAAAGAGGTTAACTCGGCAATAAACCGTTATTTGCAATAAATCCTGTAGTTTAAAGACATCTACAGTTTGAATGCGCCTATCTGTTGTAAAATGATTTGGATTTGAGTCTTACGTACCAATGTCCAGTGTCAGCAAAGTATGTTCATAAGATGTTCAACGATTTTCTTGAAAGATTCCTCGAATAATTGCGGCAATATTTTCATCACGAACAGCAGTTCTTGGGTATCCTTCACCAAATGTATCACTAACAAAAAAATTTAATTCTTTATATCAATTATAAATGTTCCGTAAGCTGATTTTCATATTGTTTAGCGTTAATGATGATTTAATATCCTAAAAATTATAGGCTGGAAATCTTTTTAACTGAATTCATTTTGGGATGAACATAAAAACTTTGAATTGTGATAATTAATACTCCATTAGAGAAATTTGAACAGAATGTGTGGCACAACTCGCAAAATATTAGAAAGTAGCTGTCTGAGTAAGGGTGGTGAGTAAGGGGCAAGGCTGTGTGCACGGCTGAACAAAGCAAACAGCACTAGTATCACTAATAAACGCAACGTTCTGACCTGATTGCACTTCAGATGTTCTGCTCAGTGTTCTCCAACCGAAAGCGCCATATCGTGGCCATCGTGATCATCGACTGAATAGTTCCTATGTCTTGAATGCCCTAAAGCTGATTGTTCAAGACCCTTAGCCTTCTGAGAACTGTAGCCTCTACAATTGATACGGCATTATCAGCTCCAAGATGATCTTGGTTCAACTCTGAAGTTGATTCTGCTCTTTAGATCCCTGTTAGTGCTTTGCGCACGAGTCTTGTAGCAGCTGAAGGATTGAAGCTAACGAGGTGACTATAAATATCACAAGGATATAAAACTTCGCTGTATCTTGCGCTTCCGAGATTAGTTCTATACGCGTGTGTGGCCTGGGCAAATGCCTCAAAAACCGCCCTGAAGACCATCCAAACCCTCCAAAACCTCTCCCTCCGAAAAATCCTCTCTGCTCCCATCCTAACCACTAATCAAACCCTTCACCAAGAAACCCAGACCCCATCCATTCCCGAGGCAATTACAAAAAGAGCCACTGCCGCGTGGGCGCGCATCAGAAACCACGACAATTATGTCATTGCCAATATCGGCAAAGGTGAGCCGAAGCATCGGAAGCATGCACGTATTAAAATGTTTTAAACGTCACTCGGCTCACCGACTGATGCGCGTCCACGCAAACACGGCCATAGGCCGCACACACGCTACCTTAGAGGCCTGCACCCCAGGGAACAGGTCAGGAGCTGCACCCTGCCCCGCCCAGGATAACCGCGGGGTGTACATAGTGTATATATAGTGTATATAGTTAACGTGTGTATATAGTCCTTTGTTATAATGCTGGGACGTGTGCCCAGCAAACATGTGCGAGCGGGACGCTCACTTGAAGTGCCCAGTGTGCGTGCGTGTATGTATATGTGTGTGCGTGCATGAGGGCATATCACATGATATGCCAGAGTGAATGAGAGAATGCATGTGTGTAAAAAAAATATGTATATAGCAAGAAAAAAGCGAAAAAAGACAAAAACAAAATATAAACACATACCCAAGAACTATACACAAGAGAACTGTTCTCGGTGGCCCAAAAGAGGGTCACTGTATGGGTTTTCTTAAAACCCAATGTATATTTGTTGTAAATATCAAAACAATTGTAATCCAATGATAAATTAAGTCTGTACGCTGGGCCCCATGTACCAGCACCAGACAAAATTCATTTAATAAAATAATCTGAATCTAAAAAAAATCTGAATCTTCCGAGATTGCCACAAAGCCTGCGTCGATAATATTACAATCCTTTCTGAAAATGTGGAAATAGCAATCTTCTGAAGGAAAAATATCACTTGAAAAAACAAAGTTTATGGCAAATATCAAAGAAGCACCAAAACTATTAGCAAAAAGGAATAGGAAAACAAATAAGGTTGATAAGGCTGCTTTAACCACTAAGCTACCGTGGCGAACTTGCCAGTGCGCCACCAAGTTCCCCAGTAGCCGCTCTATAAACGGAAGATCCGTGGTTCAAATCCCGGCTATGGCACTGAATTTTTCAGTCCTGATTCCACCTCTTAAACATCGCCCACACACGTATGGTGTGTTTAAAACCACTAGCAGTAAGCTTGCTGGCATAAATAAATAATAATTACCATTAACAATGTTTGCATTTGCACATTTTACCCTAAATACATAATTTGTTAGATCACTTATTGGTTTTGTAAAGTAAATTGTGATTTGTAACAAAAAGAATACAGACATATTTTTAAATATATATAAATTTTACGGAATTGTAAGAACTAAAATGAGATAAAAGAAAATTCCTCTTAAAATTTAGGCTACACACTGTCAACCCTCTTGTAACCCCTGACCTTGTACCTGTGTGCCGCTCTCTCTCTCTCTCTCTCTCTCTGTTCATATTGAATCTACTTATTCGAAGTCATACTCGATAGAGCCAAGATCAATTTTGCTACCTACCACTGACACGATCTTGGGTAAACACAACAAAACTAACACTAAGACAAGCTTGTTCGTTTACAGAGCTTTATTCATGTATTCCGATACCAGTATAAGCATACACATACGAGTGTGTACATATATTTAGTGATGGCACTCAACTTGATGGCTACTGCATAGTTTTCCTTTATTACACGAGACTACTCGACGTATTATCTTACTACCTTCTCATCTGACTCATACACCAACTCATTCATTACATAGTTACACTAAATCATATTCACTGACCTGTTAACTGATTGATGACCTTCAGCATACAACATTTATTACCTTTTTTTTTTTTTTTTTTTTTTTTTTTTTTTTTTTTACATATTTTCTTGATTAAGCACCAAGTTTGGTATTTAAAATACTTTTCGCTTTACAGTCATGCTGTTCATAGACAGAAGTACGGACATATGAACACAACACACGCACGCACGCGCGAGCGCGCACACACACACACACAAAGAGAGAGAGAGAGAGATAGAGATAATTTTTTCTAAAGACGCATTTTTGGATTGAGGCATGTATTTGGGGTGAAAACAAGTCACAAATGTAGGTGTGAAGTCAAAAAGATAGTCTATACGAAAGACGTTGTTCATTTTCATTTGTGCATCGAGCTTTATACGTTACAAACAACTTCCAACTAACTGCCTCCTACGTCATTGCAAAGCCTATATTGGCGGTGTTGAACCTAATGGACATATCCGAATACATGCGATTTTCAATCGTTCCGTGGTCTCGAGCCATAAGGTCCTCCGATGACCTCACTGGAGTGGCAAATACCATACTCTTCATACAACTCCTCAGAAAATAGTCAAGAGGTGTCAGATCCGGCGACCGTGCTGGCCATGAAACTGGTCCAACTCTACCAATCCATCGATTTGAATATGCGATATTGAGGTGACCCCGCACATTTACATCAAAGTGTGCTGGAGCTCAAGTCGGCCATTTCCACAGTTATGTGCTGTGGCACTGTTGTTACAAATCACTACTGTGTTGAAAACTACACAAGTAACGCAGCACGATGCGCACCAAGGACTCTATGGAGGGACATAGTGTGTTTGTAGAAATGTTATTCTGCTTAAGTCGTTCATTCCTCTACACAGATGGCTAAAGGGTTGCGTACCTTATACATTAAGATACCAAAACGAGTGTTAACAAATTGTCTGAAAGTTCGACGCTCTCCAGCGTCCGAACCGTGCACTTCCGGACAGGGGTTCATAGTAAGCGTTCTCGGTGTTTATTTTGGACACATATATAAAATCCGCGCTCGAGTTGAACATGTTAGAAAATGTGGGCATAGTAGCCGAATTGTGTTGGACTTTCTTTTCCTGATTTCCCATTTCTCCGCTTCATTTCACTAT
This sequence comes from Tenodera sinensis, assembly GCA_030765045.1. Taxonomy (NCBI): domain Eukaryota; kingdom Metazoa; phylum Arthropoda; class Insecta; order Mantodea; family Mantidae; genus Tenodera; species Tenodera sinensis. The sequence goes on along the minus strand of CM060961.1, from coordinate 21,303,880 downwards.
CGTTTAATCCAGTCCTTCCAGGGTGGGAAGGGTCGAAAAAGGGTGTGTGAAGCACAGCTGTGTGGTGAAATTTTCAGTCTGTAAGTATTGTTCTAGTCGTTATGGTTGGTCTTCACACTCGACACCGTGGGCTGGAGATTCTCATCCATTGAGCTGTTGTGGGGGCCCAACATTCGAGCACCTCCCGGAAAGCAGATATTCCATTTGTGTTGGACTCGGCCAGGTTGCGGTTTCGGATACCTTATAAGGTTCGGGTACGTCTGGGTGATGCTCAGGTGGGATTGTGGGACGTCTCAATGCCCTCCGACACTAACCTGGAGTGCTAGCAGACAGGGGCTAGAAACTCTCAGCACCACCGAAGTTATCAAACGGGTTACCTACTTGCGCAAGTGGTATATGTACTTCCATCCTAGGGGGTGACGGTATATCAATAGGTGCCAACTTCTAATGGAAAAGCATAATAAGTTTCGTCTCCCTGGAGGTCTGGAAGTCGAACCTGGTGGATTACCACTCTTGCTCACATTATGTCCCCACTTGGGGATGGAATCGAAACTTTTGGAACTCGTGGCTGTATGTAGAAACCTGGCGTCGAGGTGAATCGTCAGCATAAGTTACGGAGCCCACTTTTGCTCCCTTCACTACCCTTCCAGTGCCCTTAGTAAGCAGTGCTCTCAGCTACCCCCCCCCCTGCTCATCCCTTCCAGTCATGCTAACTTACCCTAAATACCTAAGATACGTTAGAACCATTTTTTGAGAAAATGTAACTCTAAAATAATTTGCTAAGTAATGCGCACATTTTGTGGATTTTCTTGAAAATCTTCGAGTCACATCCTCGAAAAATACTGAAGTTAAACTCCAAGTTTAGCACTTAACCAACCTATTGAGGCCCTAAAACGAGATTTGAGATAATTTGGACATAAATGCCATACGTGGTGCTGTAGATGTTTGGCCACACCGTTTGAAAGCCTGTGTGGCCTTCAAAAATGTATTAGGAGGACGTTATCTGTTCTTGTATTCACTATCTGTCTGTCTGTCTCTATGTAGGTCTGTCTGTACGTATGTCTATTTGACTGTCCACACATAAATCAATTGCCGCGAGTTAGTCTCGCAAAAACTCGAAAATGACTCGATCGATTTTAATTTTTTTTTTCTTCGCCTCAATACTGAGATGGTTAAGAAAAAAATAACATTACGAAATACGCAAATTGGTAATTTTGTACGAAAACTGCCACTTCGGATTACTTTCAATGTATGGCGTTTTTGACCGATCAAATGGTTTGACTGCATCCACTACATTTAAAATAGGTTTTTCGTAAAAAGAATGGTAGTGGATTTTGATAATAGATTGGCTAAATCGAATTTAATTACATTTTGCGAAAATTCAGTTTGGTCAGTCATTGTATTAATATAAACTGACTTTGCAGTTCATTCAATTTTGTTTTAGTGAGAGTCGAGGAATAAGTTTGAGGATTTCAATATTGTAAAGTTCTCAAGGTAAGTTCAATAAGTTTGAGTGACTGAAAAGAATTCTGTGTCGTTTTACAGTGCTCCATTGGGCGTGTTTTTCCGCACGTAGGGCAAAACATCAAAAACCATAATTGGAGATACAAAGATACCAAAGATCTCAACGAGTCCATTCAAAATTTCATTTCAGGACACTTTTTTTTCCTTCAAATCGGTTGAGACAGTTATCATACAGGATAATGTAAACTATCCCAAAAAGATTTTGAATTCACTGGAATTACCTGGATTACCACTCACAATTTGCAATTGAAAATAGGCATGCTGTTGCATAACAGCAACCTCGACAATGAAATGAAACGAGACTGGCTATGAAAAAGCTTACGAACAACGTCATCGAGGCTACGATTATCAAGGGAAAGTACAAAGGAGAGGGTGTTTTGATTCCACGCATCCCGATGATTCCAACAGACTTGCCATTCGATTTAAAACGGCTGCCATTCCTCGTGTGTCTTCGCGATGTTCGCATGTCACGTGTTCGCGCATCGGAAAGCCATCATCTTTGTTTACTTACGCACAGGAGAAAAAAATGTGATCTACCAGAAAGCTTGGACTATCGCTCAAACCTGCCCTACAAGAAAATCAGCGATAGGATAATTCCTCGACTAACACGAAGAAAATATAGGAATACGGGTTTGTAAGAATGGTTAGTACAAGAGTAGAGAAAGTCATGTGAGTGCAACACATCTAATTTGGTCTACTTATTAAAAGTAAACAGTAGAGACAGTAATAATAATTTTTCGCAGCTCTAGCTGACATCTGTTTGAGAATTAGCGTGTAATGTTGCACAACCTGCGGGCGGCTGTAGGATCTTAATACTCGGGAGATAGTAAATATCATATCAGAGAATGGATTTCAATCAAACGCCCAGCATGACAGTCATGCTTTGTACCCCAGTTGCATTCCACAAACAGCACCACCTGAATTGCCGTGAACCAAAGGGCCACGTACAATAGGAGACAAGGGTGTATGTTGAGAGAGAGAGGGGGGGGGGGGAGATTAGCCTTGTCACATCACCATCCGCTCCCACCTGACATGAATTTATGATGGCCGGGGACAGTACATCACGATGATTCAATTATTTCAACTCTCCTCTTCCTCCTCCTGCCGATGTGAGGGGAAGAATGGAACAGGATCTCCAGTTTTGTGTGGCTCGTGTGGCACACCTGCCCTTCTACCACATTCACAACATGCTTGGGAAAGCACTTTGATTGTGCTTTTATTGGGCTTTATCTTCTGGTGCGTCAACTTTATCCATCTCTCGCAGTCATCAGCCTTCCAAACCTGCGTTGTATTCATGTCAGAAAAAGATATACTGTTATATCCGACTATTTCATTCACATCAGCGTTAAATTATCACATTATCTAGTCATTCCTTTGATTTGTACAAACTATCATTCTTTTGTTTAGTCACTGTCGCCAACTGTGTCCCCTAAACCGCTGAAAAACAATTCATTACACATTACAATCGATTAACAATCAAAACAGCAGTCCATTTCAATTTGACAACTGTGCTTTAAACAATTGTTGTTTTAATAATTAATGTATTGTAACAAAATCGGCACTATGCGAAGTCCGTTTACTTTTTCTAACGCTTTATTTTCTTCTAAATCTCACTGTATATTTGAAACAGAAATGCTACGCATTACATTCACACTGTTTTCTCTGCTCACTTTAGGTAACACATTCACATCTGCTCCTTTACTCACACTTCTATAAACAATTTTCCTGAAAAAAACGCGATTTTACCAAAATGTTTCATTCGCTCTTCTACAAATAAGTCATGCAACCTTCTGTATATTTGAAATAGGTATATTTTTGAGAGGTTGCACTCATATTATCTATAAAAGCTATATGGAAAAAAATTAAGTAATAAAGAGTTTATAAAAGTTTCATGGTTCTACTACTTATGGTTGTGGAGAAAAGGAAAATATATAATGGAAAATGGGAGTTGCGGAACTGAGCAATTGAAGCTTTTTTCAAGTATATGAACAAAAAATCCTTACGTTCAGAAACTAGCGAAGCTCAGTGACCAGCATGTGCATATCCCTCTTCATCCTCTTGGCCCTCTTCTGCAGTCTGCTTCCAGGTGCAGTTTCAGGAGACTTGACTCTGCTTTTGTTATGCCTTTCTGATCCACGTAGCTAAATATTTTTATCGTCTACATTACAAGATCTAGTCCAGCTTTGCTTAAAACCTTAATTCTGCCATTATTTGCTTTGTTATAATATAGTACAACCACATTCAGCACTTTTAGACCACAAAACACTGTTTTAGGGAATCTAATCCGCGCTAAATTATTAAAACTTTAATTATTATTCTGGATTTTGCTATGCAAAGGTTCAGGATGTAAGATAACTCTAAATGCTGGCTTTGTTCATACAATGAGAACGCAATTTCAGTTTTCATATAGGGCCCAGCAATAAAAATTTGATTATCGCTCAAAGACTACTGTGTTCTAATATTCCCCTTGCACATGATTTACAAAAACGATTGAAATATCATTAGTTAAAATATAATTGTTTTTCTCCCAGATATATAATTATAACTTAAAAAGCATATGCCAATTTTATAGGCATCTTGAAAAACACTTAGAATGTTTAGCTTTCACATTAACTTTACCTCAGAATTACTTACAAATGAGATTTTGATGTTGCATCATATTTTTTTAAAAAAATACAGTGAGACTATATATGTAAAAAGTTACCAAAAACAAAAACATGTACGAAAAACATTTTGAACGTGGTCGTGCTTTAAAGAAATCAGTTTTTTTGCAGTAAGTGTATACACCCCATTTTCTTAATAATTACAGTGACTACTTCTCCATGGCTGATTAAAAGCAATTGAGAACTGAAAGATAAAACCGCTGTTCAACAATAAGCACCTGATATCTTTCCTTTCCGTTTGTTGCTACGTAAGACAACGTTGAGTGTTAAGCCGCTGGCTCTACCACGTCTTTGTCTTTTGTTTCCGCGGCCGAAAGCCACTCGCTGAGCTTGCATCTTTGTCAGCAGAGATAAGTAAAGCACTCCTCGAGTTTGTTTTAAGTTTCGTGAGCTGTATACTCATAGTTACGTAAAACAGTTGTATTTCACTGAAAGTTAACATATATAACACCGAATTATGTATAAATAAGGTTGTGTTAACGCGTTTCTAAATTACATTTTGCCGGGACCTACAAAAATGTGCGTATAAATACGAATTACGTATAAAGCAGGTTCAAGTGTATTTACTTGCATTGCGCAGATAATCACGTGGTAAAAATGTTAAACCTGTATGAAACAAACTGCGAACTGTTTCCCCTGCACCGGTACGAGGAAAACATGTTTACAAATACGTAAAAATACAAAAATCTGATATGAATAATGTATATTCATGTAGATTTGGGAAAAAGGGATTTTTAAATTTTAGGAGAATTTCTTACGATGGCATTTCTTTTCTGTTGGGTCTACTGGAAGAAGAAAAGAAGGAAACAAAGGAGAGTGAGAGACCCAGTTTAAGCAGGGAACCGAGGTCGGTCCAGAGTGAAACAAATTGCATTCCATCGCATCCTGTAGGAGCATTTCTTTGATCATAAAGCTCCTCATACCAGGTGCCAAGTGAAGCATCACATCTTCAGCTGGAGATTTCATTAACTTCCGAGAAATCCTTTTGATTCCAAACACCTTCCCCCTGTGTGTTCAACAACTGCAAATACGCCCAAATCGGGAAAACAGATTTTTACTTTCACTATCGGCACAGCGGGTTGATGTTGACATTTCGTCGACAATATACTACGTTTTGATGCCCCCTGGAGTCAAAATAATTTTAATAGAACTGGATGTGCGTGTCTGTACACAGCATAAATGTGTGCACTCACATGACTTTCTCTACGCTTTACCTATTCTTACAAACTTTTATTCCTATATCTTATATCAATATAAACATTTACAGAAATTACCTTAAAGCAATTTTCTTGTAGGTGCAAAGGTAATAGTAGGATACAGTAGGTTATGGTAGCCAAATGTTTTGAAGCTTTAAAATTCCGTTTTCTTTGCACGCAAAAGAAATAAAAACTGAATAACGACCTTCCATTTGAGAAATATTTAAGTACCGCAAAACACATACAAATAAGGAATATCTCCAAAATGGTTCACTCCACAAAAAAATGCATTTTGACAAATTAAATATGCATTTAATTTGCCATAATACTATCTTTAACATATGGTATTTTAATTCAAATCGATAGATCCTTTTTTGAGAAAATAAACATTTTCGAAACATTTTCCGTGTTAAGGGTGATTTAGGACTGAAATTTTATTTAAAATCTTCATGTCGTATCCTCAAAGACATTAAACTTAAATTCCGACTGGTTTTTAACTGACATGGTTTTTGGGTTATGCTGTCCACAGACGAACACATACGCCCGAATGCTTTTTTGGGATTCAAAGCGCCTCAAAACATATATTTCTGGTGAAATCTCGATATTGCAATTTTGGGTAGAATATAATACTTCCCGTAGTAGGAAGTAAAAGGTAAAGGACGAATAAATACAAATAAGCTCAATAATTGCCGTGGGTGCAATACGAAGATTTTAAAGAAAATATTCCGGCTTCAAGCTGTCTTTTATATGGAAAATCTTTCTTTATTCTTGAGTTTCTGAAAAATCGCTAAAACGATTTTGCAGAAAATGCGATACAGTTAATGCATGTACTAGAAATCTGTTTAAAACATAAATATTTATTTCAAATTACTTCTTTGTGTCCGCAGTCATATTTTCTGAACAGATATTATTTTTATTGTTTTGAATTGCTCAAACAGTTTGTCAGTTTTTCAAATGTTGTCACTATTCAGTTGTTTTTTGTGATATCACGTGTGGAGTATGTATGTACTGAATTAGCTTGTTTATGTAGAGTTTTGCGGCTTTTGTTTTTTGAGTTGGCAGTTCCTTTCGCTACATTCAAGTTTTTTTTTTTTTTTTTTTTTTTTGAAAAAGCAAATGAAGCACGTTATGTAACAAACCTTAAAGTAAGGAGTGGAAAGTGTATGATAAAGCTTTTTGTGTTAAAATTAATACGTGTTTCCTTATTTATCTCCAAGTCTTTGCAATGGAATTTCAAGGAAGCAGGATAGAGCAGCGCACTATGGCTAACATAACCCTTTGTGCTTCAAACCTTCAAAAGTGGCCGGAACCATATGTTTAGGATTTTTTAATGGCAAATAAAATGTGTGTGCTGAATTTTCTGGGAATAGCCTGTGGAAACAAATAAATATTTTGTTTTGTTAACGACGCTGTCAATAATTGCCAGGATCATATCAGAGTCACTGATGTAGTGGGATTTCGTCCCGCAGGAGTTGTTTCACATGTCAGTGAATACTGTTATGGCACTGTCGCTTTCAGCACACTTAAAAACTGTTGGTCTGGGTCAGGTTTGAGTCCGCGACCTTGTGACACGGAGGAGAGATGGCGTGCTTTCGTCATCCATACACGACAGTCAAAATTTTGAAAACATTTTCCACGTAAAGCTTAGTTTCGGGTAGAGCAGTTTTCTTCAAAATCTTCGTGTCGCATCCTTGAAAGACATGTAACTTAAATACCAACTTTGGTTTTTAACCGACTTTTCGTTTTTGATTTATGCTCTCCACAGAGCGACAGACACACACACACACACACACACACACACACACACACACACACACACACACACACACACACACACACACACACACACACACATACATACACACACACACACGGACCTTTTTCTAAAAATGCTTTTCTTTGGATTCAATGGAGGCCTCAAAACATATGCTTCCGGTGAAATCTCGACATCGAATTTTTGGGTGGAACACAATACTTCCTCTACTTCACTATACGTAGTAGAGAAAGTGAAAATATCTGCCTAGATTAACATGAAGTAGATAGAAGAATAGGCATTTGTAAGAATATTTTGTAGAAGAGCGAGCTGAGAGCTTTTATACTGTCGGTAAGATATTTAAAAGCACAAAAGTGGATTTTCCTTTAGCAAAGCGAGTAAAAGGCTGTGATAATAACAAGGTTTGGAAAACTTTTGAGAGATTTTTGTTGAAGTTTATAAAGACACTTTCTGCTCCCCAGCTCACCAGCTCGTCAGCCGCCACAAATTGGCCTCAGACAGGCGGAGTGTTAAAATCCATCTACATCTTGCCCAAATGTTTGTCTACGTCAAAGCCTGTCTCTGTTACATCAAAAGCCTGCGGTGTGATGCCTGCCAAAATGGGGGAAATATGAAACAAAATTTGCAACGCGAGCGGTTCAAAGCTGTCCTCTGGCTATCGAGATTGCTAGGTATGGGGGAGGAGGGGCTGTCAAAGGCGAGTGGTTCACTAGCCCAGTCAAGATAAACTCAGCTTACGTGGTGATGATGATAAATATACAAAATCACAGAGGCCGTCAACCACTGCTATTATTGACTCAAACCATTCCAGTTTACGGATAATCTCCAAGCACAGACATACCCACAGTATCCTCATTTGGTGTACATTTTAATTATTATACAAATGTATGGTGAATCCATCATTGACGTATGTAAAACATAACTATTTCAATATGTTGTTGAAGTTAATCTGAGGCGAACGTAGAAGTCATATTTAGCTTTTATTAATCTTCGTTGGAGGCGACCTAGCATCAGTCTGAGAGCTGTAAGATTATATTACTGTTGTCACAGGGAGCAGTACGTATCTATTTTATAGATGAAACAATCAATATTGTTGTAATGAATGTTTTGAACAGTTTATTAACACTTAAAAATCATTATCCTTGTCATGAAACACTTTTACAGTTTTCTCGCTAAATATGGCGGATTTCTTCGCTAACAAACAAAATGGTTAAGCACAGTCAATGATTGTGAAAAGTCAATGTTCTTTTCTAATCTCGCTGCACTTGATTGATCTCAGTCAATTACTGACGATATACTTCCCTCTTATGAATATCACAAAATTTTACAATTAATTATTCACTTTTCGATGTATGATTATTATTTCTCGTCGTTATTATGTTGATCAAAATCACTTCTTCATCCTTCGTTATATCACACATAAACAGAAGAAGTCAGACTACGCTGCCTATAATTTAACATGGTTATTTCACGAGGCTGGGCTTTCTGTTGCCTCTATGTTTATAATTTGAATTATTTCAGAGAGCTTAACACAAAAATACTGCCTCAACATATTTAAGGGAACCCAGGACTGAACGAAGAGAGAAAAGTTATCAAATTGACAATCTTTAGGTTTATGCATACATTTCCCAAAACTTGAGGCACCCGTTGGCAGTGAAATTAGAGTTTATAAAATGATAAAAATTTGATATTTAGTTTATTATGCGCATGGAGTATTTTTAATATTAAGGTATTTTCTCATTGTGAATAATTAATTATCTCAAAACTATAAAACGGACTGTGCTGTAACTTTGCTTGATATTTTATAACATAAACATCCTTAAGTGTGCAAAGTATTTATTTAATACTTATAAAAATAGAGAAACTTCAAGTTTCAGTCCCAGAGACGCTTAAGATTCTAGTTGAAACAGTTGTTCTTTGTAAGCCCTGAAACAGACTTTATATACGGACAAAAATAATACAAGTTTGCAGTTTTAATAATCAAGTGTATCTGTAACCCCAGAGAGTCAAGAATCATAATAAATTGGAGTAAAGAAAATAAAGGTAAAAGGGTATATAAATATTAAGTCTTGTAATTTCAAGTAATATGATATAGCTTTTCCGTCACCAACGTCTGCAGATAAGAACTGGTTGAGTTACAAACAGGAACCATGGGCGACAAGCAAGTAAGAAACAAAGGTAAAAGATTAACTGAGCAAATATCATCTGACTGTGGCCTTTAGCCCATGTGGCCTAGATCTTCTGTTCACCCAGTAGATCCCACCATACCCATCTCCTAGATAATTTTTCTGTGGATTTAATTTTTCAGGTACATGTGCTCCAAAATATGTACCTAATCTTCATCCTTTCTTCCCAAGGCCTCTTTAGCCCAAATCATTCCTTTTCGTTTCCTAACCTTAGTACTACAATAGATGTTTGCCATCAGATTCAAAAGTTCAAATAATTTTGTTGTGGTTATTTAAAAAATGTGTTACAACTTGTAAACTTTACTCAGATACAGTTATTTATTATTGTAGAAACTCGATACCAATGGGTAGTTTGGATTGGGAGATTTTCTTGATATTCGTTTTTGATTTATGCTGTCCACAGACTGAGACACACACACACACACACAAACCTTTTTCTAAAAATACCTTTTTTGGATTCAGGGGGTCTCAAAACATATATTTCCGGTGAAATCTCGACATAGAATTTTTGGGTGGAATACAATACTTCCCCTACTTACCTGTAGAGAAAGTAAAAAGTGACGTAATACGCCGTTTGTGCGCAGGTGTGTGGCCAGATAACCTATACGACCCATGTTTACAAGGTGTTCAGAACTAGAGCCCCTTTAAGCAAGATTAATACCGACACAGTCATAAAGCAGGGATATACTACAACATACACTATATCTGATATCTACCTCAAGCTTTTCGCTCAAGTCCACTTGCTTGAATAATACCTGCTTTATTTGGGACAGACACTTGCATTAGGAACGAAATATTTCCTTAAACACTATATATGTGCATGTGTCTATGTGTAATTATTTCTAAATAAAGAGTTAGTCCATCTTTTATGCTTAACCGATTATAAAAGGACATGCGGAATAAAGAAGGCTTCACAAATTATTCACATATACATTTCAGTTTTAGGAAATGTCTTAAACATGTCTTATTTCTTCAAAATTTTAAGATCATTTTTGAGAAACTAAAAAATCACAAACAATTGCTGTTAAATTCGTGTACTAAAGAACTAGATATCGCTGAAGACGAATAATGTCTCATTGTCAACTGAAAATTCTTAGTATTTATGAGGGAATAATTAAATTTCCTATTTCTTTGAATTTCAAGAAAAATAATAAATAATTAATTGCAACATACAACTGTGCTAGGGATGGGAATTTTCTTGAACTTTCTATGAATATCTGTGTCCCACTCTCTGTTTGATTAAATGTACGATAAGGAAATCTATAACTATAAAACTACTGTAAAACGTGCTGTAATATTGATGGAAATAGTTTTCATTAGAATACTATTTTTACTTTCTGTGCTACGTACAGTAAATAGAGAAAGTATAGTTGGACTTCAAAAATAAATCTCTAAAGCTACTCAGGAATTGATCATTTCTTCTACTACTGGCTGGTGATTCTTACAAAAATCGCTAAATCTCCGGTAGAATGTGGGATACAAATTCTTCAGGTTGTTCATGGGAACGAGTGTATGAATACACAGATTTTTGTGAAGTTCTAGGAGAAATGGTAACAATGGATCCAGAACTACGAACCAGATTTTTGTGTTCTGACAAGGGGATCTTCCATTTGCCAGGGAGAGTGAAGAAACCAGGGAAACCAGTGTCTGAAATTCTGCTGAACGGTGCTGTCGGAGGTGCACGTCGGCTGCCCTTCTGCATTGTTCATGGCGGTAGGTGCATTGATTAGAATTGTTACCTAGGTTACAGTGTGTCACTTTAAACTTAAATGTCTGCAAATATCGGTAAATGTTGTTATTAATAAATATGCACAACATATCCAAAAATAATTAAACTGTTAAATTAAATTGTCCAGTTACTTATGAAAGGCCCTGTAAGAATTCCCATGCAGCTCAATATCGATGAATTCTCGAAACGCAACAAGTGCGAGTTTAGAAGATGCTAAAATGTCGGACTCTACTGACAGATGCAACTTACATAAAACAAACAAATTAACCTCAATACAGCATCAACTTCCAAGAATATTGAACTAAGTACAGTCCCGCAAATTAATTTCACTAATTGCACAATAAATAACTTATACATGAAATAAAGTTTCGTCTGAAAACCAATATATTGAATTTGCCTTCTGTTTTTCAATGTTACGTAGCATTCCAAGTTTATCATTTTCATCATGCAGCTGTGACGTGCTGGAAATGAATCGATCGTCTGCCATTATTGTCTCGTTGCATGATATACTATAGTGGTTTTCAAGATATAGATTTCTATAGATTGGCATATACAGATCCCCTTGAAAGTAAGTTTTGGAGCGAACATGCCACAAAATATGAGAATTACGTGCAGCCTTCTCACATGCGAGAGCGGTAACATTTTGTAACATACGCGGCCAGTATATTTCGTTCAAGATTACCAACTCATACAGCTGAACTCTCCTATGAATTTTGGGCTAAGCCCCGGGAGAACAAAGAAGTCACGCTAGTCAGTCAGTTTCCCTTATCATTGCCTGGCGGGTTGTAAAGTTGATCCCCTGTAATCCCGACCTTCAACTTTTTGCCGCCATTTCCCGTTACGGTTCATGGGCCAATGAAATGCAACAGCAAAAACGAATCAGACCTTGGCATTACAAGTCAATAGGTGTTATGTTCATCTTGCCCAGATACAAGTTCTCTCTTATATCCAATTGTGCTGACTGGAGCTTTAATCCCTACAGCGTTCCATAGAACGTGTCCTAACAAATAGTACCTACAGTAAACTGCCAAGAAAATATTGTACGTTACATAGTTTAATATATGACTTAAGTTAACTGTTTTCAAGAGAATATGTGAAACCTTCCTTCGATGATTCCCTGCTTTAAATGTTTATTATTTTCACTACGACATACTTATAGTAAATAAATCCAATCTAAATCCAAAAAAGCATTTTTAGAAAAAGGTCCGTATGTGTGTACGTGCGTGTGTGTGTGTGTGTGTGTGTGTGTGTGTGTGTGTGTGTGTGTGTGTGTGCGTGCGTCCGTGCGTCCGTGTCTGTCAGACTGTGGCCAACATAACACAAAAACGAAAAGTCGGTTAAAAACCAAATTTGGTATTTGAGTTTAATGTTTTTCAAGGATGCGACACAAAGATTTTGAAGAGAATAGCCCCACCCTAAACTACCCTTTACATGGAACATTTTTCTTAAATTTTGATTTTCTTGAAAATGGCTCTAGTGATTTTGATTAAAATGCCATATGTTTGAGATATTTTTATGACAAATGATGAATTTTCTGGCTTTAGCCTATGTAGTAATGTTTACTATGGATGACTTTTGAATAACTTCTAAACCATAAGAGATAGACAAAATCTTACTGTACAAGAAATGTAGATCTTGCTAAAATATACAATTTATGTCCCAATAAATTTCTTTGTAGAGTGAACCATTTCGGAGATATTCCTTGTTAGTTGTGTCAGTTTCTGAAAACTTAAAACTTTCATGAAATGGTACATCGTTGTTCATCTTTTCTTTATGTGTTAACCGTGCAAAGAGAGCGGGATCTCAAAGCTTTAAAAGATCTGACTATCGCTCAAAGCCAACTGTATTCCAATATTTCCCTTCTTGCACCTACAAGGAAATAAGCAATAAGATAATTTGTACAAATGTTTATCTCAACTAACATGAAGAAGATATAGGAATAAGAGTTTGTAAGAATGTTTAGTACAAGACACATCAGTGCAAGGCCTTGAGCAAGCTGCGTTCAGTGAGCACCAATTCCCTAGCCCTGGACTATTGATTCTATTTTCTCTATCTTCCTTGTTTCAACCAGGTTCAACCTTGTTTCAACCATGAGACCCGAAGATGTCCCTCCAGCGGAAACTACCCCTTAGGTAAAACAAAATTCAAATTTTTTTTTTCAAAAACAGAAGAATACGCTTTTTCAAGTATAGTTTGTATAAACCATATAAAACTAAGTGACAATGGTAGAGAAAGTCATATGAATGTAACACTACCGTTTTTCTAAATGTTTCTACTACTTTATTATACTACGGCGCTATAGTACTTTAGTGGATGAAGTATTATACTTCACCCAAAAATTCGATAGAAAATTTTCACCAGAAATACATGTTTTGAGATGTCCTGAACCTTAAAACAGATCTGTGTGTATGGGTGTGCATGTATTGTATAACTCGAAGAATCTAATAAATACCAAACTAAGCATGTGAAGAACTTTTAGGGGAATACCTCCTAAATCTTCCTAATTCCGGATGAATTTTATACAACTGGTAAGCCGTAAGAGAGAGACAAAATCTTAGTATGCAAAAAATATTAATATCATTCAAACACACACAATTTGTCTCAAAAATAGTTTTGAGAATGTCTAAGTATTCCTTGCTATTAGTTTAAAATTTTCAAATACTTGTACTTCTCTGAAATAGGTAGTCATTATTTGACTTTTCATTCCTTGGCTGTGTAAATAAAACAGAATTTCAAAGGCAGCTTTATAAGATTTCACTATTGCTAAAAGTCTACTGTATTCTCATTGCACCTACAAGGAAATATGCAATAAGACAATTTCTGGACATTTTTACCTTTATTAACACAATTTTGTAGTTGTAGTTTGTTGAAGATCGGGTAGAGAAAGTCGCGTGAGATCTTCTTCCACAATACGTAAGTACGTAGATTTGGAAGGTGGTGCGAATATTTATATAAATGGCTGTAGGTATAACCAGAAGCGAGGTGCAGATCCCTCTCTAAATACGGGCTTAAGTAAGGATCTAAACGTCCTCTGTGACAAATGGTCCTTCCTGCAGGTGAAAGCTACAGACACGTCGTTAAATGCTGTTTAATCTCCGGAATGCGTTAACATTTAACAGGCCCTCGCCTGCCTGCCTTCCTTGGATTTGCCTTTCCTTAGATACGCTACCCCACAAGGAGTCCCAGATTTCCTACTCTGTCAAATAACTCAGCGAGGACTAGCAACATCATGCCGTTCACACACACACACACGCGCGCGTGCGCATACACACTCACACTTTGAACAGTATTTAACGTTCGCATTTACCTATTAAATAAGGTACCACAGCAGGTGACACTGATAGATGCAGTAAAATGATAATTGGGAAAAAGAATACTGGAATTGGTACCAGAAGAAAGAAGAAAAAGGGGACGTCCGATGATAACTTGGATGGATGATATACAAGCCGCCTTAACATCTAGAAGTTTGGAATCAGAACAATGAAGAAACAGAGAGTCATGGAATTTGGCTTCCGGAAGATGGCGCCAGCTGTTATAAACTGGAGACAAATTGGGAAATAAACTCAAACCTGCATTTCGGGAGGTCGCGGATTCGATCTCCGAGGCCACGTATTCTGACATGGGTATTTTCGTGGTCTCCCCATGTCACTTAGGCGAATGATGGAGTGCATTACTCTCTTCTTCACGGATTCTTTTCCCCTCATTTCTCATTTCCCTATCTTTCAGGTTTAGTTGATAGTGCGGCACGTTCCGGTGAATGTCGACAGATGGCATAGTTGCTTGGGCTCTGGAGCCTCTTCCCTGGAAGTTACTGTTCGGGCTGCAAGGCCCGCCTTGTCTCGTTATGCGCCATGTGTCCAAATCTGTAACTATTACGGACTTTTATGGTCTGCGCTTCGCTCTCTGACAAGCCTACGGTCTATGTGGGGGTCGCGGTGAGTCGAGGTGTCCCCCTCCACTACTACACACATCAATCTCGATATCGAATATTTGGGTGGAATACAATACTTTTCCGGCTTATCATAAGTAGTAAAAAAAATAAAGACTTTGAAACTGGCATCAAACATGTAAAACACTGGTGTTAATTGCTTATAAAATCGCTATAAGATGTAAATTAGCACAAAAAACCTTTGATAACAACGCATTGCTACTTTCCACTTTCTTACACTGGGCAGAGGAATTAATACATGTCACTTAAAACTTCTATGCCTAGATGTTACCGAAAATTATTTTGAGATCTAGTGGCATAAGGTGGGCACGTTTTCGTGTTCTGGAGAGACGGAAGACTACATTAAACAACAGACGATAAGGTTGATTTTGACTTGAATCTGGCACCTTTCCCAGAATGTGCTGCCAATATGCACACTGTATGTATGTGTGTGTGTGCTTCGTCGTCATTTTTCATGGCCGACAGTAATTTTGCCCTGACGTTCTGCCATGATCGATGAGCAAGGGTTTTCATTCAGTCTGCAGGCAGAGATTTTCCCTTCCTTCTTTCAGCTTTGTGACCAGAGTATTTCCATACATCTGGAAAACAGGAAGTGATTTCGTTTTACCTTCTCTAACACACAACTATTGCAGCAAGAGAACGGAATTTCAAACCTTTAAAAGATTTGACTATCACTCAAGGCCTACTGTATTCTCATATTCCCCTTGCAACTACAAGGAAATAAGCAATAAGATAATTTCTGCAAATGTTTATCTCAACTAACACGAAGAAGATATAGTTATAAGAGTTTGTAAGAATGGTTAGTACAAGAGTAGAGAAAGTCATGTGAGTGCAACACATCAGATTTCCTTTTAGTCTAATTCTACCTTACAACTCCCACGGTTTGTGTAAAAAATGGATTAATTACTGCTAAAATTGATTCTCTGAGGCCACACAAAGACGGGGTTAAGCTATTTCACAACACTAGCCGTGTCAGTGAGCGGACAAAGGCGTTCAAGGTCAGGATGCCTCGCGTGACTGCTGTGTACGTGACTAACAACAATCGAAGCGACAGAAACAAAAGGGGTTTCGCGAACATTCGCGAGACTTCTACCTGTGTGTATGTGTGCGGAACGCGAGAAAGATACTATGACGTCATCCCCACTGTATAAGGAGGACAGAAAACAGGAGTGGGAGAGTTATACTTATAAAGACGAGTTGGACAGTGTGTGTAAGAGTGCTGTGCATGTGTGTCGTCGAAGATTCAACGATTTCGACAGTAATCATATCCTTGTTTTTAGTGTATTAGAGCAGTTGAAGTGAAGAAAGACACTAAAAGGAGTGACTTAAGGTCACAGGAAGGAAAAGTTGAGAGTTGTGATATCACGATTCTTCACATATGGATATTCTTGTCTCCCCCCTCGGGGAAATTAAACTAGCACAGTTAGGTATGTTCCTCGTGTTCAGGGATAATGGACGAGTGAGTGTTTGCCCCAGATATTCCCGTCAGATGCGGTTTTCATTTACACCTGTGATATAGCAGTTAGGCTAATGCAAGCCGGCGGCAGGTTCCCATGGCAACACCGTGTTAATGTACGTACGTACGTATCAAGATCAGCAGGCCAGCCCTCTGTCTATGTACAAAGAAGAGAAGGGTCGCATAACGAGGTGCTTGTTGTCCACCACTCAACGGAACGAACGCGGCGAGAATTTTCAAAAAGCGCCTCCTTCGTCTCGTGTGAAAAATGGTGATTGTAATGTTTCTTTCAGTCAGGCAGCCCGTGAGGTAAGTGTCCCAGTGCTGGACCGCACCCCGCAGGCAAGTAGCCAAGCTCAAACCAACATAACCTTTATACTTGTTCTATGAATCTTAATTGTTATCGAGGGCATTTTACTCCATAGCACAAGAAATAAAAAAATTACATGTTATATTCATATGATTTTCTCTACACACCATCTTTCATTTCATACCTCTTTTGCAAATTATACTTACAAAAGATATTTTTTTTTTCTTTCTACATCCTAATTTCCTCTGATACAACTTTTGAAATTTTGATTTTAAATACGTTTTTATACAAGTTTTTAATTGCATATCCTCTAATACTTCTCACAACTGATGTAAAGGTACAGAGTCATATCCTGTTTCGAAATGGTTAATGCTATAAAAAATGCTATTTGACGTAAATATGTGCTAAACAAATCTATATTTTTAGTGAAACCTTTCTCCACTAATGGCGCACCATACACCAATTATTTTGTCTAGATTTCTAGAAGGTGTGCTTCATGAACTATATTAGTTCTGAGTTATAGGTTTTTTTTTTTTTTTTTTTTTTTTTTGCGATTTTACACTTGACGCCCGTAAAAACATGAATAGAGTTATGCTTCTTCCTTGAAGAAATAACAGACAGGGAGAATGATATTGTCCTTTTTTAACAAGACTCTACGACAGCTCATACAGCCAATCTTTCGATGAGAACACTTGAAAGTTTGTTTAAGGATAGAATTATTAGTAGAGATTTGTGGCCATCCGAGCTAACCACCTGCGATTTCTATCTCTGGGGTAACTTAAAACAAAGTACACAAGACAAACCCCCACACCCTGGAAGAATTAAAACAAAATATCCGCCAGGAAATTGCTAGCATTTCTTAACGTGAACTACGGCGAGTGATGGATAGTTTTCTAAAGAGGTGTCAAAAATGTATGGACAACGGTGGTGGAAAGCTTCAGGCTCTTCCGTCATAAAATTGGTAAGTAAAGCCTTTAAAAAGCAGTTTTAAAAATGCTGTATGGTTTCATTCGTGCCTTTATATGATAGCGGCAGACGGCTACGAGCGCCGAGGATGCGGACAGGCAAAACACCGCGCAGCCAGTTTGTGAGCTTTCTTACTCCCATTATAGAGAGTAGAGAAAGTCATGTGACTACACACATCAAATATTTTTAGACGTATTTTAATAATGTTGCCTCATTTTATAAAACAGTCATACTACGTATAGTAAGTAAGGCAAATATTGTATTCCACCCAAAAGTTCTATGTCTGGGTTTCACCGGAAATATATGTTTTGAGGCCCCCTGAATCCAAGAAAAAATTGTGTGTGTGTTTGTGTGTGTGAACAACATAACTCAAAAACGAAAAGTCGGTTAAAAACCAAAGTTGGTATTTAAGTTTAATATGTTTCAAGCATGCAGCACGAAAATTTGGAGAAAATTTCTGCAACCTAAGCTGCCCTTTACATGGAGCATTTTTAGAAAACTTATTTTCTCAAAAATGACTCTAATGATTTGACTAAAATGCCATATCTTTAAGATATTTGTATGGCATATGAAATTTATATTTTGAATAGCAACTGGTAAACCATAAGAGATAAACTCTTAGTATACAAAAAAAATGTTGATCTCGTTAAAACATACAATTTGTGTACAAATGAACTTTTTCTGTAGTGAACCATTTCCGAAATATTTCTTGTTATTTGTGTGAGTTTTGGAATACTTAAACTTTTTTCAAATAGAAGGCCATTTTTTACTTTTTTATGTCTTGGCGGTGCACAGAGAAGGGAATCACAAAACTTGACTATCGCTCAAAGCCTACGTATTGCCATATTCCCCTTGTATCTACAAGGACATAAGCCCTGCATATGTTTGTCTCAACTAACATGAAGCAGATATAGGAATAAGAGTTTGTAAAGATAGTACAAGTGTACTTGACGAGATTTACAAGTTTGAATGTAGGTGGTCCAGATATGTGACGAGCTGGAATTGTTGTCTGGTCCAGTTTGATGATGATGACGCCCTGACCACATGTCACTCCAAGCTGGTCGGCGGTGGCCGCAGAGACGCCAGCAGCCGTCACAGCAGACCTAACTGTCGCGTCTTGGATTATTAACACCATTGTTGTTCTCTGAACTCCAGGGCAATCCTCTAAAGCACTGTGCCTTCATTAATACGAGTATTTATAATCTAAGTATTAAACTCAACCAATCTCCAAAATTTCAGCTATTAAAAGAAACCATCTTCTAGGTCGGCTTGGAAATCTATCACGATATTTAAGTGGACCATTCCATTAATGAAGTATAAATTTAAATACTAAATAGCATAGATTTGGCCATACAATGTTAAATTCTATAAAAAAAAACCTAAAATATAATTACAACAATTCAACGAGTCCCACTTCTGACACCACTGTAATAAAATTACAAAATCAGTTCAGTTACTTCTATCACTTATTGTCTTCTAAACTTTTACCACACTTCTCGTAATCTTGCTCAGTCCTTTCAGTGTCTTTCTTGACTTTCTCTCTCATACATAATGCAATCACTCTATGCCCATTGTAATCTTCACGACGATCTATGTACATTTCGCGACGACTGACACACGCACAACTGTCTCGCATTCACTGGCACACTGAACGACTCATGTCTCTAACCGCATATAGAGAAAATGACGTCTCACGGACATTTCCTCGACTTCTATATGCACGCCAGATACACGGCCAGATGTTTCTCGAAAGTTCTGGAGAAAGCTCCTTTTGTGTAGCTGCTTCCATTGCTGTTAGTCACGTACGCACAAATCGTTACGCGAGGAAGCCTGATCTTGAACGCCTTTGCCCGCTCGCCGGCCAGATGTATGTCTTGAAGCAGCCCGGACCCGACAATCCTTTGTTTTGCACCGCGCCCGGCGTCGCAATGTAGTAATTACGATTTGTGCATTATGATTTGACTTACTCAGGACTGCCAACTGAAGAAAACGAAACCTAAGTATTACATGTATTTTTATTTTCTCTTGTATTAACAGAAAACCAGATTATAACCTAAAATAATTCTCACCTAATTTTTAACATTAAAAATGACCTTTCTTCTGGAAAAACACGATTGTCAAATTTAAATTGAGTGCCATTTTAATTGTTAATTGATTGTAATATGTAGTAAATTGTTTTAAGGGGAAATTATGGGATACAATTGGCGATACTGACTAAACAAAGAAATAATCTAGTGATAGTTTGTACTATCTTTTAACCACAAGCAGAACAGGGCGATCTTTTGTTGTTTATCTCGAGACATAGTAAAGCATTTCTTTAAGATAAGGATCACTAATTCACAAGGATTCTCACTGGTGATTTTTTTTTTCCAGAGATTCGTCTTCTAGCTCTTTCTCCTGGTTGATGTGAAACTTTTATCTCAGCAGCAAGTTAATTTGGCACACGTTCAAAGTGTCGCCTGGATAATTTGTTTTCAGACCCAACCCCTTCCATTGCTCAGCTAATTTGCCATTTCTGTAACGTCCAAATTTGCCTTAAGAGCACAGAAAGGTGAGCTTAGCACAATTAATCACACTAAAATGTATACATTTCAAATTTAGACTTTACGACAAGGAGATTCAAATTAAATCAGAAAAAAATCGTACCATCTATTTTTAACTCATAACAGAAAATGTAAATCATCTTGATTCACGTTACGTTATCCAATCATTCCTGTACAAAAACGTACTATTTAATCCACTTCTTCAGATTCAAGAAACATCTTCAATACGTATTTACATATCTCGCTCTAGCATACAGTCGGAGTTAAACCGATAGTCAGGTTCTTAAAGAGTCTATCTCTATGTGTCTTTAAAATTCAAAAAGACAAAAACCTGATGAGTTGCACTCACATGACTTTCTCTACTCTTGTGCTAACCATTCTTACAAACTCTTATACCTATATCTTCTTCGTGTTAGTCGAGATAAACATTTACAGGAATTATCTTATTGCTTTTTGTCTAGTAGGTACAAGGGGAACATGAGTACACAGTAGGCTTTGAGCGATACTCAACTCTTTTAAAACCTGTCGCTATATGAACGCTCTGAAATTGCGTTCTCACTGCACAGCCAAGAGATAAAAAAGTGAATAGCAACGGTGGAGCTTGTGCTCTGGAAATACGGTGTTCGGCTGAGGAGATGTGCTGCGGTCGGCTGGCCAACATCTAGGGAGACTTCGTTCAGCCGGACCTCACTGGTAACGCGCTCTCTGTGGCGGCCTGGAACTCAGTCGGGCTGAAGAACTGCCTGCACCAGTTAGAGACCCACCGTCGTAGCTCTGCCTGTGATGTGTTCAAGACAAACGATAGTTTGGATTGTTCTTGATATTTTCACATGTTTGAAAGATGGAGCTAAACATCTACTTTGGTATTTAAACGACTTTTCAGCTTTGAGATATCTATTCACAGACACACACACTCGTGCACTACCTTTTCTATAAATATTTATTTCCATTGTTGCTCAGGACGTGTCGTAACATAGTTCCAGTGAAATCTCAATATTACATTTTTTGTGCAATGCAATATTTTCCTTATTTACTGCACGTAGGAGAGAAACTAAAAATTCGTGTTATTTATATATGAGTGCAGCAGAACTTGCAAGTGTGGTTCAGATGTGCATATAACTCTCGCAAGTATAAGAGCCACAAACAAATGCTATCTGCTCTTGGCACCGTCACATTTTATGAACCCACGTTCTGCAACGCTAGCAAGAGATGCAGTTACCGCCATTTAAATCGACAGTTTTGAGTAATAACTTGGTGCAGCCTTGCCTTTTTCAATTATCGCCTTATTCAAGCCAAGGCGTGTGTCGCATCCGGACACTTCTAGCGGACATGTTTACAAGAATAGTGTATATAGGAGTGGGTATAGTTCCACATATATTTGTGAGCCTCCAAAGACACACAAGGCTATTGTGCAAGTGCACCCTAGATCTACACGCGCACGCGCACACACGAATACACAAGCACACACACACAAGCACATATAAGCACGCACACAAACACACACGCACACACACGCACCTAACTTGCATATTTCCAATAGCTCATAGGTTAAAAAAATAAACAACATAACGCGATAACATTGGAAAAGTGTTAACTATAAGCTGTATGATTGCCAAGGAGTACTAAACAAAACCAATGTATAAAGGAACACCCTGTCTTCCTGTTTTAAGATAAATATTTGTTGACTTTAACTATAGCGATAATTATAATGTCTTTATTCATGTGAACGTATCACTTTACAGCACCTAGATTGTGGAAAAAATGTTACAGTGGCTTGTAAATTTTTATTTCCAGCTATAAAGTTTCATATTAATTGTATTAACCTTTGTTTTAGTCGTATTACTAAGTTGCAAGTATGAGCCAGATGACTGAAGCTTATGAACAGTTTTCTGGCCAGTTACTGGAACACTTACCCTATCTGTAATGCATATATAATACATGCCGGGTAATGTTTGCAAGCTTGCACTCGCACTGTCACCCGCTGGTAGGTAAACGCTTTCCTCTGCGTGTTGACGATGTCCTGACGTTTTTTTTTGTGGGGCTGTTAGGGGGAAAAAATACCCACAGCCACTTTTATTCTTGCCCTCGCTTTTTTGTTTTATTCTGCATGTAGGAACACTTAGGAAACATTTATGTGAATCTAAGAGAGCTAATTTTTAAAATGGGATACGTAAAATATATGTAATTTCGAATCATTTGTGATCAGTTAAGAACGCCTACTTTTGGCGAGTAGAATGCGACTGAAAATGTGTGTGTAATTTTATAATTCAAGAGAAAAGAATGTTGATGTTACATTCTCATGGCCCGTTCTACTCACTCTTCTACAGATCATTCTCACAAAAGTTTACCTACTCTTTGTTAATCGAGAAAACGTTTGTATAAATAGATTCTTTGCACGTTTCGTTGCAGCTAGAAAGAGGCTAAAGGGATTGTCAAATATTTAAAAAGTCGATTACTTTTAAATTTCATTCTCTTTTAATGACAACAACAAATTATTGAACAAATGACTAAGATTGCTAAAAACTAAAATTAATGGAATATTCAAAATAATACGAAGAAATATCTCGGAAATGCATAATGACAAGATGTATTAGGTAAACCGTAAGAGATAGATGAAATCTTGCCACACAAGAAATATGAGGTCAATATTAATAAGCTTTGTCTATCCCTTATCGTATACTAGTTATACAAAAATATACATGATTCATTCAGAATGAACAGGAATACACAAGCTACCAGGAAATTCAAGATGTACATATTTACCTATCACACAAGACAAACATCTGAAGTATCTATGCACAGTAAAAACTATTAATAGCAGACCAAAGATTTGGTGAGTGTTCTAGTGAGGATATTGATATTTTAAGTGACGAGGCGAAGTCAAAAAACTGTAATTTTAAATACGTCGGGGCCGGCTCCAGTGGGCCTCCAACTGTAGTTACGTCACACGTGTTATGATATTGCTTGTGATAAGAGATACCTATGAAATAGCCTACTTGTAAGATTGTGTCCTAAATCCTTGATAAGAGCAACAGTCCTAAATCTGAATGTGAGACAGTCAGACTCCAGGCAGAGCTGCTACAAATCCCCAATGTAGATCCCTCCCTCACTCTGTTCCCATAAAGCAATATTGCTGATTCTGTTGGAAATGTCCCCCTTGCAAGTCGCAGTCAAGTTTTCATTTAATACTGCTGGACCCTCTGCTAGTTTTCTCCCCCTTCTTTCAATAACCTGGCAGGATGTTGCACGCCACAAGATTTGCTTTCGTGAAGGAGCTGTGAACAATACCATCAGAAAAAGCGCATACTTTTTCCTTCCCCTGTCAATCCCCAAGGCGTGACAGAGAAATATCCCCCAGGATTTTACTTGTAGTATACCACGTGATCCATGTGGATATTGAACATGCTACTTCTGCTACAGAAATTGGAATATTTTATTAACTAGGTTCACCATCCCGGGAGTTGGTAAGAGACATCCTATTTGGACCAATGACTGCTTGCCTGGCTTGCAATACATCTATCATTTATCTACAGACAGGTAGACAAAGGGTTAGAAATGAGAAAAGGGAAGTAAACAGCCAATAATAGGAACTTTAAGGAGTTTCCGTTTGTTGAACCGTGCGGGATGGCTCAGGCGAAAGTCTTAGTCCAGCCCGCTCTAAGTTACGCTATAAGTAAAAACATCCGATATGTTGACCTCACACACATTATCTTCTTAGGACCAAGTGTAGGAGAAATGTTGGAGTGATATTCTCTTTGAACGTCCCTCACCCTTGTAGACCGTTATGAGCTGGCAAGTCGACCTTTGAGACCACCTGGCATAACTAATTGATAAGCCATCCTGGCTTCCCCCCGCGCCAAGGAGCATGGAAGTCCGAAAACACTTGAAGCCGAACCTGTACCTACAACAAAATGTGTAATAAAACTTTTTGAATACCATTTATCGTGATTAATTTTTCCAGAAATAGTCTGCAGAAGTTATATAAAGGAAACTACGTAGCAGAAGTAATGTGAAGGAAAGATATCAAGATTTTTACAGTAACTAATATACCTAACCTATAAAAAAGTTGAAACTCAATATTATCCATTTCCCTTACCTTGTGCATTGTCAGATGTAAAGGGTTGCTGATTAAGTTGCCTCCTTCTGCAGTGTTCCGGAAATTATCGAATTAACTGAGCATTGCGCCACTGTAGCAGCTAAGCTTGTTTGGCACCAGTACCAACTTTTAGTTTATTTTAAAAATGAAATTCCCTAGACTGCAGCAAGTTCCCGCTACAAGTTTGCATAAGTCGGGAGAAGTAATTAGGAAGCTGTACATGCAAGCAACAAAAGAGAAGGTTCTCGACGAACAGTTGCCTGCTTGATGTCACGACAAACGGATACGTAAGTAAGTGCCAAATTCTACAAGCGTGGCTCCCCTGCACATCCCACTATAGTCTCTACTAGCTGCCTATAGACTAGTATAGCTCTACAACTAAATATAACGCATCAAAAATGCATTACAAACATGTTTTGGGGCCTCCTGAATAAAAAACCCTATTTTTACACAAACTTCCGTGCGTGCTTATTTAAATGAACACCATTACTCAAAGGCAAAAAGTCAATAACTACCAATGATAACTTTACTATCTTCCAAAGATGCCACAAATATGTTCAAAGAAACCTACAAAATCAAGCCAACCATTACATGAAAAATACATCAAAATGTATTATAGTTCGGAAGTTAGCAGGTCTTACTAGTAATATTGTAACGATTTTTATATACTGTTGATGTTAAAGAGAGACGAACGTAGAGGTTCTATTTACCTTTTGTTAATCTTCGTTGGAACGAAAGTCTTTACGAACTTTTATTACTCGCGGCCTAGCATCAGACTGAGAGCTATAAGGTTCTATTACTGTTGTCACAGGGAGTAGTGCGTATCTATTTTATAGATCAGACAATCAATATTGTTTCAATTAATGTTTTGAACAATGTATTAACACTTAAAATCATTATCCTTCGCTAAATATGGCGGACTACTTCGCTAACAAACAAAATGGCTAATGTATCACACACAAACAGAAGAACGCAGCCTACGCTACCTATAATTTAACATGATTATTTCAGGGGACTTTCGCTTTTTAGAGAGCACCGTATTTTTATGTTTTGGCGGTCACATCGCTCTCTCACAACCCCCAGAATGTCTGGAGGACCACACCTGTCGTGGTTTACGTGTGTCACCGACCTGACCGGGAGAATTAACAAAATAAATTCACCGACCATATCCTCTGATTACCAATCAGAGGACGTATTACATGCCATGACAGGTCAGCATGTTAGGGGTTAAGGTTTTATAGAGAAATTAGAGAAATGGAAAAATAAAGACTCCCTAGCCCTCGGGAACCCTAATAGCATCGGGGTCGGAAGAGAACAAGAGATGACCAAGGTAAGGTCAGATAGAAAAGTTACAGTGAGGAGCAAAACACCAGTAAGTGCAAGTAATGTTCTGCTCAGCTTGGGTACCTTGTGGTCCCTATTCACATATCCCCTAGACGGAGACCCCTGATGTTGAATACGAAATATACCGATAATATAAATAAATAGTATTACAATTATTTATCTCAACTAAGACGAAGAAGATATAGTAATAACATCTATTGTTCACACACACAGTCGTTGTTCTAAAAATGCATTTTTTTAGATCGGGAGGTTTCAAAACATATATTTCCGTAAAATTTCGATATGTAATTTTTGTTTGCAATGCCCATATTTATTATATGTAGACGAGAAAATCAAATTTTACTGTCACATATTTCGATGACGTCAACACTTGAACGCCTACCACACATATGTATGGGACAACAGATGCCGAGTTCTCTTTGGTGAACTAAGGCTATGGGTATTGATGTGACTATAACAGACGCCACTTGCCATGCTTTATTTAACAGCGGACAACAGAGGCCTTGTCTGTCGTATGAACAGATTCCAGCAACCAGATGGAACGTTTTAAATTAAACCTTAGGCCAATCCGGGAAATCGAAAGCTGCATGACTAATTCCAGCAGTTGAAGGGATGAAGTTTCAGAAGCAGCACTTTGATGCCCCGAACCACTCGATAGAAATCCAAACATAGGAGGAATGTGGCCGGCCTGTGAACAATGTCGGACTGTTCGACTCAAAGGGCTACTTCCTGCACCTCCAATGTCCTCCTCCTCTGTACAGGAATGTCTTCATATTCAACATGTGAAGCGTAGGCACTTTGAGAATGTGTTACCCCTTCACAGTGGTAACCGCACATTCAAGGAATCATTCTCACAATCACATATCTGAATTCCACCTATTGTCCTATGTTCTGTTCTTTGTAGGTACACTCCCTCGCAAAGGTTTTGTTCAATAACACTATGCACTATTAACTTATTTCAAAAATCTTCGGTACTAGTGTCAACAAGACATCGAAAAAACAACAATTTAAAAAAATTATCATAGAAAAATCTGATGTGTTGCACAAAAGTTACCTTATTCTTTATTTTCTTGTAGGTACAAGGGGAATATGGAATACAGTAGACTTTGTGCGATAGTCAAATCTTTTGTAGCTTTCAAATTCCGTTATCTTTGCATGGTTAACATATAAAAATGAATAGCGATGTTCCATTTGACAGAAGTCTAAGTTCCCCAAAACTTACACAAATAATAAGGAATATCTCCGGAATGGTTCACTCTACAAAAAAATTTATTTGGACATAAATTGTGTGTTTTGACAAGATCTACATTTTTTGTGTAGTAAGATTTTGCCTATCTCTTGCGGTTTACCACTTATGCAAAAGTCGTCCAGAGTAAATACGACTACAGGGGTTACAGCCAGAAAATTCAAGATATACATTTCATTTGTCATACAAATATCTCAAACATATGGCATTTTAATCAAAATTGTTACAACCATTTTCAAGAAAATCTAAATGTTCTAAAAATTGTTTATGTAAAGGGTAGTTTAGGGTGGGGCTATTTTCTTGAAGATCTTCGTGTCGCATCCTTGAGAAATATTAAACTTAAATACCAAGACAGACGCACGCGCACACAGACCTTTTTCTAAACATAATACTTTTTTTAAAGTAAAAGTGAAAATGTTGGATAACGTTCAACACGTGGCAGGTGTAGGCACTCTCTGCTTGATGTTGCTATGGTAACCGTAGCCAACACCCTCCTAAGCTCAATTCAAGTTAACTGCGGTCGTAACCAAGTCCTGCCTGGCTGCCGCTGCCGTCTAGAACTAATGCTTCCTGAAAATCTTATTTTGCTTAATCAGGTAATGGATTTTTTCCTCACAGAAACCGACCGAAAAGACATTTAATAACTAAATGGGAGTAGTAAAGCCTTTTTCTGGTTCTCGCTAATGACGCTCCATACAGCAACAATTAGGCCTCTTTCCTGGAATTGAAGTGAACCACTAAGAAGAGAAATGGATCATGATGGGCTTTTGAAGTCTCTTTCTGAGTAATACACAGCGTTGCCAACACAATACAAAGTTACTCTCTCTCTCTCTCTCTCTCTCTCTCTCTCTCTCTCTCTCAACTGTGAATGTTTAAAACATTGTGCATAAAGGCTTTATGAAAACGAGATAGAAATGTTTACATTCATATTATTTCTTTGCACACAAAGAACTATGCTTACAGCTATTACACTTTGTAGAAAGTATTTCATTGCAATGATAATCAGATGTTCAAAAACGGGTCACTAAGTTATGCCTTTAAAATACCATGATTTTTCCAAGACCACGAGAAAAAGCTGACCCTACGACTGGAAAAAATATACAGTAGTGAAAACAGAAGCATAGCGCATGTCATTCTTCAACATCTTTTGTACCTGTGCCCAACAAGGAAGGATAAGGTGAGAGGAGAAATAGGGCGGCCGAACCAGGGAGTCATGACAGAGTAGAGAGCAAGGTTCTTATCATTTACAGGTTTAAACACCCCGACGGTGTCTACTACCACCATCTCGCCCTACAGTCTTAGGCAGCCCTCAGGGGGAGTTAAGACCGGAGACCGCCCCGCCAAAGGACGAAGATTTACCCGGAGCATGCCACGTACCTAAACTTTACTCTAACGAAATCTACATGTTTGGTAGCAGATTGCATATGCTTTAGCGGTTATATAAAACTATGCAAAATTCATTCAAATTGAAAATGACTTCAAAAGCATTCGCAGAAAATTCAGGATCTAAATCTTCTTTACTATACAAATGTCTTAAACACATTGTATTTTAATTAAAAGCGTTGGAAATATTTTTATAGAAGAAAAAATGAAAACCTTTTCTTGAAAAACTTCGTGCGATTTCTTAGAAGAGGAACTTAAAATAAATCTGATTTGCTGCACTCACATGACTTTCTCTACTCTTGTACTAACCATTCTTACAAACTCTTATTCCTATATCTTCGTCATGTTAGTTAAAATAAACATTTGTACAAATTATCTTATTGCTTATTTCCTTGTAGGTGCAAGGGCAATATTAGAATTCAATAGGGTTTGATCGATAGTCAAATCTTTCAAAGCTTTGAGATCCCGTCCTCTTTGCACGCTTACCATATAAAAAATGAACAACGATGTTCCATTTCAACAAACTTTCAAGTTTTCCGAAACTGACACAAATAAGAAGGAATATCTCCGCAACAGTTCACTGTAGAAAAAAAAAATTATTCACACATAAATTTTGTGTTTTATTGAGATCTACATTTTTTGTATAGTAAGATTTTGTCTATCTGTTATGGTTTACAAGTTATTTAAAAGTCATCCCGAGTAAACAGGGTTACATAGGCTATAGCCAGAAAATTCAAAATATACGTTTCATTTGTCGTAAAACTATCTTTAATGTATGGCATTTTAGTCAAAATCTTTAGAGCCATTTTCAGGAAAATCAAAATTTTCGAAACATTTTCCATGTAAAGGGTAGTTTAGCGTGAAGCTGTTTTCTTCAAGATCTTCGTGTCGCATCCTTGAAAGGCATTAAACTTAAATACCAACTTTGGTTTTTAAACGAATTTTCGTATTTGAGTTTTGCTGTGCACAGACACACACGCGCGCGCGCGAACCTTTTTCAAGGAGACCTCAAAACATGCATTTACAGTGAAACCTCGTCATTGAGGTGTTGGTTGGTTGGAATACGAAGACAAGTAGTTATATTAAATTATGTTTCCTCAAATGGAAGTTAGTTATTCAGTTTTTATCTGTTGGTCACGCGAAGAAAACGGAATTTCAAAGCCACCCTATAGAGACGACTCTTAAAACATGTCATTGTAGCTACTGTATCTTCCTACAAAAAAATTAGCAATAAGATAATCTCTACAGAAAAGTGTAGTGTGATATTTTAGTAAAGATAGTTTGCGTCTAAGGCACTGCCGCTGGTTGTATCTGATAAAACTTGTCGGTATGTAGTAAGTTGGAAACATTTCCGTTGATTGGATGGACACTAGCGAGCGAGCGAGCGAGCGGGCGGGCGCCAAACCCCAGAAGACCTTGTGGCCTCCCCATTAGAGCAATCACATTGCCTGGACGCACCGACCGACCTCACTTTCCCGTCAAGGAAGTAAAGCCCAGAAACGAAAAAGAACTCATGCAGACCACCTTCCTACAAACCTGAGAACTTACCACTTAGAATTTAAAAACTATACATACAGCTTTTTGTCTAAGCTCTCAAAATAAATTGTCATGTATAAAGGCATGGGAACACATGAGTTTCTCTACTCTTGTACTATTTTTACAAACTCTTATTTCTCCATTTTCTTCATATTAGTCGAAATAAACATTTTCAAAAATTGTCGTATTGCTCATTTTGTTATAGATGGAAAAGGAATTTGAGAATACAATAGTCAATTAAGCAATAGTCAAATCTTTTAAAATTCCGTTCTCTTTGGACGGCCCAGCAGATAAAAAAGTGAATAACGACCTTCCATTTGGGAGAGTTATAAGCATTTTAATCAAAATTATTAGTCATTTTTGAGAAAATCGAATTTTTGAAAAATTTTCCATGTGGAAGAATTTACTTCAAAATCTTTGTGTCGTATCCTTAAAATATATTAAGCTTAAATACCAATTTTGGCTTTTAATCGGCTTTTCGTTTCGGAGTTTCGCTGTTCAGACACACACACATACACACACACACACACACACACACACACACACACACACACACACACACACACCAAAAGGTTTACACCAGCGATGACGAAACCAGATTTTTCTAGAAAAAAATTGCAGGAATTTCTAGGAAATTCCTTTGTAATGCCGCACTGATGTCACGTGTAAGACAGTTTGGCCACGAGCGCTTCTGTTACGCGCACCGCCAGTTGGTAAGGGGTCGGACTGGGTGGCTCAGTTGGTTAGACGCTGGTCTACTGATTCCAAGATCACGGGTTCAAATCCGGCCCAGACTGATGATTTTTAAGTGCGCTTAAAAACGACAGCTCCCTGTCAATAGATTTACTGGCATGTAAAAGAACTTCTGCGGGACAAAATTGAGTCATATTTTAGACAAGGTTGAAAAGGTTGTATAATCAGTCAAGCTACACTTATTGGTATGGGAATGTCAGAAATGTTTCACTACACCCTCTTCTGGTAATACCTAAAAACTTCGATGCGACATACCGGCATTGCTGAAAAAAGCGGTTTCCTAGCAAAGAAAGAAGTAGGACCTGTCAATAGTCGCAAACACAGTTAAATTTTGGGTTTTGAAGCCTTAAGTATGTGGAAAACGATTTCTACTAATAAATTTTACAGGCATATAATTAATAGTTAACAAGACTTCTGAAAAGGTAAATAATCTCTAATCAGGCCCAACAATGCTGTAATAAGGCGAGTTATAAGTTTTAT
This sequence comes from Tenodera sinensis, assembly GCA_030765045.1. NCBI lineage: Eukaryota > Metazoa > Arthropoda > Insecta > Mantodea > Mantidae > Tenodera > Tenodera sinensis. Next base: position 21,272,746 of record CM060961.1, on the reverse strand, counting down.
TGATGGACATAGCAAATTCAGAAAGCATTTGGAAACTATGGGGTTAATTCAAATAGAAACATTTATCGTCTCTCTTTACCAGTCGAGAAAACGGCGAAGCATATTCTTTTGGAATGTGATGATATAGAGTGAGAGTGTATGTAACGGAGGGGGACACCCTGCCCCACTGCGACCCCGATATGGGTTGAGCTACCACCCCCCAAGGGAAAAGGATGAGGCGAAGTGAGACCGGAGGCTTGTCAGAGAGCGGAGCCAGCAAAGCCCAGAGACGCATAGAAATCCCTAACAGTTCCATATATTGATACCTGGCGCACAATCGCAATGGTTCCTATACCCAAGGAGCGGACGACGAGGCGACCCTTGCGGCCAGAGCAGAGTGCTCCAGTGCTCGGGTCACCTTGGCGATAGGCGAACGATCTAGAAAAAATTTCTCACTCCTAGTAACTACATAGTCACCAAAAACAAAACAAGTCCAACAAATGACTTGAGGAAATATAATACTCAAAATGTTACAACCAAGGCGCACGCCTAACGGAGACTTAAAGCACACCAAGCATAAACGCCGCACATTCCCGTCCCCTGTCCCTAACCCTGCAGACCTGCAAGACTAAAGAAACAAATGAGAGGAGGATTCCTGTTAGTATATAGTTCACCCCTGCCAGTGCAACAGATATGCGCTACCGCCTCATCCAACCCTCTGACCTTACCACAACATTTTCAGAATTTTGCCCGCAGTAAAACAAACATCGGATCTGTACATAATTGAATACAACGCCCCAGTTTTCCCTTAACCTCTGAAATGCCTTAGTAGCATACAAATAAAGGGGACCGGTCGATGCGCAGCTGAAATCCGGTTTTGAACACATAAACATTGGCAAATGGCTGGCCCGCTGTAGAGGAAATAGCAGTTGTGAGTGCAGAGGCCATAAAACAATGAACGGAAGTCATAAAGGAAAATGTTTATTAAGGCTCGTGCGCAGGAAGTCTATCGCATGCTCTTTCCTATGAACGTAGCTCTTAATTGCAGAAAGGGAACCAGCCCATCATCCGTCGCCATGGCAACTGCACGAAGGGCTTCTTTCGTTTGTTTTATTGCAACCTCTGTGCCGAATAGACTCTCTTCTTTTCCGTAACAATAATGCTGTTTGATTGATTATTCGTTGTATTCGGTCGCCCCTCGATTTCCCTTACACAGAAAGTAATTAACCAATAGAGACGGCCTTTTCACATGAACCACGTGATGCTAGGGGGAGAATGTTACGGTGCTTAAACCAAAGAATTAGAGCTTAGTAAAGACAGCGTATGAAATCTAACAGTAGAGACAAAATAAACCTTCAATGTTAGCGCTTTGCAGTGTTGACAAGCACAGAAATATTTCCTCTACTTTTACAAACATTTTATGGACACAAATTATAACTAAATAGCGTTACCAGAAGCCTGGGAATTCCCCTACATTTTAACCATCTATCCGGCATCCGGGGAGAATCCTTGAAAAGTCTCTAATGCCCTAGATTTTCAGAAAGAAAATGCCCTAGATTTTCGGAAATGATACACACTATAGAAAACTTTATTTAGATATAAATTACATTTTTTTTCTATAGTAAGATTTTATCTATCTCTTACGGTTTACCAGTTATGCAAAAGTCCCCCAGAGCAAATAGGGCTAGATGGGCTATAGCCATAAAATTCAAAATATACGTTTCATTTATCATAAAAAATATATTAAACATATGGCATATTAATCAAAATCGTTAGGGCCATTTTCTAGAAAATTATTTATGGTCAAGCATACCAAAATATGGCAATTATAGGTCTAGTAGCTCCACTTTAATGGACTTGATTAAAGCACACCTCTTTATTAAAGCGCAGGTTTCCAGCAATCAGAATAAATATTAGTCTCCATTATTCTCCTACGTAGAATCGAAGAACAACTTTAGAAAGCATAAAAATGTCGTGACAATGAGATGTACAATTCATGGATTTTGACAAATCAAAATACATAACCTTAGTTTTATAAAACGTATTACTTGTAAAGTATGAAACCGTCACGAAGATTTTGAAGAAAATAGCCCCATCCTAAACTACCCTTTACATGGAAAATTTTTCGAAAATTTTTATTTTCTTGAAAATGGCTCTAACGATTTTGATTAAAATTACATATGTTTGAGATATTCTTATGGCAAATGAAATGTATATCTTGAATTTTCTGGCTATAGCCCCTGTAGTCGCATTTACTCTGGACGACTTTTGCATAACTGGTAAACCGTTAAAGATAGACAAAATCTTACTGTACAAAAAATGTAGATCTTGCTAAAATATGTCTCAATAAATTTTCTTGTAGAGTGAACCATTTCCCAGGTATTCCTTGTTATGTGTGTGAGTTTCGGAAAACTTAAAACTTTCGCGAAATGGAACATCGTTGTTCATTTGTTTTGCATGTTAAGTGTGCAAAGAGAACGGAGTCTCAAAGCTTTAAATGATTTGACTATAGCTCAAATGCTACTGTATTCTAATATTCCTTTGCACCAATAAGGAAATAAGCAGTAAAGTAATTTATACAAATGTTTATCTCAACTAACACGAAGAAGATATAGGAATAAGAGTTTGTAAGAATGGTTAGTATAAGAGTAGAGAAAGTCACGTGAGTGCAACACATCAGATTTTTCTGGTAGAGCCCATAAAGTCCTGTTTACTCAGAATGAGTTTTGCATAACTAGTACGCCATAAGAGATAGTCAAAATTTTACATTAAAAATGTAGATATTCCTAAAGCACACAATTTATGCCCAACTACATGTTTTGTAGAGTGAACCATTACGGGGATATTCCTTGTTATTTGTGTGAGTTTTGGAAAACTAACTTTCGTCAAATGGAAGATCGTGATTTATTTTTTATATCTTACCTGGGCAAAGAGAAAGGAATCTCAAGGGTTTAAAAATTTGACTATCTCTCTCGTGTTTAATAATCAGATAATTTTTACAAATGTTTATCTGAACTAAGGAAGAAGATATAGGAATAAGGGTTTGTAAGAATGGTTAGTACAAGAGTAGAGAAAGTCATGTGAGTGCAACACATCAGATATTTTGTTCTTTATAGTATCCTAAAAGCTTTAATTAATTCTTAAAGATGGTGTGTAACATTTTTAATGTTTCTAAAGGGCAAGTGTAACTTAAGCCAAGTTTTGTCCGGATGAATCGTCAAAAAACAGACAACGCCATCTATTTCAGCTGATGCAAATCAATAACTCCTAATAGGTACAGAATGTCATACAACTGTTACACATAATATTGGCTGTTTTATCTGTGATCTCTTGTTAATGTTGGTTCTTGGAAGTTTTATATGCTGCATATTTCGCTGTAAAGCAAGAGAGAAGCATGGGGAAAAAGACCGATAAATTAGAAAGTAAAAGTAAACTGCAAACTGTTCCTTGCATGCTAAGTCTACGCACATATAACCACAGCAGCAATATAAGACTGGAATTTCATAAGGTCTGAATCCACATACCCCCCCCCCCCGCCCTTCTTTTACAACCACGCAGAGACTCCATAAACGTGCAATGGCCGTCTTGTAATGGTTATGCAGAATACTGACAGTGAGCGGAAAATAACTGCAGCCGACAATAACCCTAACCAACACTTTTGCCAACTTGTTTGTATGAAAATGTTTAGAATGACATGTTTCTAAACACAAACAAATTTTGTTTATATTTCACAACTGTTTTACGAGATGACTAGGGTATAATGTTTTGAATTTCCTCTAATAGTTTGTTAATTATGGTCATTTAAAGACTTTTTTGTTCACGCAAAAATAAATTTGTCTAAAGAACCTTTCCGGTTAGTACAAGTCATGTGAGTACAACACACCAAATTTTTCCACATAGTTGTCATATTTTATTAAACTTTGCCATAACGTTCCTGCAAGGTTTTGTATACCGACGTCACAGAAGTCCGTTACCTGTCAGGAGAGCCAGTCGTTGGATAACAAATGGAAATTGTCATTGGCCAGTTTTCACGGATTTTTCTATTCACGTTATTGACAAAATCTTCTGTGATCATTGGTAGCTCGCCTGATTCATTGCCCCGTCCAGGCTTGAAAGTTCGCACACAATTACAAACTCTTCGCATTGGGGCCATATACATACTTCACTAATCTCTCGATCAATGTCCGCTATTGAAAGTTCCTTGCTGTCAAAAGCGAATCACAGACCGTGTTTCACAGTTGTGCAGACGGTCGATTGCTTTAAACATGCTGAACCAACACTGTGAACAGCACACTGTCACACTAGCAATGTAAATGGCTCCGTTTTACGTGCTAGGCATGCAATGTTCGCGAAAAATTCAATGAGTTAAGGCGATTCGAACCTTACTTGCCGATTTATCCTGGTGCATGAACAGTTAAACGTGAGAAAACTTTGTTGTCGGTGGATTCCACATAAATTTAGTTACAATACAAAAAGCGACGCAGTGAGTACAAAAAACTGAAAAAAAATCCAAGGTGGCATTTTAAAGTTGGTTTGGAATACCAATGCTTGAGTTAAATCTACGGTCAGAATGTGAGCTGCCCAAGGTCCCACGAATTCGCTGTACTAGTAAGAAGATAATTGCTGATATTTTTTCTTTTTTTTTAATGGACTATATTACATTAGAAGATAAACGTATCGTTTCTGCCAATTAGTAAACAAATAGTGTGCTCTGTCACCAGTGTTACACAACCTATATATTAATAAAATAGTTACAATATGGAAACAATACCACTTTGGTATCCAAATTACACCAAGAAAAGTTTTATACACAATACATATACCAGGTTATTTTAGCAAGCTCAGGAAATATAGAAATTAGCACTTATGAATTAAATAAAATTACTAAAAAGCTTGAAATGAAAATTTCCCCATCTAAAACTAAAGCAATACCTTCTTGTGTTAAAAATACGCAAGTAAAGATTGTAATAGAACATCAGATAATTTCAGAAATATCAAACTTTAATTATTTAAGAAATTTAATACCTGCAAATGCAAAAATACAACATGTAAGAAATTAAAGGTATTATAAAACGAAATTTTGAGAAATATATGTCAATCGATACTACATAACATTACTTCTAAATCAACTCTGTCCAATAGCAGTGAAATCTGGATTTTAAATTTAGAAAATAGACAAAAATTAGATGCAGCATAGATGGGGTTTTCAAGACCATTATTAGGTTTAACAGGTCTCGGTCATCAAATAAATGTGGAAATAACAAACCTACTGAAGTTAAATAATATCAGAGAAGACCATCAGAAAAACTTGTTTACCGCAAATGTGTGAAAAAGGTCGTGAAAACGCCCAAAAGGAACTGTAATCTTACATGTTGCAACGCATCGTCGCATCCAACGAAACTGAGTGTGGTACTTCTGACCCTTCGCCATACAGCTCTAACGTATAATTCATGTTTTTCCCCCAAAAAATTGCAGATAAAGTGTCTAAAATCACTTCGTCATCAGATGAAACATTATGGAACTGTGGCATAATTCCTTTAAGGAGTGATTTCATCGAACAGAAAAATGTAAATATTGATTTCATATGGAAATACTTTGGAAAACAATAAAATTGTTTTAAATTTTTTACACCTAATACTTGTTGGTTGAATAAAAAAGCTCAATGACATTCTCGTAAACCCTAACTTGTCAAAATGTTTGGAATTTTAAAGTTATTGATTCTGACGCAAAACATAGATATCTGGTTCAATTTATTAATTTTATTAAAGTTAATACCTACTCGTAAATATTTGTATAAATGTTTAGCTGCGTTATCCGACAGTTCTCGTGAGCGTTTTAAGCTCCCTTGAAGAACTAATTTCATTTACTTTATGAAATCAAGGTACTTAAATTGATCTAGATCATGGATGTCCAACCTTCTCTTTTTAGAGTACTTTACGCAGTGACGTCGGAGGGGCAGACAGTCACAGAAGAGAACTGTGTTTTTGAGCTAAAGTTTACATAGAAGAAAAATAAAGTAAAAAAGTAACTCGACTGATTTTGTAGTTCATTGTTCATAACGCAGCTGATTTATGAAGCTATCCCGCTAATTCTGTATACTGTTTTCCATATAATACAAAACACGATTTCATTCAGAATGTTTTTGAAGCCATTTGTATTTAAGAATTTTCATGTGTAATGTGACTAGACCTTCAGCAGTTTGCTGTTGTCTCATCAGCGAAGGAATTAATGCCATAAAATATGAATAAAGGACCTAGGACTGAGCCTTGCAGTACACCTTAGGTATTATTCTATACTGAAGCTATATTGCATTTATTGTTTGCTCAAATTTATAAAGAATTTCTTATGGTTCCTTGCTATTACATATATCATGTCCTTCTAATGTTTTAATTAACAGATCATGTTTTACCGTGTCAAAGGCTCTCGTCAAATCGAGAAACATAATACCAGTTTTTCAGTTTTCTGCAACTGAATTTAGAGTCACAAATTTGCATGTTTTCCCTTTTTGTTCCTTTAAACACCAAAATTTCCACAGGTATATGTAAATAAGGAGTGAAATTTTAAACTATGATTTTTCCATAACCTTGATTCCTTGCGTTTATGCTCGTTCAGATTTTAGGGGTGTACGATGTTTGATTGTTGATAAGTTCTAGAGCGCATTTATTTAATATTCATAGCGGGTGTGCTTTCGCTTTGTGAATTTAGGACTTTGGGTTTCGAATTTTGCAAAAATAAGGTTATGATTAATGTTATTTTTAAGAAAAAAGTTTGCACAAAAATGTAATCTTTGATTGTAAAGAATTATAACTGAGCAGTAATATCCGAAATTTAAGATTATTTTCTTGGGAACTTCGATACACAGAACCATGTAAATTGCTTTTATGCTAACTGCCAGAAGTTGGGATAATTTGGGTAGGACAAAGAAGTGTTCGCTGGGTCCCATTGATGTAGAACACCATACAGGGATCCGTAACGCCACCGCAGCTCCGGCCCTGCAATAACACTACCCATCTCCTCGCAATAAGGTGCGAATTTACTCCAAGATCATTCCTAAGAGTGTAAATTGCCCAAACTTTAACAGAGAGGCGTGAAACTTGTAGGTAATAACGTTTTATGGCAGTCAACTGTCTGTACAAAGAGAAACGCAATTTTGGAGCGGTCTCGCACGGTAACAGAGATACAGCCAAGTCAGCAAAGGCCCTCGATCTCTCTCTATATATGAAATATTATTTGGAATTCCCCTTCTTGCATTTATTTATCAAAACGTTCGCTAGAAATGATGCATTTATTTGAAGTTGTGTTTCATTTCAAAGCGCTCTGGGAACCTTGAATCGCGATCTTTCAGTGTGCTTAAGGCTGGTTCTTAACCATGGATCACTTAACCAGAACCAGAACGGGAAAGTTGCAGTACAACCTTAAGAAATCTCACACAGTGATATATGTAGTGTAATGTACAGTTTTAAAAGGTACCTTATATACCTTATAGTTGTACAGTTCAATCACTAAATACCGTGCTTTCGTTTTATATAGCTATTTATTCACCGTTCTTATACGTTTTTTATATCTTGGCTGTGGAATGACAATGGAATATAAAAGCCATCATATAGTGACCATCTCTTAAAACATATGACTATCGCTTAAGCCGTTTCTAATTCCCGTTGTACCCACAAGCATTTTTACACGTTTACCCCACTAACTAGAAGGGAATACAAGAGGTTACGGGTTCGAATCTCGCTTAGGGTGAGCTACTCGGGTGAGATTTTCTCCCTTTTTTTCTTCCATTCCTCCTTCCTTTCTTCCTTCCTTAATTCCTTACTTCCCTCCCTCCGGGCTTATTTAATTCCTTCCTTTTTACTTTCCTTCCTTGCTTCGTTTCTTCTTTCCTTAATTTCTTCCTTCCATACTTCATTTAATGCTTGCTTACTTTCTTGTTTTCTTCCTTCTTTTTCCCTTTCCTGCTTTCTTTCTTCATTTTGTCCTTCCTCCCTTAGTTTCTTCCTTCCTTTCTTCTTTCCTTTATTTTTTCCTTCCTTTCTTCCTACCTTCTTTACTTTCTTTGTTACATCTTTTTTTCCTTACTTTCCAGCTCTCCTTCTTTTCCTCCTTCCTTACTTCTTTCCTTTCTTCCTTCCTTACTTCCTTCCTTTCTTGCCTCCTCACTTCGTTCTCTCCTTTTCTACTCCCTTGCTTTCTTTTCCCTTCCCTCTCTTCGCTTCTTTCTTCCTTCCTTCCTCATTTACTTCTTTTCCTTTTTCCCTTATCCTGAAACACAAATGTCGGCTACTTCTAAGCTCTGTGGACCCTGAGTTCATCTATCATTTCACCAATTTCATTCATCGTACAATGAGCAACAAGTTAAAATACGTTAAGCCAAAAAAAAGAAGAAGGGAATATAAAAATACGCTTTGGTAAGAATATTTTATCGAATAGAGATTTTCAGATTTCGCCTTATGCATGAACAGGAAAACGGGAAAGGAGGGTTCATTCATCAGCAGCAGCTGTCGTGCAATCTTATGTTTTTTTGCAGTTTTAAGTAATCCACATTTAATTAATAATGTCGACACTCAGATGAGAAATCCTAAGGTTGGGGTAAATAGATTGTAAATGTGTTGAAAGTCAGAGATTGGTAGAGATATTGGAAACGACGCGCGTGGCTGTTCACAGTGACAAAGGCTGTCCTATATATCGTGGATCTACCTTGGGGGGTTGTTGATAGGACAGTTCCCATGGAGACCATTGCCCCGTACAGTTAGGCTTAACGCCTCCCCTGATATATCATTCTCACCTCCTCATTTCCAGCAGACTGTCGTATTCTCCTATTATGCCCGAGTGTCCATGGAAGATTTTAAGGATAATGTAATCAAAAAGAAACATTAATTTGTTACACTCACATCTCTTTCTCTACTCCTGTACTAACCATTCTTACAAACTCTTATTGCTCTATCCCGTTCATGTTACTCGAGATAAACATTTGCAGAAATTACCTTATTACTTATTTCCTTGTAGCTGCAAGAGAAGTTTTGAATACAATGGGCTTTAAGCAATAGTCAAATGTTATAAAGCTTTAAAATTCCATTCTCTTCGCATTGCCAACCTATAAAGATGTGAATAACGAGGTTTCATTTGAGAACAGTATAAGCATTGCAAAACTCTCACCAGGAATATCTCAGAAATGGTTCACTCCACAAAAAAATGTACGAGATCTACGTTTTTTGCAGTATAAGACTAGGTGAATCTCTTACGGTTTACCAGATATACGAAAGTCGTCCAGAGTAAACGGACTACATACATAGCCTGCACCAGAAAATGTAAGGTATACATTTCATCTGTCATAAAAATATCTTAAACATATTGAATTTTAATCAAAATGGATACAGCCATTTTTGAGAAAATAAAAATGTTCGAAAATTTTTCCATGTAAAACGTTGTTTAGGAAGTAAGAATTTTGTTCAAAATCTTCGTGTCGCATCCTTGGAAGATATTGAACTTAAGTACCAACTTAGTTTTAACGAAATTTTCGTTTTTACTTTCTCTATTGTATTCCACCCAAAAATTCGATGTCGAGATTTCACCGGAAATATATGTTTTGAGGCCCCCTAAATCCAAAAAGAAATTTTTAGAAAAAGGTCCGTGTGTGTGTCTGTGTGTCAGTCTGTCAGCCTGTGGACAGCATAATTCAAAAACGAAAAGTCGGTTAAAAACCAAAGTTGGTATTTAAGTTTAATGTCTTTCAAGGATACGACACGAAGATTTGAAGAAATTTGCTCCACCCTAAACTACCCTTTATATGGAAAATTTTTCGAACATTTTGATTTTCTTGAAAATGGCTCTAGCGATTTTGATTAAAATGTCATGTGTTTGAGATATTTTTATGACAAATGAAATGTATATCTTGAATTTTCTGGCTATAGCCCCTGTAGTCGTATTTACTCTGGACGGCTTTTGCGCAACTGGTAGACCGTTAGAGATAGACCAAATCATACTATAAAAAAAAAAAAAAAAAAAAAAAAAAAAAAAAAAAAAATGTAGATCTTGCTAAAATACACAATTTATGTCTGAATATATGTTCCTGTAAGTTCAACCATTTCGGAGATATTCCTTGTTATGTATGTGAGTTTCGGAAAACTTAGAACTTTCGTGAAATGGATCATCGCTGTTCATTTTTTAACATGTTAAGTGTGCAAAGAGAACAGAATCTCAAAGCTTTAAAAGACTTGACTATCACACAAAGCCTACTGTATTCTAACATTCCCCTTGCACCTACAAGGAAATAAGCAATAAGATAATTTGTACAAATGTTTATCTTAACTAACACGAAGAAGATATTGGAATAAGAGTTTGTGAGAATGGTTAGTACAAGAGTAGAGAAAGTCATGTGAGTGTAACACATCAGATTTTTGAGTTATGCTTCCACAGTCTGAAAGACACACACGCATACACACACACACACACACACATACACACACATACACACACAGGGACAGACCTTTGTCTAAAAGTGCTTTTTTTGTATTCAGGTGGCCTCAAAACATATTTCCGGTGAAATCTCGACATCGAATTTTTGAGCGGAATACAATACTTTCTCTACTTACTAGATCTAAAACTATCAGCACGTAGGCAAGGTCTATAAATGACCACATTATAGTCGTTAAAACCCAATTGTCTAGTAATCTACAAGAACCAAACTTTTATATGTAGAGAAATCCAAAGATGAATATCTTCAAAAATGTTCAGCAATTTTGATAGGTTTGTCCCCTTAACAGACACCGTCCATTTGGAATGTAACTACTTCAGTACCATTCGCTTCTCACCAAAGTGGCCCGGGTTCGATCCCAGGCAACCGCATGTGGAAGTCGTGGTGGACGAAGCGGCGCTGGGGCGGGTTTTCTCCGGGTGCTCCAGTTTCCCCCGCCATCTTATTCCACCGGTGCTCCATCTTCATTGCATGTATTATCAGTGTCACCGCCTGCGGTGCCGTAGTAATAAAAGCGGGCGTTAAACACTACAGAAACAAACGAAATAACTGCTTCAGTAATCAACCTAGGCACAAGTAGTCAATGTCCTGGCCAAGCGACCTCTATACAGGGTGGAAGCGCCTCATCTTACATGCGAACCCCTACAAGTAACTGTCAGCCACAAATCAGGTTCACGCCACTGGATAATGATTTCTGATTCCTTAACAAACTGTGATCGCGGTGGAGCTAAGCCCTCTTATCCCCCCCCCGCCCCCGCCCCAGCACAGTGTAAATTGCAAACAACCGTAGTTTCGCACGAAGGGGTCATCGCAACATCCAAGTAAATCCAAAGCATTCCTTTGGCAATGAGAGTGTTCGTCCACTGTGAATAATTCAGGAACTCTCCGGAAGTCGTTTCCAATTTCCAAACTGTCTTAACTTGGTTCACTTGTTTGCAGTTTCCTCCCTGTGGCCGCACACCGCACCACACCGCACTTCACCCCCTATCTTGTTGACACACTGACTTGGCAAACAAGCATCTCGTTAATTGAATTTAAAAGTCGTGATTCCCAGGTCCAGCTTTAGTCGATGTGGAAGGGTTCAAAGTTGTCCTCCTCGACAAGCTGTCTGGTACTATTTCTTTCACGCTCTCCGTGTGTACTTAAGCATTGCGCTGAAGTAAACTCAGAAAAACTCAACGAACAGCCATTAAACTCATTCAAACTCCGTGTGACGAAACACGAACTGCGTATATAGTCGCGCAAATATACTACTGGATCACAAGAATACACAAAACTGTCGTATATTCAGGCCCACCCACTTTTTAGACAGTCCTGAATATTAAATTTTATAGTAACCGTCTGAAATGTATCAGGAAACATCAGTCAACGGTGCAATCTAGTCTATTGTTTGGCCTTCGTTGTTGTTTGATCTTTACAGCATTAGTTTATAATATCTAGCAATACGGGAGGTCGTGATAAAAAATAAAACAGAATAAATGCATTAATAATGTTATTGTAGCAAATGATAAGTCTACTTACTTTTATGTCACTTTATTTTACTTAAAATTGAATTACAAGTCGACACTCGTGACCATAAAACTCACAGCTGTTCTGTACTATCATAACCTTGACAAAAATACACTACTCAACTGTCCTTCAACTTTGACTTCCTTCCATGCCGACTCGCTTATATAGCTGAGCATTAGGTATCCGCGATTTCTGTCCAAATCGACATTTGGCAAAGCTTCTCGCTAAAATCCGGCATTCAAACTTTCTTGAACTGTCTGTATTCAGCCTTTGTTCTTAAATGATATTGCCGCCCGTTGCCTAGCAACATAGTGGTGTGAGGTCACTGACCTTGAGCCTCCTTTAATGTCTGGCCGGCGGCACATTATCAATATAATTTTATTTAATATATTATTATTGAGGTTACTCAGTGACAATACTTCTCTGTTAATGTTTGATAACATTGAATGTCAATCATTCAGGCACTCTAGGCCCCAACTTCTAAATCTTAGTTATAATTATTATTTTCTTATTCTAGTATCACTAGCTTGTGTTGTTTATGATACAAGTGTTAAAAACAGGATTTTATTTTGAGAGACAGTTTTGTTTGTATGAGAGACAGAGAAAGTGAAGAAAAACTGTGAAAGGACAGAGTCAAACCTACGAGAAGAAAACAGTTGTGAGTTGTAGTAGAAGAAAACTGCTACTGTGCAAAATTTTAGAAGAAAAATAAAGTGATAGGAGAGTAACTCGACTGGAGTTTTGTCGTTTTGTCACAGTAGTTTCACCATATTCTGAAGGGTGTGGGTTTGTTTGTGTGTACGTCCGTAAACATCAAGTTTGCTTGTATAGATCTGTATGATAACTTAACCTGTTTGACGAACACCGCCTAGTACGTGGTAAAGCCAGCGTTAGCCTCTACGCCGCATCCTATAGAGGGGCACTGCAAAACCATGCATAAATAAACAGCTTGCCCCGCGTCCCCTTAATGTCCGTTAATAGAAACGCTTATCTGCCGCACCACTGCTCCCTGGCGGCAATCATTGACACCACAATACACTTTGCTGCGACGTCATCTACTCTGACAAAGATCGACCATATATTGTTATGCGTAAAGCAAACACGAATCCATTCGCTTTAGCTTTTATCCTAAAGCAAACATCTCTACGTCAGATCTTCGGAAAGAGACGTAAATCGGGGAGGAGCGGAATTGAAGCAACTTTTGTTTCTCAGAAATACCTGCTGTTGGTATTCCAGTAAACGTAGGCTTACACGTCCACAAATGATATTGCCTAGTTAAGTACTCATCGCTACTTTAAAAACTCCGCATAACCTCAATAGCTTTCAAGTTTAACGTAAGGTAATTAATAGAGTAAAACCTAGTTTATCCGGCCCTCATTTAACTGTATTTCCGAATTATCCAGATCATATTTTTAGATTTTTACTTTCTCTACAAGTATTGTATTCCACTCAAAAATTCGATGTCGAGATTTCAGCGGAAGTATATGTTTTGAGGCCCCCTGAATCCAAAACAAGCATTTTTAGAAAAACAGCCGTGTGTGTGTGTGCGTGTGTGTGTGTGTGTGTGTGTGTGTGTGTGTGTGTGTGTGTGTGTGTGTGTGTGTGTGTACATAACTCAAAAATGAAAAGTCAGTTAAACAGCAAAGTTGGTATTTAAGTTAAATATGTTTTAAGGACGTGACAGGCAGATTTTGAAGAAAATTCCTCTACCCTAAACTACCCTTTGCATGGAAATTTCTTCCAAAATTTCAATTTTCGCGAAAATAGTTCTAACGATTTCGATTAAAATGCCACTTGTTTAAGATATTTTTTATGAAAAATGCAATTTATATTTTGAATTTTCTGGCTATAGCCCATGTAGTTCTATTTACTCTGAATGATTTTTGCATAATTGCTAAACCACAAGAGATAGACCATACAAAATGTAGATCTCGTTAAAAAATACAATTTATGTCCATATGCATTTTTTTTTAGTAAACCACTTCCGAGGTATTCCTTGTTTTTGTAGTACTTAAACTTTTCTTAAACGTAAGGTCTTTGTTCACTTTTTTATCTGTATGGCCGCGCAAGGAGAACGGAATTATAATTCAGCTGAATTAAAAAATCATCAGTAAGATAATTTCTGCAAATGTTTATTTCGACTAATATAAAGAATATAAAGGAATAGGAGTTTGTAATAATAGTGCAAGAGTAGTGAAAGTAATGAGAGTGGAACATTTTTTTTTTCTAATTGGTATAGATGTGTTACTCCTCCGGCTTAAAGAAATAATTTTTAATACGCAGACCAAGGGTTAACTTGCCGCAGAAATGAAAGTCAGAGATGACTGCCCTTTTAAATAAAGTTGTGTGCATGAAACGGGAGTTTATTAGGGCAGAAAACTGTTCTCGCCACTTGTGAAACTGCCTTAGCTTCAGCAACTGAAAAGACTCTATCGAGGAAAACATTAAATCCACCTCAGAGGCACAGTGAAAAGCGAAGGCAAGGCAGGGCTCTTTTCTCCTTTTCCGTCAAGTCAGAAAAAAAAATCGTAAACGTACTTTTTCCAAAGGAGAGGAGAGGTTAAAGGAATTTCGTTGGATATGGTGTATATTTTGTGACAGGTCGACACCGAGTCTGGAACATGCATAATGCAAGACATCCTGCTGACCGATATAGACGGCTGTTGTGTGCTGATCAAAGGAACACGGGCACAACCACGTGTTCTGCTGAAGGTTGCTTCTCTCACAGTGGTATATAGGCGATTTCTTGGGAATGTAAACAACTAGGAAACCATAGCACTATTTCTATTTCATCAGTGTTTTCCAATGACTATGACAACTTCCAGGGGGACTCACCTCCCTTACGGTGCACGTCCCGGGAGGACTAATGAGGTGAATGGATCCTAAGGGCGGCTGGAACATTCCCACGACAGAGTAGGTGACATGGTCCCTATATTTTCGCACTTAGAAGCACCCCGGTGGAGCCTGGCTTAGCTCCCCTCCCCCTCTATCATCTCATAGCGGACCCGGAAACCAGAGGCGCGCCTTCCAATCCGGGGGACGAGATTTCCCTGGCGTACAGCTGCCAAGACCCTCGCCGACGCTTCCAACCCTAAAAGAAACCTAATGCGATGAAGGGTTGAATGAAATTATTAATGTAACGAAATGGAGGGACAGGAAATGTGGATAGCATTTTCAGACGAAGGTCCGCGCGCTTGCGCGTGTGTCAGTGTGTGGACACCATAATTCAAAAAAGAAAAATCGGTTAAAAACCAAAGTTGGTACTAAAGTTTAATGGCTTTCAAGGATTTAACACGAAGATTATGAAGATTGTCCCACCCTTTACATGGAAAAGTTTTCGAAAATTTTCTTGAAAATGACTCTAATGATTTTGATTAAAATGCCATATGTTTGAGATATTTTTATGAAAAATTAAACGGATATCTTGAATTTTCTGTAGTCGTATGCACTCTCGATGACTTTTACATAACTGCTGAACCATAAGAGATAGACCAAATCTTACTATACAAAAAATTTAGATCTTACTAAAATACACAATTTATGTCATTTTTTTTTCAGAGTGTAATATAGTAGACCGCCTCCGTAGCGCAGTTGGAGGACCCGGGTTTAATCCTCGGTACCAGAATGAGGATTTTTCCCCGCTGGGAGGTCTGCACAGGGTGCACTCAGCCTCGTTAGGTCCCGGGGGGACCAATTCAGGTGTGACTTGATGGAGAAGTAGCGGCCCCAGGTCGAGAAGGCCGCATAACGGACCGGGAGGACTGGGGGCGCTGACCACGTCCCACCATCCAGTACTACACCCTACCAATGATGCCTATAGAGGGCAGAGGTGGGGGACCCAGCGGTGGGGCGGCAAGCCTTGGTCCTTTATAGTGTTTAGCTTTGCTTTTAGTAATTTAATATCCTTTGGTTGTCTGTATGGTAGTCAGATAAGCCGATAATAGCCTTTCGCAAGCTGAGTTCAAGTAGATAATATTCAAAACAGCGTCTGAAATCCAATCTGAAGTAACGGAAACTGTGCAAGATGGGTTCCTCGATGTCTTACTGTCGATCACAAATCCCAATGAAAGGATACATTGCTTCCGATTTGTTTCAACGCTTTGAAGCTGATGCGGAGATATTCTTGTCCCAGATTGTGACAGCTGATGAAACATGGGTGCATCACTTTGAGCCAAACAGGGTTGCACAGTGTTGCCCCATCCACCCTATAGTCCTGATTTGGCTCTCTCAGATTTGCACTTGTTTGGGCCACTGAAGAATGCCATTCGTGGAAGACATTTCGCAGATGAAGAAGTGATTCATGAGGTGAAAACCTGACTCCTCAAGCAGAGTGAAGATTTTTACCAACTGGGAATACTTGCCCTCGTGTCTCGCTGGAGAAAGAGTTCCATTGGCACATATTTTCCATGTAGTGGTCACTAGGTTTTTTCCTAGCTAAGTTCTATTTCCTTGACTGGACAGATACCTTAGTTGCGAAGCCAATAAGCGACTATTGCCATGAAGGGAACAGCGCTTGTTTGACGTCAATATTAACCATTGTGGTGGCGCTGGTGCTGCTGCAGTGGAAATTTCAACATACCCCTCCCCCCCCCCCCCCCCCCCATTGTCCATACATACATACATATGCACCATCTACAGCCGAAAATTTGTTTCCACGTTCGTTCGTTCGTTTCGTGGATTCATGAATAACCATGACGTTTCTCTGAGCGCTCGTCCATATGTTCAAACACTCAATATGCCATTTTATGAACTAGGCGCTTCGTAATTTACTTTTATACACCGACTCGGATTTCCTAGCGCCTTTCCATTTTAAACACTCACTTCAAAACTTCCTCTCCAAATGTAACTACCTTTTTTAAATAATACATAAAAGGCTTTCTTGTTCAAATAACAGAGATTTTATCGTATGAAATTCACACGGGTAGAATATTACCACGTGCAGAATACGCTTTTTCGCAAGATAAATTCCACATGCTACATTCACATTGACCCACAGTGACTTTTTTACTTTCTCTACTGCGTAGGGGGAGTATTGTAATCGACCCAAAATTTGATGTCGAGATTTTACCGGAAGTATATGTTTTGAAGTCTCTTGAATCCAAAAATAAATAGTTTTAAAAAAGGATCCGTGTGTGTGTGTGTGTGTGTGTGTGTGTGTGTGTGTGTGTGTGTGTGTGTGTGTGTGTGTGTGTGTGTGTGTGTGTAAAGAGCAAACCCATAAAATAAAAGTCGATTAAATACCAAATTATAAGTCCTCTTCATTCTAAATGACTTTCGTATAACTGGTAAAGCCCTAACAGATAGACAAAATCTTACTGAACAAAAATGTAGATCTTGTAGAACAAAAAACAATTTATTTCAAATACATTTTTAGGTGGAGTGAGCTATTTAAGATATTCCTTATTATTTTTCTGAATTTTTTAATACTTTTACTTTTCTGAGGTGATCTGTACACATCCGGAATCGAAAAGTTGCTTGCCCGATCCGATAAATGTTTACAGTCTCTTGAGGACTATGTGGAAAAGTGAACTTTCGTTGTATGTTGCCTATGTGTATGTGATTTAATAAATGGCCATAATTTGAAAGTGCAACTTACTTTTTGATTCACCCTCGTACATGATTCATAGAAGAAGCTGGCTATGTTTAGGCCACTATATCCTTATTCGGCATTGTCCGTGCTTTGACAATATATCCCTACAAACTTCAGACTTCAGACTTAGGTTGAACCTGCTCACTAGCCTTGCGTTTCTTTGGGGGTATTTAAATACCTATATTAGTTAAGACACTTAAGGGATTAAAACCCTTAGAATATCACAAAGAACAAAAAGGAACTAAATAAAACCTTCAGGAACAGTATAAAAAGCACTGAACCACCACAAGTAACACAGAAAACTGAGCAGAGAAAATCTTATGAAATTAATACGCGCATTTCTATTTTACACATAGAAAATTGTATGAATTGTTTGTAGGAGAGCAGAGAAATAAATGTGATTGTGTTTCGTAAATGAAAAGTGAGTAGAGAGAATTGTGTGAATGTAATATGTTGCATTTATATTTCAATATAAAGAAAAGTACATGAATTTATCAAATTTATCAAATTCATCCATACCAGCGTATATTTGTACCTAAATAAATGACAACATGCAATATTTTTCCTGAAAGTTCAATATTCATGTTGGTGTGGGAGTTGGTTAGTAGAATTTAGTTATCACCGTGCAGGCGATTCCCAGACCATAAGTCAGATAAGAGTGGCAGCTGTCAATTGCGACTGTCACTTATTGTAATGAATGGATTTAATTCAGGGGTTGTGAATAATGAAGGCCAAGATAAGACACGGTTATATGTCAGTAATTAATAGGAAATGTCGCCGCTCGTATTTTGATAATCCTTCATGAGCAGGGATATTGCGTCAACAAATCAAACCTCAACACGATGATAATACGTTTACCGAACATCCCCTGGTGTGTGTTGTAGTGCACCACGGGGTTGCGCGCGCATCACACAACTTCAGGGAATACTGACACAGAAACAAGTACTTTCAACACAATTACATTTGTCTTCAGATTGTTATATCAAGGGCCATCAATCTACAATAAATCAGTTGGAAATTGTACCCTCTTAATACAGAAATAATTCAAGCAAACACCATATTTTAAGCCACGTGTTCTACATGGTAAATAAGTTCATGGCCTTCTAATTTATCTGACCTTTATAAACATGATTATGTTCTTCTTCTTCTGTCTCTCTCCCTGTGTGACCTAACAAGCCTGAGTGTGCCACCCTTCTGCAGGTATGTCGTATCTGGATTATCATGAAGTAAGTAGAGAAATAAGATTTTTCAAGTATAGTTTGTATATACACTGGGAAGCTTCTCATTTGAATTCAGGGGATCTCAAAATGTACATTATCTGTGAAATCCTTACATAGATTTCTTGGTTGCAGTGCATTACTAACTTTATTTAACATACAGCTAACTGACAGTGAAATACAAACGAATTTTTGCAACACTTGATGTGTTAGTTAACAGTTGTTAACACATATTTGTTACTGCAAACTAAATTTACAATTCATTTATCGATTTCCATGACATAGAACTGGTTATTAATACGGCACCAGTAGGAAATGACGTCACATCCAGCAGCGTAGTAAAGTAAAAAAAATCTGATGTATTACTCACGTGACCTCCTCCATTCTTGTACTAACCATTCTTACAAACTCTTCTTTCTTGTTAGTTGAGATAAACATTTGCAGAAATTATCTTATTGCTTATTTCCTTATAGGTACAAGGGGAATATGGGAATACAGTAGGCTTTGAGCGATAGTCAAATCTTTTAAAGCTTTGAGATTCCGTTCTCTTTGTACACGTAACATAATTATATTATAAAAAATCTGTTGTGTTGCATTCACATGACTTTCTCTACTCTTGTACTAACCCTTCTTACAAACTCTTATTCCTATATAATCTTTCTTGTTAGTTGAGATAAACATTTGCACAAATTACCTTATTGCTTATTTCCTTGTAGGTGCAAGGGGAATATTAGAATACAGTAGGCTTTGTGCGATAGTCAAATGTCTCTTGTCTTTGCACACTTAACATATAAAAAAATGAACAACGATGATCCATTTCACGAAAGTTCTAAGTTTTCCGAAACTCACACACATAACAAGGAATATCTCCGAAATGGTTCACCCTACAAAAAAATTATTGAGACATAAATTGTGTATTTTAGTGAGATCTACATTTTTTGTATGGTATAATTTGGTCTATCTATAACGGTTTACCAGTTATGCAAAAGTCGTCCAGAGTAAATACGACTACAGGGGCTATAGCCAGAAAATTCAAGATATACATTTCATTTGTCATCAAAATATCTGAAACATATGACATTTTAATTAAAATCGTTAGAGCCATTTTCAAGAAAATCAAAATTTTAGAAAAATGTTCCATGTAAAGGGTAGTTTAGGGTGCGGCTATTTTCTTCAAAATGTTCGTGTCGCATCCTTGAAAGACATTAAACTTAAATACCAACTTTGGTTTTTAACCGACTTTTCGTTTTTGAGCTATGCTGTCCACAGACTGACAGACTGACACACAGACACACACACGGACCTTTTTCTAAAAATGCTTTTTTTAGATTCAGGGGGCCTCAAAACATTTCTGTTGAAATCTCGACATCGAATTTTTGGGTGGAATACAATACTTCCCCTACTTACCAGTAGAGAAAGTAAAAATGAATAACGATGTTCCTTTTGACGACAGATTATTTCCCAAAAGTCACACATATAACAAGGAATATCCCCAAAATGGTTCATTACATTTTTAACATTAAGAATCGATTCCATTCTTTATATTTCTTCAGCGCATCTTGAGGTCGAATCTGGATTTACACATGAAATTCAAATTATTACGCTTATCAGAGACAACATAGATGTTGTTTTTTATTTGTTCATATTGAGGATTCATTTTTTCTTAATGTCCAATAAAATATGGAAAAGCAATTTTGATTTATTATTGGATTTTGCTGTTCTTTAAACTATTATAAAAAGTAATTGACTAACCACGAAGAGTAAGTTACATATTATCAGATTTCCGCCCTGCGGACCTCGTATGCATTCTGGACCCGATACAGATCTTAGTACGTAATGCTGGGCTATTTACTGATCAGTCAGGGATGAGAGACACTGAGACGCTGTTGTCTATATATGTAGATGTGTGGGAACCTGAGGCTACGTCAGCTACGGATTCTATCCAGTAAATTACACTGGTTGGGCAGAGCAGGTTATTATTGGCTACTCCATTAGCTGACATAAAGCCACGCAATATCGTGTAAGTGAACGGAACCTGTGCTCCACCTTGACAACACTCGAAATAGATTCTAGCATGCCAAATGTGAGCTCACTTACACCTATATTTGGAAACAATCTGATCTCCTCTTCACTTAGCACACGACATATCTTTGTGAGACATGGTTTTAAATCTGGGAACAAAAATCTGATGTGTTGTACTCACGTGACTTTCTCTACTCCTGTACTAACCATTCTTACAAACTCTTATTCCTATATCTTCTTCGTGTTGAAATAAACATTTGCAGAAATTATGTTATTGCTTGTTTCCCTATATCTGCAAGGGGCATATTGGAATAGACTAGGTTTTGAGCGATGGCCAAATCTTTTACAACTTTTAAATGCTTTTCTCTTTGGCTGATTAACATATAAAAACCTGAATAACGATATACCATTTGATAGAAGTATACGTTCTCCAAAACTGAAAGAAACAGCAAGGATTATCTCCGAAATAGTTCACTACAAAAATATATTTTGACATAAATTGTCTAAGATCTACATTTTCTGTATTGATTTGGTCTATCTCTTACGGTTTAACACTTATGAAAAGTCATCTAGAGTAAAATATTCAAAACATACATTTCATTTATCCTAAAAATATCTTAAATATATAGCGTTTGAATCCAAATCGTTAAAACCATTTTCGAGATAATCAAAATTTTTGAAAAACATTCAATGTAAATGGTAGTTTAGGCTGGAAAATTTTTCTTCAAAATCCTCGTGACGCATCCTTAAAACATGTTTAGCTTAATTACCAGCTTTAGTTTTTAATGACTTTTCGTTTTGGAGTTATGGTGTTCACATTCACAGACTGACACACACACAACCCCACCTTTTTTTAACAATACTTCTTTTTTTAATTCAGGGGACTTCAATACATACATTTCCAGTGCAATCTTCTCATCGAATTTTTGGGTGGAATATACTTCCTCTACATACTATACGTAGTAGAGAAAATGAAAGACCCTGAGTACCAGCACAAGCCATGCTATGCAACTAATTTTAATGTAATGTAAATAGAATATCATGTTGGAGTGAAAATTCAATTTGATTCAACTGTTTCAATAATTATTTGTTTGTAACGAGCGGCATTAAAAAGCACATTTCATTTTTTTACCATAATTCCTTTTATTTTTTCCCCTCCCTCTCTCTCTCTCTGTCTGCCTCTCTCCACTGCCATGTTTAAGATACATATTTACTTGGCAAACGAAATTTATATTTTAATTTTCTGCGAATGACACATGCTGACCTCTTTATTCTAAATGACTGTTGTATAATTGGTAAACTGAAAGAGACAGAAATCTCATTACACAAAAACTGTAGACCTTATTAAAGCGTACAGTTTATTTCAATTTATTTTTCTTTTTGTATCGGTAATGTCAGAGATATACGTTGTTACTGGTTTGAATGTTTGTATTTCATTTTTGAAGCACTCAAAAGTTCACCCGTTTTTCGCGATGTCCTGAAAAGGGTCTGTAGATGAGACAGCCTGACTTGGTAGCTAGAAAATGCATTGTTTTTGGTGTTAAATTATGTGTTACACATTTACACAGAAACCTAAAACACGACTAGCTTTACATACGAGAACTGTCCCACAACTGCCCGACTAACAAGGAAAGCACAAATATTTGGGGTAAAAACATCTTTAATTTCTCTATATACAGTTGAACCTATTTTATATGTAACCCAGTTCTAAGTAATTTGTATTTATACATAAATGTTTGTACTCGTAGATCCCGACAAAATATTTTCCTTATCTCTATTGACAAAGACGGAATTCAATGGGCGGCTTTCGGCCGCGGAAACAAAAGACAAAGACGTTTGATGTTAAGGCCGACGGTTTCAGAGCGACAATGTCGTAACAATAAAGGAGGAGTAAACATGAACATTTTCAGTACCTAGTGTTTACTCTGTGGTAAAGTACAGAGTGTTGCAAATATGTGCCAAAAGCATGAGGGTGATCAAAAAGGTGGGCCAGCTTCAAGCGACACTGACAATTGTGCTGATGATTGAAATCTTGAAATACCCAAAGTGAATGAAGTATGAAATGCCATAAATTTGTTTAACTGTTACATTAGTGTGAAAAGTTGTAGTGAAAGGGCTCTAAAGTTACTAAGAAGTTTGCAAAAAGAGGTATACCCAAGAAAACTGAAACGAGCCAAATTAACTGATTTCTTTAAAGCAAAACCAAAGTTCAAAATGTTATATTCTATTGATTGTTTTTCCTTTTGGGAGATAATCAATGAAAATTATCCCATGTACATCTCAAAAAACTGACGTCATGAGCTTGCCTGCAGGTGGAACTGCCTACGACTTCTTTGGAACCGATTTTTCCCCTCTCACTTGACTGCTTCGACTGTTCCTTCGTCCCAGGTATGAAGTGATGGACCATGTCTCATCCGTGGTTATATTGACGCTAAAAGTCAGCTCGACGAAATATACGCACTAGCCTATTTTTGTTCCATTGTGAGCTGACGCGGCACCCATCTTGCGCACAGCTTTCTCATGTCCAAATTTTCAGCCAGTATGCAATGTGCGGCACTTTGAAATGCCTGCAATGTCCGCTAGCTCGCCAGCTCAGCGGAAATATAGGTTTTGAGGCCCCCTAAATTTAAGAAAAAAAAAAGAATTTTTTAGAAAAAAGGTAAGGTCCCCTGTATGTGTGTATGTTTGTATATGGACAGCATAACTCAAAAACTAAGATTCGGTCAAAATCTAAAGTTGGTATTTTAGTTTGTCTTTCAAGGATGCGACACGAATATCTTGAAGAAAATTCCTCCACTCTAAACTACTCTTTACATGGAAACTTTATCAAAAATTTTTATTTTCCTGAAAATGGCTCTAACGATTTTGAATAAAATGCCATATGTTTTAGATATCTTACCAAAATGAAATGTATATCTTGAATTTTCTGGCTATAGCCCATGTAGTCCTATTCACTCTGGAAGACTTGGATAACTGGTAAACCGCAAGACATAGACAAAATCTTACTATACAAAAAATGTAGATCTTGCTAAAATAATTTGTCTAATATATATATATTTTTTTTGTGGGTAGAATGAACCACTTTGGATATATTTCTCGTTATTTGTGTGAGTTTTGGAGAAGTTATACTTCTGTCAAATGGAACATCATTATTCATTTTTATTGTATGTTAGCCGTATAAAGAATGGAATTTGGGACAAGGTTGGACATCGCTGTTACACACTCAGAAAGGATGGGGAATAACAGTAGTTAAAGGAAAGTTACCACCCTTCCAGACGGGAATCGAACCCGGGACTGGTTGCGCAGTTAACGACTGAGCTAATGGCTCAGATTTATTAAACAGGAATAAGTTTTAAAAGGCATCTATGTTTGTCATATTTGCTAGGTACCTATGCTGAAGTCTCGGATTTCCATCAAGTTCCTAAACAAGCGGATCGTTTGTTCTTCTTCAGTTGTCACGGACCTTCAGCTGCAGTCCTTTGTTCCGACCCGTGGTTTCATCGCAGGCCAAAACAATAGCTGGACAGACAAATAGGCGTTGATTTGGATTTGTCAATATGCCATACATAATGAACCCAGTGCAAGCGCACCCACCCGCACATTACTGTGTGCTTAGCTCTGTTTTTTATTGAATGTTGTTTGCAGCTGTTTTGTTTCCTAGCCCGTGATAAATCTCTACAGGCGCCGCGCTATTTTTATTGCATTGCTTTAATAGAGTTATGTTTGATTAGCATTCGCAGTTCAAAACAAAACGCCTAGTTCCAAAGCACACGCTTATGAAACAGACAAATTGTGTGGTTATTTGATAACAAAAAAGGTGGAGCAGAACAGGGTTATGGTTCTCGCGGTTTCTGAACGCTCGCTTTCCCACTCAATACCCTCTGATATTAAACGTGCATTTCATTTTCGTTACTCTTGCCCTGCACCAAGTTCCTAATTGAGCACTTTCTTTCGCTGCGACGCTCTGTTGTCGTCACAATTCTCTGTTTTCTACTTTGAACTCGCCCCGTAGCTCAGTTGGTACAGCACCTGTCTGCTGTGCAAGGGGTTCTGGGTTCGAAGAGTGTAAGCTGTTCTCTAATAGGATTATTCCCCATACAATCTAGAGTCTAGGAATGTGAATTTAGTGTAAAAAAAGTATAATGCGTTGCAGTCACACGCCTTTCTCTACTCTTGTAAGAACCAAAATATAATCCAAACCATCAAAAAACTTGCAAAACGTGTAATTTTACAGTGGATTCCAGCCCATTGTCTCATTCAGGGGAATGAAAAGGCTGATATATTAATAAAAAAGATGTAAAATTAAACAGAAATAAATAAAAGCCTCTTCATATGAATCAATTAAAAGAATTATAAAGAAAACAATGATAATTACTAATCTGGACTAACTGAAAAAAATTGGTAACGGAAATACGAAAATACTTCTGGAAAATTACTCTGTAATTCTGGAATTGCCACGTGAATCTGCTGAGGACATGATTGCCTGGGAAAACATCTCCATAAAATTGGTATACTAACTTCTCCAAATTGTGTATTGTCCTCTCAAGATATAGAATTGGAGAGTGATCACGTGCAACACTGTGCAGCTTTACAAAATCATCAACATACATCTAAGTAGGTACTTAGATTTACTTTTAAAACACGTGAATTCGTGTATCTTTTTCCCAGAAAGTATGAGAGGTAGTTATATGTACAGCACCGGGTCGAACTTTCTAAACCACAGCTTCGTTTAGGCGTTAAGCACGATTCTGAATCTTAAAACACCTTAGTACGGAAATGTTCTCTTGCCAAATTCCTTTTGGGTATACACAATAGCTTTAGATGACGATAAATAACAAACTATTTAAGGAAATCAATCGAAGTTCAAGGCAATAAACTTGAAAAGCATTAAAAGGTAGCTGTCAATTGTAAACAAATTGATTGTACTTTTCGAAATATGACACTTCATATATATTGAGTGTCGACTTAGTAAGAGTATTAAAGTGTCTGTCAAACTTTTTAGAAATGTGATTCGAATCACAATGTACAAGCTGTTGAACATATAATAAAACATAAATTTGAAACAGTTGAAATTGTGATACTCTCACGGGTAGAAGGATGTTACTGCGTTCAGCATATATACGCGAGTGCTGGTCGACCTTGCGGGGAGGTCCGAGACTACAGGGTAACTACAAGAGCTTAGTCTCTGCATTGGTAGTGACAAGGAAGAATTTAAGGCCCCAGGTCAAACACTTGGCCACGGTGTATAAGGTGGCACCAACCCATGTAGTGACCTTGACTTCCCTTTTGTAAATCTTTGTTTCTCATCCTTTTTTTTTTTCTCCCTAATTGGAACATGTTACATTCCTCTTTTACGGAGAACAGACATTAAATTGTTCGTCTAGTGCAAAGCATGCTCCCCCTATTATTCATCTTCCGTTATGGAAAGGAATTGAAAGGCAAGACTTACTGGACAGTTTTAATTCTAAAACGCTGAAAAGAATTGAAAATGATTTGGCGGTAGTGAAAATTATTTCGACATATTACCGAACAACTAGGGACGGACCTGTATGAGCTAAAACGAAGATCTGGGGATGACCTAGAAAATCACATCATCATTCGACGCTTCGACTCAGATTATCATCATCACTCTGTGATTGGAGCTCGCATCGTGTACACCTTTCGACCACTCTGCTGGACCACTGGAAGAAAAGGGAAGCCAACTGCGTAACCTCTAGCCAGGGAGCAGCTTGTACGCACCGCGCAAACTACATACAGTGCATTTGCCAGGCCGGGCGCCGCTAGTTCTACGCGGAGTGTCCTATAAGAGATCTGATAGCAGATTTTAGGGCACTCCAAACTGAAGACGAAAGAAGAGAATCCACCGAGGCAGCTTTCCCGGAGCTGTCCCAACACAGGACCGGGCGTAGGCTCTCTACTAGCCTGTTTAGTGAAAGAGGCTCGCCGAGCTCTTTCACTAGCCAACCAGGAGGAAATGTCGGACGGAGGAGACTCGGTACCGACTGACAGACTCACGAGACTGCAGCCCCACAAGGTTGTAGCCAAGGGTCCGGACTCAGGTCTGGACCCGGTGTTCGCTGGAACCCCAATAGACGCGCCGCAAGGCGTCTGGCCCTCTGTGGGGAGCCGAATGGCACCTGCACCGACCATGACTGAAAAACCGAGTACCAGCAAGGAGGTAAGACCTGACATGGTTTTGACACCCCCGAAACCCTCTACCTCGAACCCCTCACCCGGTCCCCGAGTGAGCATCGCCAAGGCGAAAGCCAAGGCACTTACTAGGGCCAAGAGTAGGCCGAAGGTGAAAAAGGCCGTGGGCCTTGTTAACCAAGGGACAGTCGCCCCTATAACACCGCCAGCTCCTGTCAACCCGACTCCAGCACTGCCGGACGACGATGGCTTTGTACTGGTACAAAGCCGCAGGAAAAGGTCCTCTGGTTCGAACCCAGAGCGACCCGCTCCTCCATCGGGACCTGCAGCGCCCCCCCCCCAGCACCAAGCCGCACAAAAGGCGGGAAAAATTCCGCCAATTGTGTCTGACCCTTTCCCTAATCACATCAAGGTGATGAAGGAACTCAGGGGAAAGTTAAAGGCGGAATTCCAGGCAACACGACACCCAGGGCGTGTTGTAATCCGGACCACTTCCTCTGGAGACCATGCGGCCGCAAGGGAAGTGCTGAAAGCGGGTGGAATAAAATTCCACACGTACTCGCTACAGCGACCCCACGTGGTCCGCAGGGTCATTAGAGGTCTCGATTCGGAGACAGACCCCCAGGATATCTGTGCCGGCCTGAAGGACGAACACGGAATCGAACCACGGTCCGTGGTGCAACTCACCACTACAAAGGTGAAAGAGGGGAAACCCACAAAGGTGCCCCTACCACTATTCCTAGTATCGGTAGAGAAACAAGGGGAGGGAACCCCTAAGATTGACGAGGTGACTTGCCTGTACTATACACGGGTCACGATTGAGCCTTATCACGGCAGGGAGGGGCCAGCCCAGTGCTATAAGTGCCTGGGTTTCCACCACTCAAGCTTTGCATGTGAGAGGACTCTCAAGTGTCTCCGTTGTGCGGGCGAGCACCTGGTAAAGGATTGCCCGACACCAAAAGAAGGGAGAAGGTGCGCCAACTGCGATGGATGCCACATAGGGATCTATCGCGGGTGCCCTAGGAGACTTGCGATAATGCACGGCAGACAGGGCAAGGCTGACACTGAAGTCAGAACAGGGGTCTCTTTCGCCATGGCCCTGGCGAGACACGAAGGTGCTCTCGCGCAGGCCGAAGGGCGCGGAAGTAACCCCTAGCGACCAGGTTGCCAAGTCGATGACAACGCCAGTCCCGGAAAGTGTCCCACCCCAGGTTGCGAGCACAAAGCCTGCTCCAACACCCAGCACTGCTCCTAAGGAAAAGCGTCCCCCTAAGAAGGGGAAGAAGAAAGCCTCTGCGGTGGAAAACACAGAAAAGCCTACTGTGGTGAAGGATTTCAACAAAACTGTTGGAAAACTCTCCCCACCACCAGTACCCACAGCTCAAGCTGCGTCAACCACTCAGCAAGCGCCAGAGCCCGCCAATGCTAGCCCGTCCCAGTGGACTGGCCCAACCAACCCCGAGGCAGCAGTGCCTCTACAAAACATCCCGGAACCAACCTTAGGGGACCACGGACCGACCAACCAAGAAGACGCAGATGACAGAGGAAGAGCGCAAGGCAATGGAAATAGAGAAACTTCAGAAAGAAGTAGATGAACTAAAGGGAGAGATCATCTACTACCAGAATGTGCTGGCAAATATGGATGGGGAATCCCAACAATTTGCAAAATTCGCACAGGACCTCGGGTTCTGCTACAAAGAGCATGCCCTCAAGAAGCGGCGATTAGTCATCCTCAGCGAGGGGTGGCAACAAGTGCCTGCAAGAAATAAGAGGAATAGAGGAAGCGGCCGGGAAAGCGATTCAGACAGTGAACGTCCCAACCAGCTGCGCCCCAAGCGCGTCTCAAAACAAAAAACGCCGCCATATCCCCTCACCACGAGAAACACCTACGCGCCGCTGAGGGTACAATTTGATGCAGAATCCGACGACGAGACGTCAGAGGATCCACCACCACAACCCGCAATAGCCTCCACCTCTAGAGACCGCTTCCCCAAGCTACCCCCTACCAAAGCCCCCATTCAAACACAGACACAGAAGAAACACACCACCCAGCCCACCATTCCCACCCCCACTCCAGCCCCAAGCACATCCAACAACGGAGCAAAAGCATCAGACAACCAGAAACCACCAAGAATAATAATCCCTGACGTCCAACACACGGTAAAGGTCCTCCGCATCCTGCGTGGCTCCCTTCCTGCCGGCACATATAAATTGCAGACGACGAGGGACTGCCTTAAGCTCTTCCTTCAACGGAAGCAGGACGCGAACCCGACAATGCAGCTCCTGAAGGACGCCGGAGTAGAAAACTACAGTTTTACTCCACGTGGGGACCAACCTCTTCGCTACGTAATCAAACGTCTTCCAGCTGACTTAGAGGAAGATTACGTGAAAGAGGACCTGGTCCTAAAAGGCTACACCGGCGTCCAGGTACGACAGATGACTTCACGTGGCAGGCCTCTGCCAAATTTTCAGGTAAGTCTTGACAGGACCACCGAAAACCAAAAACTTCTACAGGAACGAGAGGTGTGCCATATGATGGTCACCATGGAGGTCCTAAAAACAAACCAAAATATATCGCAATGTTACAACTGCCAGCAGTTGGGGCACACTTTTAGGAACTGCAATATGACCTCCCGGTGTGTCCTTTGCGGTGACCTCCACCGCCTGGCTGATTGCCCGAAAAAGGCCAAACAGGGCGTTGTACCCCACTGTGCTAATTGTGGGGAAACGCATCCTGCCAGCTACAGGGGGTGCGAGACGTTTCGCAACGAACGTCACCGCCGTCAACTGGCATCCATAGCCAGGAGCTCTCCCAGTGCTCAGCCAGGGCCAAAACCCATCATACACCCGGCCCTGGTTCAAACAGGTATCTCCTATGCGGGAACTACCGGAGGGCAAAACGCACTAGTGCCACCACAGAATGGTCCCCCTCCACTACCCCAACAGGCGCCCACGGGTGACCTGAGTGGGATAAAAGATATATTAAACATGTTCAGAGACCTAAATTTACCATCATTATTGATGAAGGCGCAGCCTTTCCTGGCCAAATTCAAAAGCTGCAGCAGCACTTGGGAGAAAATAGAGACCATCATATGTCTCCTCTCAGCCCTTTTAGAATAAATGGCCCACGTAAGGGGAGGCACAACTTTAACGCGCGCACTACTGTGGAATGCAGATGGCATCCACAGGAAGCAACACGAACTTGAAAACTACCTACGGCGTAACAAAGTTGACGTCGCATTCATCTGCGAAACAAAATTAAAGCACGAGCACACTTTTAAGCTCCAGGGGTATTAAATCTTTCGGAACGACAGAATTGGCAGACAAGGGGGAGGGACTGCTATTTTGCTTAGAAATACTATTGCTCATGCTTCTGTTACGTTGCCTGTAATGGCAGCGTTAGAGTGCACAGCACTTAAAACACGTGTAAATAGTAAAACGGTTATGCTGGTAGCACTTTATCGGCCCCCTAACTCTCCAGACTTTACACAAGACCTCGAGCAGATCCTCGCTTTAGAGGAGCACGTTATAATTGCAGGAGATTTCAATGCCCGGCACCCCTGGTGGTTTTTATGCCGGGCAAACGCGGCGGGAAATCTCCTGGTTGAATTTATAATTGATAATGATGACATTGAGGTACATCTTCCCCCAGAACCCACTTTTTGGCATCGATCAGGGCACTTTGACGCTGAGATTTTGGACATCGTACTAACAAAAAATGCGACACTGTTAAATAACTTTACTGTTTATCACAGCCTGGACTCCGACCATCTTCCTGTGCATTTCGACATACAGGGTGGCATTTCAGCCAGTGCCTCTGGCCCTCAAAGTAGAGCTGAGACCGACTGGAATAAGTTCACCATGGAAATGCACGGGATGGCGCAACCCAGACTGTCATACTATAGCGAGGCAGACATAGATGTCGCCATTGAAAACTTTACTGCCTCGCTACACACAGCCAAGAGAAATGCTACCACATACACCACAAGACCACCCGGTTTTTGCACGTACCCCGAGGTAGAGCAACTCATTGCGCGGAGACGACGCTTGACAAAATTGTGGCGATACACCCGTCAGCCTGAATATAAAGTGCTAGCAAAATGGCTACGCAACATCATTCGGCAACAAATTAAAATCAATAAAACTGAACAATGGGAAAACAAAATGCTGAGTACCACACATTTGGATTCTTCTTTGTGGAAATTACTCAAGGCTTTCAAAGTTTCCACGAGCGTCAACTCCGCAACTGAGGCGCTGCACATTCAAAGCGGCTTGCACTTCTCCGCAGAGGAGAAAGCCGAGGTCTTCGCTGACTGTCTCCAAGACAGATTCACCGAAAACCCAGTGATCAACTGTGAAATAGAATGGGAGGTCCAGACATGGGTACAAACCTGGGTGGCGCAGAAGCAAGAGCAACAACTACCCACCATAACACCGCAGGAAATTTACAAGCTCATTAGGAAATTGCCTAATGGGAAAGCTGCCGGTCCAGACAAAGTGACTAATGAGGAACTTAAGCATCTCCCGAGAAAAGCTCTGGTGCAACTAACAAAGATATTTAACGCCTGTTTGCAGCAAGGCTATTTCCCCTCTACTTGGAAACGAGCTAAGGTTATCATGCTCCCAAAGTAAGGGAAAAGCACCAGATAACCGCAAAACTACCGTCCCATTAGTCTTTTGTTTACTATTGGTAAACTGCTCGAAAAATGTATCCTTTCTCGACTTCAAAAACAAGTCTCGGCAACACATGAACTCTCAAATTCACAGTTTGGCTTTAGAAAAGGATATTCCACTGAACTACAGCTCCTCAGACTAACTGATGACGTAACAGAGCAATTTAACAATGGGGCTTCAACGTTGGCGCTATTTCTGGACGTAGAAGCTGCATTTGACCGGTGCTGGCACAATGGCCTTATTTATAAACTGCACCACAATTTCCCGGCTCTTCAAAATTATCTATATTTGCTGCACAATTTTCTAGAAAACCGGCAGTTTTACGTCCAAGTGGGCCGCTCCTCCTCACGGGAGCGAGTGATGCGGGCTGGCGTCCCACAAGGGGCAATAATGTCCCCTTTTCTGTATATATTATTCACCAATGATTTCCCAGTGGACGCCAGATGCAAGGTCGCCATGTATGCTGACGACACTGCAATATACAACCACCATAGAAATCCACGTTTCGGCCTTGCAGAAATGCAACGTTATGTGAACAACTTCCTCTCATGGCAACATGACTGGAAAATCAAAATTAATCCCGACAAATGCCAGCTGATTCATTTCTCTAAGCGGCGTCACACTTTGGCAACGGACCTAACGGTCGGTGGTCAAGTATTGCACTGCCGTCAGCAAGTTAAATACTTAGGTGTCACCTTGGACCGCACAATGTGTTGGTCCACCCACATAAAAAATAGCGCCAATAAAGGCAGGCAGCGGCTAAAGTTGTGCGCCCCCATCTTCCGTAGTAAACAGTTGCGACTAAAGTCAAAACTTATACTATATAGGTCATTTATTCTCTCGGTGGTCCTGTATGCATGTGTGGCCTGGGCTAATGCCTCCAAAACTGCCCTCAAACAACTCCAAACCCTCCAAAACCTCTCCCTCAGAAAAATCCTCTCTGCTCCACTCCTCACCACCACCCAAACTCTTCACCTCGAAACTCATATCCCGTTCATCCCGGAGGCAATAGACAAAAGAGCATTGGCGGCATGGACGCGCATTAGGAACCACGAAAATGACGTGATCGCTAACATCGGCAAAGGCGAGCCGAAGCACCGCAAACATACTAGGATCAAAATGTTCTAGAAGCGGCTCGGCTCGCCGACTAATGCGCGTCCACGCAACCTCGTCCCTAAGCCACATACATGTTCCGGCAGAGGCCCTCGCCTCGGAAAATATTCAGGAGCTGCCACCGCGGGACAGTGTACATAGTGTAAATAGTGTAGTGCGCTGGGACGCATATTTCTGGTGTGCCCAGTGAAGATGTGTGTGTATGTGTGTACGAGTGTGTGTGTGGGTGAATGCGTGCGTGTATGTGTCTGTATATAATTTGTAAATATGTACATATGTATATATAACCCAAAGACGAAACAGGCAAAAGACAAAAGAAAACTATTCTTCGTGACCTACAGATGGTCACCGTATGGGTTTTTTGTAGACACCGAAAAAGTGTATATATAAACAAAGCCAAATGTAAAAAAATGTTAAATATAGCCTGTAAGCCGGGCCCATTGTACCGGCACCAGGCCAACACTTTTCTAATAAATAACTTGAACTTGAACTAGGGGACACATTCGCCTCCGAGGAGATGGCTGAATTCATCGAGTTGGCAACCTGGTTCGCCGTCTTAGTTCAGCGTTCCCTCCCAATACTACGACGCTGCAGGGAAACCTTCAACAAAAACGGGATTTCCGCTGTGAAGAAGCACCTCGCGGTGCTTCAAACGGCTAAGGAACTCTACTCTAACTCCATGAGCTCTTAATGGCGCATAGAACTGTGCGTTCATTTAGAGCTGCGTTCTGGAACGCAAATGGGGTTAGAGACCAGAGACCTGGCCTGCTGGAGTTCGTGGACAGTCATGGGATTGATATCCTGATGGTCTGTGAAACGCACTTGCACGCTGGTGTACAGTTTACCCTGCCAAGTTACGCCGCTCATCGGTCTGATCGGGTCGGCCGACAGGGCGGTGGTACTGCCATTTTCATAAAGAACCATCTCACCCACACTCCTGTTACCATTCCTCCGCTACAACACCTGGAAGCAACCGCCATAAGGCTATCCTTGGCCGTGAACGATCTGGTGCTTGTGGCGGTATACGACCCGCCGGATGGGCACTTCTATGAAGCGGACATCACGGCACTCCTGTACCTACACCACAGGGTTTGCATTGCAGGCGACTTCAACGCAAAACACCCAAACTGGCACAGCCGCACCCAGAACGTTAAAGGCCGGGGACTGTACCGTCTCATTAGCGGGAACCCCGCCCTTCACGCGCACGGGCCGAGAGGTCCAACCCACTACCCGGCACGCGGCGCCGCGGATGTCATCGATTTCATGATCACCAAAAACATACAATTTCACTTGGACCTCTCTGTAATTAACGATCTGGACTCCGATGCAGACGTTAATCTTACTGCCCTGGGAGTGTCGGACTGGGTGGATGAAGTCGACTGGGATGCAGCCGTCCTAGCCCTTCAAAACTCTGTGGAAGCAAATCCTCGAATAGACTCGATAGAGGCTCTCGAGGAGGCAGCCACGGGGTTTTCTACCTCCGTCCTAAACGCGGTGCGTGCTCACACGCATCGCATTCCTACCAAAGTACCAAACCCGACATCTATCCCTGTTCCACTGAAACGCCTCATTCAAGCAAAGAATGCTATCAGACGGCTATGGCAGAGATTCCGACATCCTAGGATAGGAGTAATACACCAGAGGTTCAAATCCCTGGTGAGACGACTCCTAAGAAAACATAGGCAAGCAGCTTGGGACGAAACAATGCGTCACGTAAACCTTCAGGAGAGGAAACCGTGGCGCATCGTCCGAGCCTTGAGGAAAGACAAATCTGCACACCAGCTTCCAGTGCACAGCCCTCGGGGAAGACTTGTCTTTGAACCGAGGGAAAAAGCAGAGGCACTAGCAGACTATCTGGAAACTCAATTCCAGCCTAGGGTAGATACTCAGAACGATGACCACACTGACCTCGTGGAACAAGCGGTAGAAGACTTCTTAGAAGTCCGACCCGCGGGCCACGAGGTGTTCCACATCCCGGTAGTTACCCCTCGCGAGGTAACTAACACCATCCGGCACCTAAAACCTAGAAAAGCCCCTGGGCAGGACCGGGTAACAGCGGAAATGCTCCAGCACCTCCCACATAGAGCCGTGATGCACTTGACCCGCATTTACAACGCATGCCTCAGCATGCGTCACTTTCCAGCTGTCTGGAAACAGGCGCGTGAGGTATGCGTTTTGAAGCAGGGAAAGAATCCGGTTTTTCCATCTAGTTACCGTTCCATCAGCCTCCTACCAGTTGTCTCGAAAGTGTTCGAGAAACTGTTCCTGTCCCGCCTCGGACCTCTTTTGGAGGAAAAAGGTCTCCTACCGGAACATCAGTTTGGTTTTCGTTCTGGTCATTCCACGACTGAGCAACTACTGCGTGTAGCCGAGAAAGCTTTCCTGTCTTACCAGGAGAGGGCTAAAACGGTGGCAGTGTTGCTTGACGTGGAGAAGGCATTTTCTACCACTTGGCATGACGGGCTTGTCTACAAGCTCATACAGCAGGAAATCCCCCCTCCATACATTTACTTGGTGGCTAGTTTCCTACAGGAACGTAGCTTCCGAGTGAAGGTGGAGGGATCATTTTCTAGAGAAAGGCCCATTGGCGCAGGAGTTCCCGAGGGCAGTGTACTATCACCGGCACTTTTTGCAGCTTACATGGCCGATCTCCCGACGCACCCCAACACACACATCTGTCAGTATGCGGACGATCTCATGATCTTCGCTACTAACAAGAACCCGCGCTACAGTTACCGACAAGTACAAGCCCACCTCTGTGCCATCAGTAGATGGTGCGAGAACTGGCGTATGTCTATTAACCCGGAGAAAAGCTCTGCGATTCTCCTGGCTAATACGATAGCCAACCGGCTCCCGCTGGACCTCGTGCTTCGGCGCCGTCGGATCCCCTTGGTCACTACGGCGAAGTATCTCGGGGTCACGCTGGACCGGCGGCTGACGTACAGACATCACGTCAGGGGCAAAGTACTACAAGGTAATGCAGCCCTACGGCAGTTGTACCCCATCCTCAGTTCCCAAACCATGCCCTTACGCCTGAAGCTTCAGCTGTATCGAGCGATCATCCCGCCTCTGGTCCTGTACGGATGCGAGATCTGGGGAGTGGTGGCCAGGTCCACCTTCATCAGGCTCCAGACGTTGCAGAACCGGGCATTAAGGATGATCTATGATACAGGCCGAAGATTTCCTGCCCATATCCTACACGAACATTCCGGTATCCCGTACATTGTCGACGTGATCAAAACTCGCGCTCGAACAATGTACAATAAACTCCAGAACCACCCAAACCCTCTGGTGAATACTCTGGGCCAATACGACCAGAGACAGCCGCGCCGACTACCATCCAAAAGATTGCCGAAGGACATCTTAAGTCCTGCGATCTAATCTTAAGATGGGAAAGGCGAAAATGCAATCTGTACTCAAAACAGAGCGAATCACCAGTTCAGTTCACCTCTCAGCGAGTGACTGACAGCCAGAACCCTGGTGGGGATTAGCGCGTAGAATTCGCGCACAGCCCACTTGCGGACCAATCCCTGCCTACAATCCCTCCCGTTACTCTAAAAACCCCTGTTCCAACAAATTTTCCCAGTGAAAACATCCCTGTAGTGACACCATCAAAACCATCGCGCAGGTTAAGCCGTATGACGGCTAGGTACTGCGGTAAAGACACTCGACCGGGGGAACAATCACCTCACCTCCGTTCGACTCGAACTCCGTCTGGCGACCTAGAAAGTTACCCATAGTGTAATTTTAGATTGTAAGAAAACTAGGATTATTGAGAAAAATTGGGATAGAAGTGGTCAAATAAACCGAGATAAATTGTAGATAAAAAATCTGATGTGTTGCACTCACATGACTTTCTCTACTCTTGTACTAACCATTCTTACAATCTCTTATTCCTATATCTTCTTCGTGTTAGTTAAGATAAACATTCGTACAAATTATCTTATTGCTTATTTCCTTGTAGATGCAAGGGGAATATTAGAATGCAGTAGGCTTTGTGCGATAGTCAAATATTTTAAAGCTTTGAGATTCTGTTCTCTTTGCTCACTTAACATATAAAAAAATGAACAACGATGATCCATTTCACGAAGGTTCCAAGTTTTGCGAAACTCACACACATAACAAGGAATATCTCCGAAATGGTTCACCCTACAAGAAAATTTATTGGGACATAAATTGTGTATTTTAGCAAGATCTACATTGTTTGTATAGTATAACTAGGTCTATCTCTAACGGTTTACCAGTTATGCAAAAGTCGTCCAGAGTAAATACGACTACAGGGGCTATAGCCAGAAAATTCAAGATATAACTGTCATTTTTTCATACAAATATCTTAAACCTGAGTCATTTTAATCAAAATCGTTCGAAACATTTCCAAGAAAATTAAAATTTCGAAAACTTTTCCATGTAAAGGATACTTTATAGTGGAGCAATTTTCTTCAAAATCTTCGTGTTGCATCCTTGCAAGACATTAAACTTAAATACCAAGTTTGGTTTTTAACCGACTTTTCGGTTTTGATTTACGCTGTCCACAGACTGACGGACAGACACATGGAACTTTTCCTAAAAATACATCTAAAAATACATTTTTTTCTTTCTTTCTTTTTTTTTTTTTTTTTTTTTTTTTTTTTTTTGTATTCAGGGAGCTTCAAAATATATTTCCGGTGAAATCTCGACATGGAATTTTTGGGTGGAATACAATACTTCCTCTACTTACTATAGGTAGTAGAGAAAGTAAAGATAGTATTGCAAGTTTGAAAAGCTAATAAAAGAGTGAGTATTGATGACTATGATAACTACGGAGGGGGACTTAGCACCTCAAGCGAAAAGTGGTCTTTTGTGTCCATGGTCTTGAGGGGGCCCCCCTGAGAGGATGGGCAAGACGAATTGATTCAAAGGGTGGCTGAACATTATCACAACAGAGCAGGTGGCAGGGTTCCATCTTTTTCCCAGTTGAATCACCCAGGTGGAGGCTGGCTCACCCGCTCCCTCTCCCGCCCCTCGGGTTCTTACCCTCAAGGGGGGCGCAGCACTCGAAAAACTGCTCCCTTCCCCTCTCGGGTTTGCACTATTTCATGGGGAACGGGAAACCATTGAGCTCGCCTTCCAATCCGGGGGACAATATTTCCTTTTTCCTTACCGCGACGCTCGCCGACGTTTCCAACCCTGAAAGAAACCTAACGGGAAAAAGGGTGAAATGAACCCCCAACGTACCAAAAGCGTGCCACAGAGGTTATCGCCTGAAGCACTAATTCTTGTACGTATATGAGTGATAGGCTTACCATGAAGAGAGAGCAGATCTTGAAGAGGCTGGGGTGATATGTCAGAAGTTCGCTCCTGACGTGCCCCGCGTTATCTCTACCGCAGACGCGATGCACAAATTACCTTAGCCAGTCGACAACCTGGGGACAGAAATATGCATGAAGACTTAGGGCGGGGATTATAATAACTCCCCCCCCCCCTCTGTCGCACGTCCACATTAATCGGAGAGGGTGCCCTTGTTTATTAGCGCAAGCAGGGGTTGCCTGCCATACATACAAAGTGTATCATAGTCTGTCCACGTGAACTTCCCTGCATGACTAATTGCGTTTTGGTATAATTTTCATGTTGGTAACATAGATTAGATTAGGCTCAGGCAGCAGGAACTAGATGTGCATTAATTAGCGTGTGGCGTGGGGTGCCAATACACCCCCCCCCCCCCACCCGCCCCATGTGTACGCAGCACAGATTGGTGTGTCTTATATCACGTGCTCCAGTCCAAACTTAAGGGTGCACGCAGTGAAAATTTTAAATTCTACGTATGTTCTCGAAATTCATACGAGAAGTGACAAAGTATACTCCATCCAGCCTTAGAACCGCACCTTGTATCCCTCCGCGTTAACCTGGTGTTCGTACTAACACAAACAAACACCACGTGGACTCACCTCGTATTTATGTTGCAACAGAGCGATATTTACACATCGACATGTGCAGATTTCATCGTAAATACATGTTTTGGAGGCCCCCTTGAATCCAAAAGAAAGCATTTTTAGAAAAAGGTCCTTGTGTGTGTGAGTGTGTGTGTTTGTGTGTGTGTGTGTGTGTATGTGTGTGTGTGTGTGTCTGAGCATTTGGCCTTTATTCCCCATTTGCTTTCTTTCTTTTGCAAGAGACTTCGAAAGCTGTAACATTTATTGCATTTATCTTTCAGTTAACTTAGCTAAAAGTGATCTATTATAATAAGTATTATATTTTTCAGGTTAGTGTACCTCAAATCAAAACCATTATTAAGTTGCAGGTTATCGAAAAACACGAACAGTCATACAACACTAAACGAAATTAACAATCCATAAAATCTTTTACGATACACTCACATGATTTTCTGTACCAATGACAAACTCACTCATATCTGCTGTTACTATTATATGCATACAAAGTCTGTCGTTCAATGCTACACTGATGTCCATAAATAACAACGCCATTTTAATTTCACACACAGATGAGCTTAGTTCTACCAAGTACCTGCGGACTTTCTGATGTACAGAGATATTAGATAAACAGTTTGTGATACTCATTTTCTCTCCATGAGCATCAACTGAGGTTTACGACTCCATTAAAACACACTTCCTACTATAATATGTGACATAGCATTAAAACTTTTGCTTACAGTGGAGTTCATAAAATTAAGGGGATATAATGTGCAAGGTTTTATGTCGGTAAGGAAATATTAAACCACGTCCATCCCCGCTTCCCTTAAGTGGTTTTAGCACTCCACTAATGGTTATCTTACAACCCCCTTTTCCGCGATTGTGAAACTGAAATCAATCTGTGTTTAATGGTTATAGTTTGAATACCAGATTGTTTATTTCAAAACTGGTGCATGTTTAGTTTAGTTTATTTTAAAAGTATTGGCCTGGTGCCGGTACAGTGGGCCCGGCTTACAGGCTATATTTACATTGATTTACAGTTGACTTTGTTCATATTTACAGTTTTCGCTATATACAAAAACCCATACGGTGACCATCTGTAGGTCACCGAGAATAGTTTTCTTTTGTCTTTTGTCTGTTTCGTAAAGCAAAGCAAAGCAGACTAGACTACCAGATGGCAGGCTGAGAACAGCCCGAGGTGTGTCATCCTTGTACCTGCCCTTTTAGGGCTTAACCACTGCATGACGGGATTAGGAAGTTATAGGATGGCTGGTGAAGAATGAGGATTGAGGATTGTTGGGAGGTAGCATTTTTTATGCTCCTCGTCGGATGTTACTTTCAGCATGCAACTGCCGTTGGGCACTGCTGATGGGTGGTCCAAATATGGATATTGGCGAAATGTTTTGGACTTCCAAACTGCTCTTGGAAGGACTGTCAGGAGTTCAGCTTGCGCTGTTGATGGGGAAGCTCCTGTGTTACCGGGGGTGCCCGCAAGCCATGCGGGGAACCCGGTGTCGCACAAGCGTGCGTTCTCTAGGGATATAGTCCCCAAGAGACCTAACCAGGGCGCTCCGATGTTGTGGAAACTGGTCGTAGAATTTTGTTGCCCGGCGCCTAATTTCGTCCTCCACGTACGGGAGGGACGAGGCTTCGTGCAGTAGTCTCGTGGGGAATCTGCGGTATACAGAATAGATTACACGAAGACCTCTATTCTGTATACGTTGCAGACGCAGGAGATGGGTGTCTGCAGCCATGCCCCAGATTTCGCAGGCATACAGGAGGATAGGGATTATGAGAGCCCGAAAGAGACGTAGCTTTAAGGGGATTGGCATCCCCGACCGCAGCATAGGGTACAATGAGGCAATTGCCCCACTGGTCCGCGCTGATAGGTCGTTGATGTGTCCCCGAAAAGTTAGGCCCTTGTCGAGCTTTACTCCCAGGTAGGTAAGGGAATCTACCCACTCAATCCTTCGGCGAAGGTATGTGAATGTGGGGAAGTTGGCGGGAAAGCGGCGTTTGGTGAAAAGTATGGCGCGGCTTTTCTCCGGGTTGATGGACAATCGCCAACGCCTACACCACTCTTGGATGAGGCGGAGGTGTCGCTGTATGGGGAGGAAGGTTCTGCGAGGGTGTTTATTTGTACAGTATAGCAGCACGTCGTCAGCATACTGGGCTATGTTAACGTGCTGCTCGGATGGAATGTCGGCCACATATACGCTGAACAGCGTAGGGGACAATACAGAACCTTCAGGGACTCCGCCTCTGATTGGCCTTCGTGTGGATTTGGTTCCCGCAACTGCGACCACAAAGGATCTATGTTTTAGGAATGAGTGTAGCAGGTGTATTAGGTGTGTGGGTAACTCCAGTTGGATGAGCTTGTAAAGGAGACCGGCATGCCAGGTCGTAGAGAAGGCCTTCTCAACATCTAGAGAAACCGCGGCGGTATAGGCTTTGTCCTGGAAACCCAGGGCAGCTGCCTCCACCACACGCAGCAACTGCTGAGATGTTGAGTGGCCAGGCCGGAACCCAAACTGATGGGGAGGGATGGCTTGAATGTCCCCTAAGATGGGAGACAAGCGGACTAGAATAAGCCTCTCGAGTACTTTCGAGAGTACAGACAGGAGACTTATGGATCGGTAGTTGGCAGGATGAACCGGGTCTTTCCCTGGCTTCAATATGCAGATCACCCGGGCCTGCTTCCACTCACGTGGAAAGTGACCAAGGGCAAGGCACATATTGAAGACCTTAGTAAGGAAGAGCACGGCCTTGAAAGGAAGGTGGCGGAGCATGGCAGGGGTTAACCCGTCAGGCCCCGCAGCCTTTTTGCGGTCGAGGCGTCGGAGTACGCCCTGGAGTTCGCTAGGTTTGATGATGGGAAGCCGATCCGCCTCCCCATGAGGACGCCGAAGGTATCGACGTACCTCCTGGCGGACACGGTCGGAGAAGTCTAGGTCCTGCGGATCGTCTCTAGGACGCATAGTCCTCTCCAGGTAGTCAGCAAACACATTTGCCTTGGCTTGGGGTTCATAGGCCAGGCCTCGGGTGCCTTGGATGGGTGAGGTATGTGACCCTCCTCGGTTCCTGAGTCGCTTGGCGATCTTCCACACGTCGCCATCTTCCGGGTTCAGACGAGTCATCGTATCCTCCCACGCGCGCACTCGGTGCTCCCGTAGGCGGAGACGAACCTCATGGCGTAAACGCCTTAGAACCGCTAGATGATGGGGCGTGCGTTGCCTCTGGTAGCGCCTGCGAGCCGCCCAAGAGCGGCGGATGAGCAATAGAAGCTCTAAAGGCAGGACATCGGGATGGAGAGGAGCTGGGGTGTGGATGGTGAGGTTGTGGACCGTTCGCTTCACGACAGAGGTGAAGGAAGAGACCGCAACCTCTAGGGTTGGGATGTCTGTGATGTTGGGGTTGGCGGGGATGGAGCCATTCAGGCAACTTCTGACGCAGTCCCAGTCTACGTTCCGATGTTGGATCGGGACCTCATGACTGGCAACCTGGGTGTTTATGATGGCCAACACGGGATTATGATCTGAATGAAGTTCGTTGACCGATGTGAGTGATAGATGATATGGAAAATGCTTGATGATTGCGAAGTCTATGACGGATGGCCGCCCTAGACCTCGCGGGTAATGGGTAGGTTGCCAGGGACCCTCAACTCTAAGTTGAGGGTCCGCGTCTACCATTCTGATGATGTCGTTGCCTCTAGCGTCTGCACGGGGGCCGCTATGCCAGCGCTGATGCTTAGCATTTAAGTCCCCGGCAATAATGGCATGAGGATGTAGGGCAAGGATGGAGAGGTAGTCGTTTGGAACGAACTGCCTCTGGGGTGGGTGATAAGCAGACACCATCAGGACTTCAGTACCTCCGAGGTGGACACA
The DNA here is from genome assembly GCA_030765045.1 of Tenodera sinensis. Taxonomy (NCBI): domain Eukaryota; kingdom Metazoa; phylum Arthropoda; class Insecta; order Mantodea; family Mantidae; genus Tenodera; species Tenodera sinensis. Next base: position 21,230,228 of record CM060961.1, on the reverse strand, counting down.
AGTGGCCGTGGCCTCTAGGGTTTGAAGTGGAGGGAGCTGGATGGGTTTGTGGACCACACTGTTCTTCACGTAGATCGCTGTGCCGCCCCCACGGCGGCCGACGCGGTCCGATCTGAGACAGTGATAGCCCTGGAGTCGGGATGTGACGTTCTGATGGAGATGTGTCTCTGACACCAGAATGAGGTCTAGGGCATGCGCTCCAGCAAAATGGTGGAGCTCATTCTCCCGACCGGCCAGGCCACACGCGTTCCAAAACGCGAACCTAAACGAGGTACGAGACCTAGTTTGATCCGCCATTTTGGGTCGTGCGGATGACGGTGGTCAGGAAAGCGAGCGCCTCCATGGCTATGGCCATTTTGCTGGGTTGGTCGCTGGCAGAGAGGAAGCTTACCAACAGTTCGGCGATCCTCTGGCCATGGTTTTGCAACAATTGTTGCAACCACGCCAGTACGTCCTGGAACTGAGGTGTGGGAGGAAGCAAAGCAAAAATGTCTTTTAGGTACCGTGGCCACCTTACCATCCGCCTGGGTTAACCCAGACGACTAGTACTCACTCCTGGACTCCTGGACTCCTGGACACAGGTGATTCCAGGGCGTACCCTCGTCCTGTCCACTTCACTTGGAGCTGATGGTGCTTGAGCAGCGAGTTCTTGGTCTTCCCGCCAGGGGACATTAGGAGCGCGACTGCGACTGCGGCGACCGTGGTGGAGCTTCGAGAAACTATCTTCAAGCGACGGCCTTTTCAGGCAAAGCTCAATCTTTGCGCATACACTGCAAGAGGCTTGACAGCAAGTCGCAGTGTATCGCACAGCTTCCTTCCTGCTTCTTCTTCGACACCGTTTCGGCGCTCGGAGGGGGCGTGCAGGTGCAACGAGGAAGACTACTTTTTCCAGGTAGCGGGTTGCCGAACAAGGCTTAGCCATCTACCCTCGGGTAGATAAGGCGCATCTTGCAAAAGGTGTCCGGCCCTCTGTTCGGCACGCTGCTAAGCCCCTGCTACCTGCAGGTGAGTTCACGTGAGGTGTGTCTGTAATACTGCACCCCAGGGTGCAGTATTGTACCTGTCTTTATGGCTTCTCTTCCCTCTTCTCCCGGCAAGTCCCGAAAGGGGCCTGCCAGCCTTCCTTCTTCCCCCGGCAAGTCCCGAAAGGGGCCTGCCAGCCAGCTTGCAACTCCCGTTGCCAGCACCTCCACTGGTGCTGTCAAAAAGACCTCCGCCGAGGCTAAGAAGCGACCTGCCACTCAACGCGAGAGCGGAAGAGGCAAGTGCCGAAGAGTCGAGGCTTCCAAACCTACCACCAGCCAGGGCCTCCCACGGGAACAAGTTCCACGGGTAGGCCAAATTTCGGAGTCTGACTCCGAGGACTGTGGGAGTATCTACTCCTGCAGATCTTCCGTCGCGATGGACGACGAACCTTCTTCATCTGGTCTCTCCTCTGGAGAGGAAGAAATTCCTCAACAGGGAGATGACGGCTTTCGTGAGGTGGTCTCACGCAAAACCAAGAGGCAGCTGGCCGAGTTAGCCAAACTGGCACAAGAAGGCCTTCGTAACCTCAACCATCCTCAAACACCTCTCCCTGAAAAGCGGCACGTTCCACCGATCATCGTGGACGACTTCACAGGGTCTATCGGCTTTCTTAAGCTGGTGATGCCTACCCTGTCGAGGGAGTGTACGGTGCGGCGGAGCAAGAGCCGCTTTATCTTCCAGGCCAAATCGGCCGAAGACTACAACATCCTCCTCCACCACCTTAAGGACAAGGGTATCCCCCACTTCACCTTCGGGTTGGAGAGAACCCGCGACGTCCACAGGGTTATCCGCGGTCTCCCGGTGGACACACCCATCGACGAGATTGTCGCGGACCTCAAACGCCAGGGCGTCAGCCCAAGACTGGTCAAACAGCTGACCAGAGCCGCACCAAATGGGCAAGGACCCAGAACACCCCTCCCACTATTCCTCGTAGTGGTGGAGAGAGCCCTCGACCCGGAGGGTAAGAAAATTGACGCCATCACAGGCCTATGCTACCTCCGGGTACATATTGAACCATCCAAGGGTTCTAGCGGTCCTCCCCAGTGCCATCGTTGCCTGGGATTTAATCACTCCAGCCACTTTTGCCACAGGAAACTTCGCTGCCTGAGGTGCGGTGGCGAACACTCAAAAGAGGTCTGCCCGAAATCTCGGGAGGATGTGCCCAAGTGTGCCAACTGTTCCGGCGCACACGTAGCTTGCTACGGAGGCTGTCCAACAAGGAAGGCCATCTTAGCAATTAAGAACCCACCACAGGTGGTCCAACCTTCTGCGGCGGACAGCCCCCGGGTAGGCCCTGCCCCGGCAGGACCGACCCAGGGTTCAGCGTACGCGGCAGTGACCAACAGAGCTGCGAGTAGGACTGTGGCGTCGCGCGTTAACAACTCCGACACACAGCCCAATACACAAACACAAGCTCCAGCTAGACAACCAACTCCCCTTCCTCCTAGGTCGGGAAAACGCCGACGTCCTCGGAGGCCTGCTACCGTCTCCGAAGCTCGCGGTGAGCGTGGGGCTCCCACGCCCGCCCGCCAGCAGAGGGAGGTCGCGGTCGAAGTGGACCCGGTGCTACCGAGCCCTCCTGTCCAACCACCTCCACAACAAACCACTACCCCTCCCACACCTCAGTTCCAGGACGTACTGGCGTGGTTGCAACAATTGTTGCAAAACCATGGCCAGAGGATCGCCGAACTGTTGGTAAGTTTCCTCTCTGCCAGCGACCAACCCAGCAAAATGGCCATAGCCATGGAGGCGCTCGCTTTCCTGACCACCGTCATCCGCACGACCCAAAATGGCGGATCAAACTAGGTCTCGTACCTCGTTTAGGTTCGCGTTTTGGAACGCGTGTGGCCTGGCCGGTCAGGAGAATGAGCTCCACCATTTTGCTGGAGCGCATGCCCTAGACCTCATTCTGGTGTCAGAGACACATCTCCATCAGAACGTCACATCCCGACTCCAGGGCTATCACTATCTCAGATCGGACCGCGTCGGCCGCCGTGGGGGCGGCACAGCGATCTTCGTGAAGAACAGTGTGGTCCACAAACCCATCCAGCTCCCTCCACTTCAAACCCTAGAGGCCACGGCCACTTGTGTCCACCTCGGAGGTACTGAAGTCCTGATGGTGTCTGCTTATCACCCACCCCAGAGGCAGTTCGTTCCAAACGACTACCTCTCCATCCTTGCCCTACATCCTCATGCCATTATTGCCGGGGACTTAAATGCTAAGCATCAGCGCTGGCATAGCGGCCCCCGTGCAGACGCTAGAGGCAACGACATCATCAGAATGGTAGACGCGGACCCTCAACTTAGAGTTGAGGGTCCCTGGCAACCTACCCATTACCCGCGAGGTCTAGGGCGGCCATCCGTCATAGACTTCGCAATCATCAAGCATTTTCCATATCATCTATCACTCACATCGGTCAACGAACTTCATTCAGATCATAATCCCGTGTTGGCCATCATAAACACCCAGGTTGCCAGTCATGAGGTCCCGATCCAACATCGGAACGTAGACTGGGACTGCGTCAGAAGTTGCCTGAATGGCTCCATCCCCGCCAACCCCAACATCACAGACATCCCAACCCTAGAGGTTGCGGTCTCTTCCTTCACCTCTGTCGTGAAGCGAACGGTCCACAACCTCACCATCCACACCCCAGCTCCTCTCCATCCCGATGTCCTGCCTTTAGAGCTTCTATTGCTCATCCGCCGCTCTTGGGCGGCTCGCAGGCGCTACCAGAGGCAACGCACGCCCCATCATCTAGCGGTTCTAAGGCGTTTACGCCATGAGGTTCGTCTCCGCCTACGCGAGCACCGTGTGCGCGCGTGGGAGGATACGATGACTCGTCTGAACCCGGAAGATGGCGACGTGTGGAAGATCGCCAAGCGACTCAGGAACCGAGGAGGGTCACATACCTCACCCATCCAAGGCACCCGAGGCCTGGCCTATGAACCCCAAGCCAAGGCAAATGTGTTTGCTGACTACCTGGAGAGGACTATGCGTCCTAGAGACGATCCGCAGGACCTAGACTTCTCCGACCGTGTCCGCCAGGAGGTACGTCGATACCTTCGGCGTCCTCATGGGGAGGCGGATCGGCTTCCCATCATCAAACCTAGCGAACTCCAGGGCGTACTCCGACGCCTCGACCGCAAAAAGGCTGCGGGGCCTGACGGGTTAACCCCTGCCATGCTCCGCCACCTTCCTTTCAAGGCCGTGCTCTTCCTTACTAAGGTCTTCAATATGTGCCTTGCCCTTGGTCACTTTCCACGTGAGTGGAAGCAGGCCCGGGTGATCTGCATATTGAAGCCAGGGAAAGACCCGGTTCATCCTGCCAACTACCGATCCATAAGTCTCCTGTCTGTACTCTCGAAAGTACTCGAGAGGCTTATTCTAGTCCGCTTGTCTCCCATCTTAGGGGACATTCAAGCCATCCCTCCCCATCAGTTTGGGTTCCGGCCTGGCCACTCAACATCTCAGCAGTTGCTGCGTGTGGTGGAGGCAGCTGCCCTGGGTTTCCAGGACAAAGCCTATACCGCCGCGGTTTCTCTAGATGTTGAGAAGGCCTTCTCTACGACCTGGCATGCCGGTCTCCTTTACAAGCTCATCCAACTGGAGTTACCCACACACCTAATACACCTGCTACACTCATTCCTAAAACATAGATCCTTTGTGGTCGCAGTTGCGGGAACCAAATCCACACGAAGGCCAATCAGAGGCGGAGTCCCTGAAGGTTCTGTATTGTCCCCTACGCTGTTCAGCGTATATGTGGCCGACATTCCATCCGAGCAGCACGTTAACATAGCCCAGTATGCTGACGACGTGCTGCTATACTGTACAAATAAACACCCTCGCAGAACCTTCCTCCCCATACAGCGACACCTCCGCCTCATCCAAGAGTGGTGTAGGCGTTGGCGATTGTCCATCAACCCGGAGAAAAGCCGCGCCATACTTTTCACCAAACGCCGCTTTCCCGCCAACTTCCCCACATTCACATACCTTCGCCGAAGGATTGAGTGGGTAGATTCCCTTACCTACCTGGGAGTAAAGCTCGACAAGGGCCTAACTTTTCGGGGACACATCAACGACCTATCAGCGCGGACCAGTGGGGCAATTGCCTCATTGTACCCTATGCTGCGGTCGGGGATGCCAATCCCCTTAAAGCTACGTCTCTTTCGGGCTCTCATAATCCCTATCCTCCTGTATGCCTGCGAAATCTGGGGCATGGCTGCAGACACCCATCTCCTGCGTCTGCAACGTATACAGAATAGAGGTCTTCGTGTAATCTATTCTGTATACCGCAGATTCCCCACGAGACTACTGCACGAAGCCTCGTCCCTCCCGTACGTGGAGGACGAAATTAGGCGCCGGGCAACAAAATTCTACGACCAGTTTCCACAACATCGGAGCGCCCTGGTTAGGTCTCTTGGGGACTATATCCCTAGAGAATGCACGCTTGTGCGACACCGGGTTCCCCGCATGGCTTGCGGGCACCCCCGGTAACACAGGAGCTTCCCCATCAACAGCGCAAGCTGAACTCCTGACAGTCCTTCCAAGAGCAGTTTGGAAGTCCAAAACATTTCGCCAATATCCATATTTGGACCACCCATCAGCAGTGCCCAACGGCAGTTGCATGCTGAATGTAACATCCGACGAGGAGCATAAAAAATGCTACCTCCCAACAATCCTCAATCCTCATTCATCACCAGCCATCCTATAATTTCCTAATCCCGTCATGCAGTGGTTAAGCCCTAAAAGGGCAGGTACACGGATGACACACCTCGGGCTGTTCTCAGCCTGCCATCTGGTAGTCTAGTCTAGTCTAGGACACAGGTTAATGGACAGAGGAGTTCAGGAGTCGAGCAGGTAGTAAGTGCGGTTCGTGACTAGTCCAGCGTAGCAGGGAGCGAGAAGTTGCGAGAGCGCGGCAACCGGCCCGCCGCTAGCGGTGTGATCTTCACGGCCATCGCCGGGCGTTGGAACTACACTGCAAGAAGTGTATCTGTGTATACAGTGTTAATTTTGTGATTTATGTGAAGTGTACAGTACAGTGAGCTCAGGATTTCGAAGTGAGTGTATATATTAACGCGTCATATTAAACAAGTGTATATAACATCAGTTTCTCCGTGTACATAACATCTTTAGCTAATCTGTGTTTTTGGTTTATGTATAGTGACAAGTGCTTAGTGTTAGACATAGTGTTAAATACCGCGTGGGGCGCGCCTAGCGTTCCCCCGCGCACAGAGAGTGTGCAACTATGGCATCAGCCGGACAACATACAGACACGCCGGCCGCTAGCAGCAGACTGGCAGAGAGCGGCGCGCAAGCACCCATATTTATAGATTCCGCCACCACAGCCACTCCCCGACCCTCAAACCCGGTCCCATCCACCTCAACAGCCACACCTACAGCCCCGACGACCACTACAAACGACAACCAAAAACCACCCAGGATCATTATACCAGACATAAAACAAACAGTTAAGGTTCTCCAACTTTTACGCAACAAACTACAGAACGGGTCATATAAACTACAGACAACGAGGGATTGCCTAAAGCTCTTCCTCCAGAAGAAACAGGACTCCGCCCCCACAATGCAGCTCCTGACGAACGCCGGTGTTGAATGCTACAGTTTTACGCCCAGAAGCGACCAGCCCCTGCGTTACGTTATTAAACGCCTTCCTGCAGATCTACAGATGGAATACATAAAGGAGGACCTGGAGCAGAAGGGTTACACCGGCGTTCAGGTGCGACAAATGGTGTCCCGTGGCAGACCTCTTTCAAATTACCAGGTAAGCGTAGATAGAACCGCTGATAACCAAAAGCTCATACAGGAAAGAGAAGTGTGCCATATGATGGTCACCGTGGAGGTCTTAAAAACCTTCCAGAACATCACGCAGTGTTTTAACTGCCAACAATTAGGCCATACCTTTAAAAATTGTCACATGACCTCCCGGTGTGTTCTTTGCGGTGGCATCCACCGCCTAGCTGACTGCCCAAAAAAGGCCAAGGAAGACACTGTACCCCACTGTGCGAACTGTGGGGAAGCGCATCCTGCCAGCTACAGGGGGTGTGAAACATTTAAGATGGAACGCCATCGCCGTCAACTGGCAGCCGCAGTCAGGAACTCTCCTGGTACCCAACCAGGGCCACGCCCCATCCCCTACCCGGCCCTGGTCCAAAAAGGCACCTCTTTTGCAGGAGCCGCCGGAGGGCAAAATGCACCCGCGCAACCGCCAAATGGTCCCCCTCCACAACCCCAGCCCTCAGAGGCACCCACTAGCGACCTGGGAGGTTTGAAAGAAATTTTCAGCCTCTTCAAGGATTTAAACCTCCCAGTACTACTACCAAAGTTGCGGCCCATAATCGCAAGATTAAAAAGCTGCAACGATACCATGGAGAAGCTGGAAGCCATCATATGTTTGGTTACCACTCTCTTCGAGTAAATGGCAACTTCAAGGGGAGGCATAACTTTAACGCGTGCACTCCTGTGGAATGCAGATGGCATCCACAGGAAGCAACACGAACTTGAAAACTACCTGCGGCGTAACAAAATTGATGTCGCATTCATTTGCGAAACAAAATTACAGCAAGAGCACACTTTTAAGCTCCATGGGGTATCAAATCTTTCGGAACGACAGAACTGGCAGACAGGGGGGAGGTACTGCTATTTTGCTCAGAAACACTGTTGCTCATGCTTCTGTTACGCTACCTGCAATGGCAGCGTTAGAGTGCACAGCACTTAAAACCCGTGTAAATAATCAAACGGTGATGCTGGTAGCGCTCTACCGGCCCCCCAACTCCTTAAATTTCATACCTGACCTCGAACAAATCCTCGCTTTAGAGGAGCACGTTATAATTGCAGGAGATTTCAACGCTCGGCACCCCTGGTGGTTTTCACGCCGGGCAAACGCGGCTGGAAATCTCCTGGTTGAACTTATAACAGATAATGACGACTTAGAGGTACATCTTCCCCCAGACCCCACATTTTGGCACAGATCGGGGCACTTTGACCCCGAAATTTTGGACTTCGTACTAACAAAAAATGCGACGCCTTTAATTAACTTCACAGTGTATCACAGCCTGGACTCTGACCATCTTCCCGTGCACTTCGATATACAGGGTGGCATTCCGGCCGGTGCCTCTGGGCCTCGAAGGAGGGCTGAGACCGATTGGAATAAGTTTACCACGGAAATGCACGGGATGGCGCAACCCAGGCTGTCATACTACAGCGAGGCAGATATAGATGTCGCCATTGAAAACTTTACTGCCTCGATACACACGGCCAAGAGAAACGCTACCACTTACACCACAAGACCACCCGGTTTTTGCACGTACCCCGAGGTAGAGCAACTCATTGCGCGGAGACGACGCTTGACAAGACTGTGGCGGTACACCCGTCAGCCTGAATACAAAGTGCTAGCAAAATGGCTACGCAACATCATTCGGCATCAAATTAAAATCAACAAAACTGAACAGTGGGAAAACAAAATGCTGAGTACCACCCATTCGGACTCTTCCTTGTGGAAATTATTAAAGGCATTTAAAGTCTCCACGAACGTCAACTCCGCAACTGAGGCGCTGCACACTCATGGCGGCCTGCACTTCTCCGAAGAGGAGAAAGCCGAGGTCTTCGCTGACTGTCTTGAAGACAGATTCAGCGAAAACCCAGTTACCAATCGAGATATAGAACGGGAGGTACAGACATGGGTACAAACCTGGGTGGCGCAGAAGCAAGAGCAACAACTACCCATCATAACACCGCAGGAAGTTTACAAGCTCATTAGGAAATTACCTAATGGGAAAGCTGCCGGCCCAGACAAAGTGACTAATGAGGAACTTAAGCATCTCCCGAGAAAAGCCCTGGTGCAACTGACTAAAATTTTTAACGCCTGTCTGCAGCAAGGCTATTTCCCCTCTACCTGGAAACGAGCCAAGGTAATTATGCTCCCAAAGCAAGGAAAAAGCACCAGACAACCGCAAAACTACCGCCCCATTAGTCTCTTGTCTACTATTGGTAAATTGCTCGAAAAACTTATACTTTCTCGACTTCAAAAACATGTTTCGGAATCACATGAACTATCAAATTCACAGTTTGGTTTTCGAAAAGGACATTCAACTGATTTACAGCTTTTGAGATTAACTGATGACGTAACAGAGCAATTTAATAATGGGGCTTCAACGTTGGCGCTATTTCTGGACGTAGAAGCCGCATTCGACCGGTGCTGGCACAATGGCCTTATTTACAAACTGCACCACAATTTCCCGGCTCTTCAAAATTATCTATATTTGCTGCACAATTTTTTAGAAAAACGGAAGTTTTACGTCCAAGTGGGCCGCTCCTCCTCACGGGAGAGAGTGATGCGGGCTGGCGTCCCACAAGGGGCAATCATGTCACCCTTTTTGTACATATTATTCACCAACGATTTCCCAGTGGACGCCAGATGTAAGGTAGCCATGTACGCCGACGACACTGCAATATACAACCACCATAGAAATCCCCGTTTCGGCCTTGCAGAAATGCAACGTTATGTTAACAACTTCCTTTCATGGCAACATGACTGGAAAATCAAAATTAATCCCAACAAATGCCAGCTGATTCATTTCTCTAAGAGGCATCACACTTTGGCAATGGACCTAACGGTCGGTGGTCAGGTATTGCATTGCCGTCGGCAAGTTAAATATCTAGGGGTTACCTTGGACCGCACAATGTGCTGGTCCACCCACATAAAAAATAGCGCCAACAAAGGCAGACAGCGGCTAAAGTTATGCGCCCCCATCTTCCGCAGCAAACAGTTGCAATTGAAGTCCAAACTCGTCCTGTATAAGGCTTTCATCCTGTCAGTGGTTCTTTACGCGTGTGTGGCCTGGGCAAACGCCTCAAAAACCGCCTTGAAGACTATCCAAACCCTCCAAAACCTCTCCCTCCGGAAAATCCTCTCTGCTCCCATCCTAACCACTAACCGAACCCTTCACCAGGAAACCCAGATCCTAACCATTTCCGAGGCAATAGCGAAAAGAGCCGCTGTCGCGTGGGCGCGCATCAGAAACCATGACAATTACGTCATTGCCAATATTGGCAAAGGTGAGCCGAAGCATCGGAAACACACTAGAATTAAGATGTTTTAGACGTTGTTCGGCTCACCGACTGATGTGCGTCCGCGCAAAGAGGGGCCCTAGGCCGCACACACGCTACCTCAGAGGCCTGCATCCCAGGGAACCAGTCAGGAGCTGCAACCTGGTCCGCACAGGAAAACTGCGGAAAAACTGTATATAGTAAAGTGTATATAATGCAGTGTGTGTAAATATGTATATACGAGTGTGTGTGTGTGTGTGTGTGTGTGTGTGTGTGTGTGTGTGTGTGTGCGTGTGATGGGACATATGTGTGGTATGCCCAGGAGTGAATGAGCGCGTGGACGAGTGTACATAAACAAAAAACGATCAAAAGAAACAAACAAGACATTGAACATACAAAATAAAACTGTTCTCGGTGGGCTAAAGCTGCCCACTGTATGGGTTTTAAAGGAAACACAGATAACACGAATCCACTTGTAAACTTTGTAAATAATATAAATAATGTTAATTTGAGCCTGTAAGCCGGGCCCTTTTGTACCGGCACCAGGCAAATGTTTTAGTTCAATAAATAAGTTAAAGTTAAATAAAGGAAAACAAAAAAAGTCCGAAGCATCGGCACGTTTCATTGCGCTGGATCATGCAAGAGCTCCTAATCTGCAACGTATGCCTGAGTTGTGGTAGGAATAGACCAAACGAACAATTAACAAACATTTGACTTTATTTGAAAATCTCCAGATTTGTAGAGAACTGCTTCTATCTAAATAGAATATAACTGTCTAACTTCAACTGCAACGCTATAATACTTTAACTTTGTAACCCTTTAGAGACCGCTTACGTACAGATCACACAAAATTGCATGTGCACTGGCTGCGCGATTCAGGACGAATGTAAGTTGGGTTGCACGTGTTCGCGTGGACGACACGGAGGAAGCGATTTTCATTGGTCAACTTTTGAGCATGTCATGGCAACATAAGAATCGACCCGCTGAACTCTCCAACAATTATAGTCTTATCACTCATCTAATCTGCCTTTAATATATTTAGCTTTGTTACAATGTTCTCCCCTTAACTATCAATTAGAATCTCCTATTACTTCTTTCTGTTATTAATTACTAATATTCGCATTATAATTTCGGTTTCACCATCATTGTTTTTCACAACACTTTTACAATATTCCGGCGCCCAATTCAACCGGAACATTAACCGCAAACCACATTACACACACTCGCGCATGTCCTAACTCTCACATTATAAAATCTTAAATCGTACTAACATCATAAACTCGAAAAAGAACAACGATAACTTAATGCCTCAAAAACAGTAAAAAAATATACAAACTCTTAAGATAATAAAATACAATTTGGCGCCCCCAACAGAGAAGATATATCAAAGTATTTCTGTATAGTGTGACCTATTCACCTCCCTTCCTTAAAATTAGAACTCTCCATGGGATAAGTGAACAAGCACAATTATTTCCCAGATATCTAGTCGCGATCCACCATTCGAGAAGAAGCAAATTCTAATAAATACAGGATAGTCAGGAACGAACCATCAAGATATAATCACAAAATTTAACTCTTTTCCTATGTTCCCACATTTCCCTCTCTACATTGTGTCATATTGAACAAACTCAAACACAATAATTATGCAAAAGTCATCCAGAGTAAATATGACTACATGGCCTACAGCCAGAAACATATATACGAAGGAATGTGATGACTTCCCTTGCACCCTTTGTGTGTGTGTGTGTGTGTGTGTGTGTGTGTGTGTGTGTGTGTGTGTGTGCGTGCGTGCGCACGCTTTAGAAGAACATATATTTTAAGGCATTTTGTGAAATTTTAATGGGTAGAAAACTCGTGACACATTAGTTTTCTAAATGTTTTCACGAAAAGTGATAATCTAATTAAATTAGTTTCTGCATTTTAATAAAATAATGCTTATAATTAAAGTAGGGAGCGACTCTATGTGTATTTTATCTTCATACAAAATGGCATAAACGTCAGTGAATGGTAAATAATGATAAAATTACTGCAATCAATTTAGAAAGCAGGGGAGCAAATTAAAAAGCATTTCATGCGAAAAAGCAAAATGTGAAACGTTTTAATGTAATTGAAATTATAGGGTCATAGCATGAACTAAGAGAGAGGATATCCGTTGCAAAATCAAACATAACATTTGCAGTGCCACGAGTTTGTTTGTTTGGCAACCGATGAAGCTGTTCGTGCTGGTGTTGGATAAATCTGCAGACGATATTCCGAAGTCTTTGCTTGAGATAGACTTTCAGTTTTATAACCAAACAATACACACCTGCCTGCCTCTTCCATTCTCGTTATTAAGTTTTAATTGAGTTTCAGTTTTTTCGTCGTACTTATCGCCAATGGCCGGCCGGACAACAACGGAAGGCAGATATTAAATTTAAATTCACACATATTCCGCGCCTGTCAGCGCCACTCAGCCTCCAGAACTACGGTAATTCGCCATGGCATATAATCCCATTACCATATAAATGAGCTTCACAAAACACTCCAGTTATTGTTGGCACAATGCGTGTTCAACTTCGGAGCGTTTTAGGCGTGTTTGCAATTTAAATTTAAAAACGGTAGTCTTCACTACCTGGTCCATTCCGCATAGTTGACTTTTATAGCACTGAGAGACATGGCCGCCAAAATTAAACCCAGGGTAAAAGTGATGTAAGACATAAAGGCTGAAACAGCCGACGCTCAAAGTGCGGAGTCGTCAGTTTAGAGCAGAAGCCAATAAACAATCTGAGATGTTGCGTACACCACACTTACTCCATTTACTCTTACAGTTAATTAACTGGAAGAAAATATTGCAAAAAAATTATTAAACTTGGGCACATGAACATATTTACTTGGACTACATTACTTTTATTCCTTTATCATTTATATAATTATATATCGATTCAGTTGGCACTACATAGACCCCTACAAAAAGATCGAAAGAAGGAAATACAAGCAGAAAAACGAAACATTATTTACATTGACAAAGATAATACGTACATTGGCATTTACTCAACCTTAGTATCTAGTAATTTCTTTTTCTTCTTCTTCCTCGTCCTCCGAAGACGACAAAGAAGGCATGAATATTATAAAATTGAAGATCGGTTGTCTTTTTATCGCATTTCGTCTTTGTTGGAGTTGCCCCAGCCGGAATTTGAACCACGGATCTACTGCTTCACGCGCGGCTGCTCTAACCACTAAGCTACCATGGCCAACTTGCCACTATGACAATAAATTCCTGAACCCCAATGACGACTTGCTTTATTATATTTTTTCCTTACTCTGCCTGGGTTGTTTTGGTTTCTATACACGCGCCGGACACGCGATTCCTTATCTGCCCCTCCCACTGTCTCAAAAGACTGAACAATGTACAACTTGTAATATGTAATACTGAAAAGGGAGAAATTGTAGCGGTTTAAAGAAAAAGGTCATTGATAATTTATAGACACTTAAAAAAGGAATGGGGAAGATAAAAATACATTGAAGTACCCAACAAAGAGACCAGAATGGGGCATATATGGGCAAGGAGAGTGTAATGGAGTTAAGTGCCCTAAGAGGGAGTAGAAGGGGTTGGGGATGCATTAAATGTGGCAGTGTGTTATAATTGGCATTGTACTCTGCAATACCACCCTACAGAAGAAGGAAGAGGGTGATCAATACTACAGAAATGGGAACATTTTCCAATACAGTTTATAGGTAAGGATATTTTTACACAAGATCGAATGAATGTATGGTGAACGCGGGGAAATATGTAGGCAAAGTAAAATTAAATGGTTAAACCAAACGTGGAGCACAGTGGTGAAAAAGGGTAATGAGGTGCATACAAAAGCAAATAGTGGAGACATTATACTTCCCCATTATATCCATAGACAGGGTGATTGAAAATTTGTTTCACACCCAAACCGTTATTCATGCTTTTATCAGGGGTCCCCGACTGCGCGCAAGGCGAATTTCTACCTGTTTTAAAGTGCCCGACTGCGAGCGGCGGTCAGTTTTGGGATAGGTCAATTGCGCGCGGTGGCCATTCGTGCATTTTCCTTTCCAATTTCTTAAAGACTAAGTACCCCCTATGAAGGCTGACCTATTTGTCATTCATACTATAGTTAAAATGCAGTTGTATAAATATGCATGCTCGTATCAGAGTAGGGCATTTGTCAATTAGTTAAAACATACACATAAATTATGTGTCTTTCTTGTAATAATAACCAACGCTCTTTACGAAATGCAGTCGTGAGGTAAGACCTTGTCTGTATAATTGTGGTATACCCGCTTGCGCGCTGTTGGCCTGTTTACCCTTGACCAGCTCGCGCGCAATAGGGCTGTTTACAAATCAGTACCTCGGGCGCAGTTAGGAAAACTTGACCCTTTCGCGCGCAGTCGGTACACACCTGCATTTATGTCCTAGCCATGCAAAGAGAATGAAGTCATCACATAGCGATCAGCACTTAAAAGTGTTGTTCACTTAAGTATACCATATTCTATTATTCGCATTGCACGTACAATTAAATGCATATAAAAAATTTCTACAAATCATTATCACCATTAACATGAAGTACAGAAGAAAACTAAGTGTTTGTAAGAATAGTTTGTGTAGAGAAAGTCATGTGAGCGCAACACGTCAGGTTTTTTTTTATCATTTAATCATTATTATTATTATTATTATTATTATTATTATTATTATTATTATTATTATTATTATTATTATTATTATTATTATTATTATTATTATTATTATTATTATTATTATTATTATTATTATTATTATTATTATTATTATTATTAATTATTATTAAACTATTTAAAACTGGTTGTTCTGTAATGACTTTAGAATTATATACCTTTGATATCACACCACAACAGAGTACAGGTGTACAAGTATTGGAAATATGAATCCAATAACAAGAAATATTTCGGATATGGTTAATGTCACAAAAATTTGTATATACTCATACATAAGATACGTATTTTAACGAGATGTATACAGTTTTCCTGAAGTAAGTTTTTGCCTATCTGTTAACATTTCCTTGCTATACAAACTTCAAATTAAAGAAGTTCACAAATTGTTCGCAGAAAATATTTTACTTCTTATGTCAATACTTTACATGGAAAATTTTGATTTTCCTGGAAATGGTTCTAACGATTTTGATTAAAATGTCATATGTTTAAGATATTTTTATGACAAATTAAATGTATATCTTGAATTTTCTGGCTATAGCCCCTGTAGTGGTATTTACTCTGAACGACTTTTGCATAACTGGTAAACCGTTAGAGATAGACCAAATCATAATGCACAAAAAATGTAGATCTTGCTAAAATACACAATTTATGTCTCAATAAATTTTCTTGTAGGGTGAACCATTTCGGAGATATTCCTTGTAATGTGTCTGAGTTTCGGAAAACGTAACTATCATGAAATGGAACATCGTTGTTGATTTTTTTATATGTTAAGTGTGCAAATAGAACGGAATCTCAAAGCTTTAAAAGATTTAACAGTCGCACAAAGTCTACTGTATTCTAACATTCCCCTTGAACCTACAAGGAAATAAACAAAATAATTTCTGTAAATGTGTGTCTCAACCAACACGAATAAGATCTAGGAATAGGGGTTTGTAAGAATGGTTTGTGCCTACAAGAGTAGAGAAACTCAAGTTAGGAAACATATCAGCTGTGGGTAATCTTAGAAATATTAATTGTAATAGTGAAACAGGTCGCATGCATGCAGTGAAGCAAGCATCCCAGGAAGGGGGTGAGTCTAGGGAGTAATATTCAGGTGTGAGGAGTAACAACCCCTACAGATTACAATGTAAATCACCTACCCCAGTGCATTTCATGTGACAAGCCAAACCAACAGCTGTCATCAAGAGTTGACAAATTTCCGTGACAGAGTATGCTGTTAACGCACGTGCCAGGTATACCAACTGAGTGTTATTGTGTTTTCGTTACCATAGATTGGTAATTATCAGCAAAAAAACAACATTAAAGCGTGTAGTCCATATACACCTCTTAACTCCTGTATTACGACTTACAACTGTTCATTGAGAGACAATAACAAATACGTATCGGAAAGCTCAATACACTGTTACCCAAAATAGTAACATCTGTGAGTGGAGTAGTCCAATAAAACAATGTGAATGTGAAAATCTGATGTATTGCATTCACATGACTTTCTCTACTCTTGTACTAACTATCCTTACAAACTCTTATCCATCTATCTTCTTCATGTTAGTTGTGATAAACATTATTGAATGCAGTAGGCTTTGAACGATAGTATCATTTATAAAGCTGGTCGCCTTGAAATTGTGTTCTCATCGCGCGGCTAAGACATAAAAATGTGAATAACGACCTTCCTTGTGAGAAAAGTTGTGCAAAACTCACACAAATAACAAGTAATGTATTGGAAATAGTTCACTCCACAAAAAAGAATTATTTGAACAACTGTACGGTATGATTTAAAGGTAGAAAGAAATCATTAAGATACTGCCTGGTCTAAGGGGAATGAAGGGCAGGGGAGAGACATTCCATGTAGTGCAACCTGAGTTGTGTAGGTATCCAAGCTAACGTTGCTCTGCTGGTCACGTTGCCAATTTACCTCCAATATTATTCGCGCTATGTTTACTCGCTGCATATTTCTCTTAATTTGAGCTGTTCACTAGTTTTATGTCGGAAGTAATGGTAAAAGTAATGTACGGGGAGGGCCAAAAGTCGCTATCGGATATTTTCTAAGGTTATGTAGCAATAGTAAACTTTCACAGTGACATAAAAACGTTATTTCTTTATTTATTTATTGATTACTGCACTAATAAGGAAAGGAAATATGAAAAGATAAACATAATTAGGCCAGTCAGCATGGTGGCCCTGTATGGGTGATAAACCTTATATTATTTCTTCGCCGAATGCTCCAGTGATTCAGACAGAAGATAACTAGCACCATCATTGCAAATATTTTTTAGGTCTTCCGCTGCATTTTGCATCCAATAGGGGGTCTGTTGAGAAAGTGTTGTTTTCCAGTTTTCGGAGATTAGCTTCACTGGGAGCTGCTTTATTGGAACGAGGAAAGGAGTTTTCTGATTTCTTCACACGTTTCTCCAGTTCATTGTGTTTCATGAACTCACACACTAAAGGTAAGACGTTCTTCAATCGTGTATTTGCTTGTATCAGCCATTTCTTACAACACAAACCAACTAATAACACGCGAAAAATCTGCCTTTTCGCTATAACACAACAATGCTCTCGCTCTATCCGAAAACTGACAAACTAATGCAACAAAAAACATATGAAGGTAAAAATATCCCTTTCAACCTATAAATGGTTTTTAATTAGAAAGTAAGTTATTTCAATATAAACATTACGCGATCGCGACTTTTGGCCCACCCTATATAAAGAGATAATCCTCCGCCTAGGAGTGTTGTGAAATCTGCTATGATATTGTGGTTATAGAATAGTATACTGCATGAACTGAAAATCACATTTAAATCGTGTTATTTTGGCGAGTTCTTTGCTGTAAACTAGCGCGAATGCACATTCCAAGGTTGGCAACGTGATTAGAAGCAGAACTCCTGATTCATTATCTGGAATTTTTTGCTGACGTGGTGGCTGGCTGCATTCTTGCCAGGGACCATGAGCTGGTGAACAAACTGTGGTGAAGGGGCGCATTATTCATTTACTTACTTAACACGCTAAGAATTGAACAGTAGACCTGACAATAGCGGATTCCTGGTCCAGCTGCGGGAGTAAGCGTTGTTGAATTCCCTAAGGGTAGTTGCTGTAAGGGTTGTAAAGAAACCTGCCGTATATTACGATAAAGGCGAGGATATCATTCCTTTATCTGATGGCGAACCAAATTGAATTCGTGAGTAACGGTTATCTTAGAATCCCTTCTTCCTCCTCTGCACTCCAAGTAGGTTCCCCACCACACTAACACCCTACATCGTCATTAACCCCACATTAAATACCCTCTTCCCTTAATCCACTGGGGTTACATGACAAAGTATTAATTCATATAATCAATCATCATGGTTTGTATAATATCTAGATAATATCTAGAACGTGGAGAGGGTTTGTAGAAACGATAAAGCGCTGTAAACTTTCAGATAATGCATATCTAGTTTTTGCACAGAAGAATACCTTTAGGGGAGTGAGTAGCATTATATGGACATCCAGCTAACCTCAAAAATGTGGCTGTAACTAACAGATCAATGTAAACAGTACTGTATCTCTTGTCCCTCTTGTCTGTCACGGAGGGGATTCTGGCACGCTAGTCCATGGCTTATTGTGCGCCAGACCGTGGGAGTAAGGATGATATGAGAGTACCCTACAGGCGACCACAACTCATCACAGGTACAACCTCTATGGTGGGTCCCTAACAGGTACAGCCAGTTCTTCAGCCCAACGGAGTTCCAGATCGCACTACTAGCCAGGTCCGGCTGATCAATCAGTTCCCCTGGCGGGTGGCAAGCCGACCATAGCGCCTTCTCTCAGCCAACCACTATTTCCACGGTATTTTATGATCATATGTTTGTTAAGTAACTGACAAAAATTGCACAACTTTAGTTCCCTTTCCTCAGAAACTAGTAGCAAAAGACAGTTGAAAGTTTTACTACACATGAAGAAATTCTGCCTCGTACCATAATTAAGCTCTTAATAATATTTCTGGTTCAAAAATGTTTTACCTGCAAAGAAGATCAAACAAAACTTACATCCAAATTTTTATAAAATATCCTCAATATGTTAACTTAAAAATGTAACTCTAGTTCACTGTAATAAATTGTCTAACACAATCGTGAAAAAGTTGAGCCTTGTGGCTATGATAGTTTTTTAACAAAAGGAATATAGGTATTTGCAAAACGTATTCTTGAGATAATCGCAGGTATGGCTTGAGTTAGTGCAGCCCAGGGGAGCAGTCAATCAGCTATATCCAGTATTGCCTTCTGATTTGAAGTTCTAATGTCTATTGACCCGTGAGTCCTTAGATAAAGCTTGTGATAGCCTTTCAGCACACTTAAGTTAAAAATACTCGACATACTAAACGATTCAGCAAAAACGGCAGGGCACTCTAACATTTAAAGCGACGCACAGTTAATTTAATTTCGATTTTTTCTCTTTTCTTAAGCTAGGTGCTTGAAATGATCAATGAACCATAGAGGTATATTCTGAATCAGAAAAAAAATAAAAAATAGATTTTTTCGGCAGAAACGCAAAATATGCCATTTTTTTTTCATTTTACATAAAACACCACATCAGAACTGAAAGCCCTGACTGATGTTCTGCGCATGCGTTCCTTTAAGGTAAACACAAATAATATACCAAGACTTTCTGATTGGCTTGGCGTGAAGTTTAACAGTAAATGTCATGGCAAGAAGGTTACTTGTAACTCAGAATTACTTACAAGTAAGATTTTATAATGCATCATATTGTTTTGAAAAAAGCAATAAAAGGGGTAAAATTTTACAAACAACAAAGATATGCACGAAGAAAGTATTATATTGAACTTGGTCCTGCTTTAACGAAAGCAATTAATTTGCTTTGCTTCACTTTTCGTACTCGTATATTATGTGTATAATGTCTGAAGTAATTTTGGATTGTATTTCATTGAAATTTAATGCGTATAACAGCGAATTACGTATACATAAGATTCTGTTAACACGTTTCTAAATTACACTTTTTTCCGTCAACCACAAAAATGTACGTATAAATACAAATTACTTAGAACTGGGTTACGAATAAAGCAGGTTCAACTGCACTTAGTTTCAACAAAAATTATTATCCAATACCCTTGTTGAGATAGTTCTTAAAGGGAAGGAAGTTCCTGAAATCCACTACACCGAGTCAGAGTTCGTGCGACCATAATTTCAAAAGCAACAAATCGCCTCCATCTTTCTCAACTAACGTTTGAGGTTATAAAATTAAATTGAGGGCTTTGTGTAAACTTCCCATTTTAAGAGTGAGAAAAATAGACACTTAGATATATTTTACTGGAGTTAGGGTTAAAGCACTCACCTAAAACTTATTTCTCCAAAGTATTTTAGTTTATTTTTATTGTAGTTATGATAGAAGCACGCAATTTGTATTTTTGCCAAACAAGAAATTGCAGCACTATTCAGAAACTTTGTGGTATTGGGATAAAGACCATCCTTACAAAACACCTTCAATTATTTACGAAATAGGACTACTGCCACAAATTAAACACATCCATTGTGTTTCTGATGTAAATATTATCTTAAACATACAGCACTCTAATTAAAATCATTAAAGCCATTTGAGAGAAAATTAAAAGATCAAACAATTTCCCGTGTATTTTGAGTGGGCTGATTTTTGACTTTCTCTACTACGTACAGGAAAGTAGAGGAAGTATTGTATTCCACCCAAAAATTCGATGTCGAGATTTCACCGGAAATATATTTTTGAGGCCCCCTGAATAAAAAAAAAAAAAAGCATTTTTAGAAGAAGGTCCGTGCGCGTGTGTATGTGTGTGTGTGTGTGTGTGTGTGTGTGTACCAGTCTGTCAGTCTGTGAACAGCATAACTCAAACACCAAAAGTAGGTTAAAAACGAAAGTTGGTATTTAAGTTTAATGTCTTTCAAGGATGCGACACGAAGATTTTGAAGAAATTATCCCCACCCTACACTACCCTTTCCATGGAAAATTTTTCAAAAATTTTGATTTTCTTGAAAATGGCTATAACGATTTTGACTAAAACTCCATATCTTTGAGATATTTTTATGACCAATGAAGTGCATGTCTTGAATTTTCTGGCTATAGCCCCGGTAGTCGTATTTACTCTGGACGACTTTTGCATAACTGGTAAGCCGTAAGAGATAGACGAAATCTTACTATAGAAAATATGTAGATCGTGCTAAAATACATAATTTGTGCCCAAATAATTTTTTTTCCTAGAGTTAACTATTTCGGAGATATACCTTGTTATTTGCGTGAGTTTTGGAGAACATCTGTCAAATATAACATCGTCATTTTCTTGTATGTTAACCCTGCAAAGAGAACGGAACCTCAAAGCTTTAAAAGGTTTGACTGTCACTCAAAGCCTACTGTGTTCTAATATTCCCCTTGCACCTACAAGGAAATAAGTAAATAAGATAATTTCTGCATAATTTGTCAAGTAACACGAAGATAGAAGAATAAGTGTTTGTAATAATAGTTAGTACAAGAGTAGAGAAAGTCATGTGAGTGCAGGACATCAGATGTTTTGGATTCAATGTGTCTCAAATGACGTATTTCCGGTGAAATTTCGATATAAATTTTTTAATATAATGTAATATTTTCTCTACCTACTAGATACATGGTAGAGAAAGAAGTAAGCGATGGTGAATAAAGAAATGCATATGAATATTAAAAGTTGGACTGTTTAGTTTTATGTGTGTGTGTGTGGGTGGGTGTGTTTGTGTGTGTGTGTGGGTGTGTTTGTGTGTGTGTGTATGTGTGTGTGCGTATGTGTGTGTGTGTCTGTGTGTGCGTGTATGTGTGTGTGCGTGTGTGTATGTGCTGTTGACATGCAGGTAGTTTGGCAGGTAAGAGTCAGTTCTGACGTCACTTTACACTCAGAGACATAAAAAGTAACCCGTTCCAACTCTGTCTGACGGAGAGTGGATAATGGACCTTTATAATTCGTGCTACAGACAAAAGACGCTCGCTCGGAAGCGAGTTTCAGCGCAGTATTTAAAATTAACCGTAATCGGAAGAGCTCCTGGCTCTGCAACTATAGGAACTAACTTTGTTAATTTCCAAATTGCTGCAGGATTTACGGGAAAGAGAGAGATGCAAAGTCAGCAGCAGTATTTCAGAAAGACTTAAGTGTCTGCCAATAAAACGGGCAAAAATGTTCACTTAACTCTAGCCTAGTTTCGTAGCAGACGGATTTAAAGGAAAGAAGAAAACCAACAGAGCATCGGGTACCTATGCGACCTTTCCACAGACTGTCCTTAAAATATCACTTTGCATCTTCTACAAGACGGACTGAGCACAACTGATAAACTTTACGAGATAAAAATGTACATCTCGTTAAAACAATTTTTTGCTTTCTCTACTACATATACTAAGCAGGGAAAGTATTGTATTCCACCCAAAAATTCGATGTCAAGATAAATATACGTCTCGAAGCCCCCTGAATTTAAAAAAAAAAAAATCTGATGTGTTGCACTCACATGACTTTCTCTACTCTTGTACTGGCCATCCTTACAAACTCTTATTCCTATATGTTCTTCATGTTAGTTAAGATAAACATTTTTACAAATTATCTTATTGCTTATTCCCTTGTAGGTACAAGGGGAATATTGGAATACAGTAGGCTTTCTGCGATAGTCAAATGTTTTAAAGCTTTGAGATTCCGTTCTCTTTGCACACTTAAGATATAAAAAAATGAACAACAATGTTCCATTTCACGAAAGCTTTAAGTTTTCCGAAACTTACACACATAAGGAATATCTTCGAATTGGTTCACCCTACAAGAAAATTTAACGAGAAATAAATTCTGTATTTTAGCAAGATCTACATTTTTTGTAGAGTATGATTTGGTCTATCTCTAACGGTTTACCAGTTATGCAAAAGTCGTCCAGAGTAAATGCATCTACAAAAGCTATAGCCAAAAAATTCAAGATATACATTTCATTTGTCATAAGAACATCTCAAACATATGGCATTTTAATCAAAGTCGTTAGAGCTATTTTCAAAAAAATCAAAATTTTCCATGTAAAGGGTAGTTTAGAGTGGGGTTATTTTCTTCAAAATCTTCGTGTTCCGTCCTTGAAAGTCATTAAACTCAAATACCAACTTTTGTTTTTAACCGACTTTTCGTTTTTGAGTTATGCTGTCCACAGACACACAGACACACACACACACACACACACACACACACACACACACACACACACACACACGGACCTTTTTCTAAAAATGCTTCTTTTGGATTCAGGGGTCCTCAAAACATATATTTCCGGTGAAATCTCGACATCGAATTTTTGGGTGGAATGCAATACAATATTCAAGCCCGGCCCAAACCGATGGTTTTTAAGTGTGCTTAGAAAGGACAACTCCATGTCAGTAGATTTACTGGAATATAAAATAACTCCTGTGGGACGAAATTTCGACACAGTGGCGAAGTTGATGTAATCCTGACAATTGACAGCGTCGTTAAACTACATCATAATTTCATATTTGCGCGCGCGTATGTGTTTCTGTTCATGTGTTGGTTCCTCTATAAATTGCATAACTCAAAAACGAAAAGTGTGTTAAATATCAAACCTGGTATTTAAGTTCACCAACTTTCAATAATACGACACTAAGATTTTCAAGAAAATCCCTCATGCCAGAATACCCCTTACACTGGATACTTTTTGAAAATGTTAGTATTCTCAAAAGTAGCTCTAACGATTTTGATAAAAATACCATGTTAAGATGATTAATAAAACTATATCTTAAACTTTCTGGGAACATCTTCAGAACCCCTGTGCGGTCTAGGTGACTTTTTCATATCTACTAAACCGTAAGAGATGGAGAAAATCTTACAGCACAGAAAATGTATATCTTGTTAAAACACAAGTAGGTATTCTTTGCGGAGTGAACCATTTCAGAAATATTTCTTGATATTTGCCTGAATTTTGCAATACTTGCGCTTTCCTAAAATGGGAGGCCTATATTTATTTTTAATCTCTTTGGCATGCAAAGTGAATGGATTTCAAAGGTATCACAGAGCGACCAGCTCTTAAAATATTCTTGTAATTTCAATATTCCCCTTGCAATTACAAGAAAATTAGCAATAAGATAATTTGTGGAAATGTCTATCTGAATTAACATGAAGAAGATAGAGGAATAGTTTGTACAAGAGTAGAGAAAGCCATGTGAGTGCAAGCCATCAGATTTTGCTGTAAGGTCTCTCTACGTTTCCGTGTGACGTAGGTTACCGTCTTGAACTTGAGCAGATTGCCTTGATAGACACTCTTTATTGTATTGAAAGCGCTGTCCTTAGATCTCATGACGTTCGTTCATCACATGATTGAGAGCAATTGGTTGTGGATTGGCGGGCGAGCGAGCAGCTAATAGCAAAACAAGCCCCTTAGCTGGGAATTATCTTGTTATCCGTGGCCCAGTCACCCGGTACAGCCACACTGCGTCGCTGTATCCATCATGCATCAGGCAAGCGCTCTACTGGTCTCTTCACTTGCCATCCTGTTCACTCTACAGGTAAATTCATCGACATCTTCTTCATAACGCAAGCGTTACATAATATTTGTTCAATTACTTTCCATTAGTTCGTAGTGAAAAGTGGAATTTCTGGCATTCAGGACTACTAACCTAACCCAGCTGTTTGTTTTGTTTATTTCACTGCATGCATCTGCATTAACTATATTAAATCCTCTAACATTTTACATATCTGGTGTTCAAGAACTACTCCGAAATAACTTCAGAGATTGTAGAAATGGCTGATATACAGTTTAGACAAAGCATGGTTCTCAGCTTACCAGAACGTAGTTATGTCGAGTTAAACGTACTGGTATTGTATGCTGAATTTAAATATTTGCGTTTAATTTTATACATTTTATGCCCAAGCCCTTTCGTCTTAGTACTCTGCAATACATTTTATGCCATTACATTTCTCACTGAACGTGTTTGAATCCTGCTCGCGTCATTTATTTACAGTTTTTGTCTTGTATTTTCATTTTATGAAATCCCTTTATTCTTAGTCTGCCTATACAACCTTTCCTTAAAACCCTTCTTCCCTCTATCTTTTTTTTTTTTCATTTTCCAATATTTTTACTTTCTCTATTAGTAAGTAGAGGATGTATGAATTGCACCCAAAAATTCGATGTCGAGATTTCACCGGGAATATATGTTTGGAGGCACCCTGAAACCAAAAAATGATCCGTGTGTGTGTGTGTGTGTGTGTGTGTGTGTGTGTGTGTGTGTGTGTGTGTGTGTGTGTGTGTGTATCTCAGTGAACAGCATAACTCAAAAACGAAAAGTAGGTTAAAAACCAAAGTTGGTATTTAAGTTTAATGTCTTTCAAGGATGCAACACAAAGATTTTGAAGAAAATAGTCCCACCCTAAACTACCCTTACATGGAAAATTTTTCGAAAATTTTGATTTTCATGAAAATGGCTCCGACGATTTTTATTAAAATGTCATATGTTTGAGATATTTTGATGACAAATGAAATAAATATCTTGAATTTTCTGGCTATAGCCCCTCTAGTCGTATTTACTCTGGACGACTTTTGCATAACTGGTAAACCGTTAGAGATAGACCAAATCATACTATACAAAAAATGTAGATCTTGCTAAAATACACAATTTATGTCTCAATAAATTTTCTTGTAGGGTGAACCATTTCAGAGATATTCCTTGTTTTGTGTGCGAGTTTGGGAAAACAACTTTCGTGAAATGGATCATCGTTGTTCCTTTTTATGTTACGTGTGCAAAGAGAACGGAATCTCAAAGCTTTAAAACATTTGACTATCGCACAAAACCTTCTGTATTCTAATATTCCCCTTGTACCTACAAGGAAATAAGCAATAAGATAATTTGTACAAATGTTTATTTTAACTAACACGTAGAAGATATAGGAATAACAGTCTGTAATAATGGTGAGTACAAGAGTAGAGAAAGCCATGTGAGTGCAACACATCAGATTTCTTAGTTTAGTTCTGTAAAATAATTGAGACGTTTATGAAGGCAAAAGATGCAAAATTTGCCTGTGGACGCCATTCTTAAATGCTCTGCTGCGTGTTTAAATGTCGCCTGGATTTTAATGTGAGCCATTCTTTCATATCTTTTATCGCTGTTTTCTCATTATTGATATATTCAGTATTTTTATTTCTGTAAAATGTTCCTTGCGGAGCAGTTTTTGAATTACACTAATGAAATTTGCTACACATGTTCATGGAATCACAACAAATACAAATTGCACTAGGAATGACACATTTTTAATTTGCAAACACAACAATTACAACCCTGAGGTATAAAGCATTTAAAGGTTTAGGAATTTCTGGAAGCTATACTGATGGAGGCACAGAGAAACCTCAGAGCAATTTTAAAAATAATGTGTCTCTTAATTCCTATCGTTTAAATATTCTAACAAAATTTGAAACTTTCTCGGAGGAGACATTTTAGTGACGTAACAACATTTAAGAAATTTGATAAAATTACTAAACCATTACATCAAAATGGATGAAGTTTAGGCTGTAACATATTTGTATTACATTACACCTATGGTGTAAATTTAAAAAAATCTGATGTGTTACATTCACGTGACTTTCTCTACTCTTGTACTAACATTTCTTACAAACTCTTATTCCTTTATCTTCTTCGTGTTAGTTGAGATAAACATATGCAGAAATTATTTCACTGAGTATTTCCTTGTAGGTACAAGGGAATTTGGGGATACCGTAGGCTTTGAGCGATAGTCAAATCTTTTAAAGCTTTGAGATCCTGTTGTCTTTGCACGCTTAACATGTAAAAAATGAACAACGATGTTGCATTTCACGAAAATTTTGTTTTCCGAAACTGACACAAGTAACAAAGAATATCTCCGAAATGGTTCACTGTACAAAGATCTTTATGCAGACATAAATTCTGTGGTTTAGCGAGATCTGCATTTTTTGTACAGTAAAATTTTGTCTATCTCTTACGGTTTACGAGTTATTCAAAAGTCATCCAGAGTAAGCAGGACTACATAGGCTATATCCAGAAAATTCAAAATATACATTTCATTTGTCATACAAATATCTTAAACATACAGCATTTTAATCAAAATCGTTAGAGCTATTTTCAAGAAAATTAAAATTTTCGAAAATTTTTCCATGTAAAAGGTGGTATAGGGTGGAGGAACTTTCTTCAAAATCTTCATGTCGTATCCTTGAAAGACATTAAACTTAAATACCGACTTTGGTTTTTAACCGACTTTTCGTTTTGAGTTAT
Source organism: Tenodera sinensis (assembly GCA_030765045.1). Lineage (NCBI taxonomy): Eukaryota > Metazoa > Arthropoda > Insecta > Mantodea > Mantidae > Tenodera > Tenodera sinensis. The sequence continues at coordinate 21,203,194 of CM060961.1, read as the reverse complement.
GCTGTTCACTGAGACACAGACACACACACACACACACACACACACACACACACACACACACACACACACACACACACACACACTGATCATTTTTTTGGTTTCAGGGTGCCTCAAAACATATTAGCATTAAACTTAAATACCGACTTTGGTTTTTAACCGACTTTTCGTTTCTGAGTTACTGTCCACATACTGACGAACACACACACGGGCACGCACACACACACGCACGCAAGGATCTTTTTCTAAAAATAACATATTTCCGTTGAAATCTCGACATCAAATTTTAGGGTGCAATATAATACCTCTTTTCAAACACTTGTGTTATATTGTAATATATTTTATGTACTATATTTTTGACACGGGTGATACTTGATCTTAGTATTTTCATAAATGGGATGTGATATATGTGTTAATATCGTGTTAAATCAAACACAAGACAGTCATAACTTGAACGCTCTTTGTACTTAATTTTAACTCAAGTTGATTAATAGAAACATTGGCTTCATATATACATACACGTGTTATGGGAAATAGAAATGTTACAGAAGAACTGCACAGAACTAAAGTAGTAGTGTCAGTGTACCTCTTTTGCAGTTAGGAAATTGCCTCCGATAGTCTCTGACAGCTTGCATATACTGTTTTTGTTGTTCATGTTTTATCAATACGCTACAAAACTTCGTCAGCAAGTTAATACACCTAGTAATACTTGTAGCGTCTTCTCGCGAAGAGATTAATTTGGCTCGGTTACACATTGGCCACTGCAAACAATTTTTGTCCTGCCTTTTGTGTCCAATTTGCTTACATCCAACACGATTGAGTTGCACCTAACCAAATGAAAGCAACCATCAGTGTCAGTGACGTAACAATATGGTGGTCTGCGCATACAACATGCAGTCAGCTGTTCTGCATGTGCGAGCTTGTTTGAATTGTAGTGGTTCGTATTGCACGTAATGTTGCCTTAAAGGCGATGTAAGAGGTTGAGAAATAAATCTTCCATTTGTATAACACAGTGACAGATTTCCGCGTCTCTAACCTCAATTTGTTTTGTTATAAACCAGAGTTCTCTTTGGAGAACCTTACGTAATGAGCAGATATACCCCCCTACTCCTACAGTCGGAGGGACACACAGTCAGTATCCACTGACGGACACAAACACACAATTCCACTGCCTTTTCTTAGTCATAACTTGAATTTTCTGGGAATCTCTTCGGAAGACTTCGTTCTGGATGATTTTTTGTATAAATGGTAAACAGTAAAAGACAGACAAAAGTTTACTAAATAAAAAATCTGATGTGTTGCACTCACATGACTTTCTCTACTATTGTACCAACCATTCTTACAGGCCCTTATTCCTATATCTTCTTCGTGTTAGTTGAGATACACATTTGTACAAATTATCTTATTTCCTTGTAGTTACAACGGGAATATGGGAATACAGTAGACTTTGAGCGATAGTCAAATAATTTAAAGCTTTCAAATTCTGTGCATGGTTAATATATAAAAAATAAATAACGATGTTTCATTTGACGGAAGTATAAGCTCTCCAAAACTCACACTAATAACAAGGGATATCTCCGAAACGGTTCGTTCTAGTCATCTAGAGTTAACAGTATCTCATGGGCCAGCAAATTCAAGATATACATTTCATTTGTCATAAAAATATCTCAAACATATGTCATTTTAATCAAAATCGTTAGTCATTTTTAACAAAACCAAAATTTTGCATGTAAACGACAACGTAAGCGGTACCAAAGAAGTCATTAATGAACAATGTTTATCGCATGACATTTGAAAGTGATTTCGTAAATCAAACGCAACGTATGAATATAACCAAACCGCCACTGTGCACATTGGAGGTTAAAGAGTGGCAAAGTACTAAGTTAAACTCAACGTCCCCTCTTTCGCAAACGTTTGACATTGTTGTTATGCACCCAAAGTACCTTGACACCAGCCCTGTTCTCTTCTTGTCTACTAACTTCTTTTACTCCTACTACATCTTTTGTTCTTACCGAAAGTCATGAACACAGCTGTTCTCTTCTACTGACGTTAACACAATTTACAGTATTTCGTGATATTACAACTAACAACTATTTTCTTCTTGTAACCTTGACTCACTCGTTTCACTTTCTCTGTCTCTTAGATACCTACCAACTCCGACGATGCAATCACTCAACACTCGTTAAAACTTGTTCACTTCGACGCGACGTATATTTCACAGCTGTATCGCAGCCATCGACACTGACATACTCAAAACTGGCTTCTTCATGCGCTTCACAGGATTTTATACCGGAGATGACGTAGCCAGATCGTTCTTGAACTTCGTTAAACAAGCCGGCTGCCGAACACTTCTTGAATGTTCTGAAAAAGCACCTTTTAGTTCTGCAGTTCTAACTGTTGTAACGTGTTTGCCCACGTGACCGTTGTGGGGAAGCTTGACCTTGAGCGTCTTTGATACGCGCCGCACCTTGTATGTGGTGTGCAACCTTCAGAGACGTTCTTGGTCCTGTGTCGTTTACCTGAATACATAGAGAGCGCCAATGAGTGACGTTTCCCTGACTTGTATAATTTTGTATATATTGACAACCATTATGGATCTACACTGGCGTACCTTTGCTAGTTTCGGTGAACTTCATAAAATCCGGCGTCAAAACAACTTAACAAAAATAAACTTCAGTCTATCTCGGCTGACTAAGTTGAACTATCAAGTCTAACTTCAGGTAACAACAGGGGGGTTTTTCCCCATTACTACTTCCCAATTTATGCTCGACCCATGCATTGATAGTTATCCCAGAATTGGAGTGCAGCTGTCACTAAGTACAGGTGTCACCGACTTGTGGCGTGAGGTAGCTTGGACCCGACAAGCCGTTGTTGCCGCTGCCGTGAGCCGGTGTCACAGTATCATAGAGTGACAGGCACCCTTCCTTTGTGTGCAATTCCATTGGATAAGAATTATTTGGTCAAAAATTTGTACCGTGGAATGCTCAGCGGCAAGCAAATTAGCTGACAAGGTAGTAAGGATATAATACTACATACGTTGATGTGTTTCAGATGCTCGAAGCGGCACCTCAAGATCGTCTCCTGGGCATCGCGACAGAACTTCCCGAGCCTAGCTTCTGGGAAATGTTTTCCGTGCGCATGAACGAGTATGAAGACCGTGTAAGCACCGCTATCAAGGAGAGCTTCGCGGAAGAAGAAATCATCGTCGAGAATGAAGAAGAGGCTGCTTCTAGAATTGAATCCTTCAGGAAGTCGTTCATGGAAGGTCTTGAGAGCATTCGAAGCCTGTTCGGTAGCACTTGAGGAGACTTGCAGGACTTGACTGACATCCGGAAGTCTCTGTTGAGGTTCTGAGAGCGATACTTCAAGTGAAATCCACAATTCACCAAGTTTGACAATTAAGATTTGGGCCGTAGGCCTCCGAACAACATTTAAATCTAAAATGTAGTAAATAAAGCAAATAAAACATCTCAGGCCCTATAACCACTACCACTCCTTCAACAAGAACAGCACACAAATATCCTGTATATCCCAAAATAACTTTAGAAACACCCCATTAACATCACACATTACAACCACCTTCAGTCACAGATATGTTGAATATAATAATTATAATACAGTAAACTCTCAGTTTAGCGAACCTAAAGGGGCCAGGAGTTGTCCGGAAAACTGATGAATGAAAATGAAGCAAATACAATTGAAACTGCTTATTGGTATACAGTATTTACTTGACATGATTTACTCTTGCTTAGAAGTCGTTCCCTGTGAAGTTGTGGGTTTAAAAAATGTGTCAATACCCATTTGCTTCCCACTTGAATATTGCTTCTTTATGATTAAGGAGCGAAACTGTCTAAAATGTTTATAATAGGCCAGCATTTGTAGGTCTGAAGATTTTTCCGCGTAAGAAATCACATCATCCATGTGGTCTCTTATTACATATAATTTAAATACACACTTCAAAGATTCATCATCACTGTTGCCATCTTCATCTTTATCCTCTTGTAGAACACTTGCAGCGATCTCTTCGTGACTCAGAATCTGGCAACCTGGGTCACCCTCACCCATGTTCGGCCACTCTTCTAAATCGTGTTCTCTAACATTATTCCCTGCCTTCATCAGTGTATTACAAAGATCGGATGTTTCGAAGCTACTGAAATCATATTTGGCTTCAATTCCTTTCAATAACTGTGTCCATCCGTTAGCTAATGTTGTCTTCGTCTCTTTCCAAGCTGTAGCAAAGTTAAAGATGGCGGATTTGATATTACAAGCCCGTAAATTTTCCAGTGTCCTAGCTCCTCGCGCGTTATTTTCAATGTCGTTTACTTGAATCCCCTATCTCGACAATGTTAAATTCTCTTATATTTAAAACCCGTTATCTCAGTAACCAATCACTCTAGAGGGATGAAACTTCTGCCACAAATTATTTATTGTTTTCTTGTGATTTAGATAGGAGGAATTTGGACTAATGTGAAATATTATAATTTTTAATACGACTCAAAATATTGAAATTAAAAAAAAACAGTTTATTTTACTTTTTCAGAAAAAAATTATTGCAAATAAATTTTACTCTGTCTAAAGTTGGGTATATATATATACAAAAGACGTGGTAAATATTATAGCTAAGTATCTGATACAGAAGCTCAGATAATGCAAATTTAAATTTATTTTGTTATTTAACGACGCTGTCAATTGCCAGGATCACATCAGTGTCGCCGGTGTGCCGGAAGTTTGTCCCGCAGGAGTTCTTTTACATGCCAGTAAATCTACTGACATGGAGTTGTTTTTAAGCACACTTAAAAACCATCGGCTTGGGCCGGGTTTGAACCCGCGACCTTGGGATCCGTAGGCCAAGCGTCTAACCAACTGAGCCACCCAGACCGACGTCCGACTCAGATAATGCGTCAGATATTTGAAGAAACGTGATTTTCCAGAAATTGCGTTTAAAGTTTGTAGTAGATTTTATCATACCTTAGTGCATCCCTGGGCCATATGATGATACGTTTTTCATATTGCAAGTGCCAAATTTCTATTTTTGTTATTTTTATCGCAATCTACAGCCTCTTCCACAGCTTCTAACATATGTCTTCTGTTGAAGAACCAATAGCATTTACATGCTGTTGGAACCTTGTAGGAGGTTTAGGCAAGTTCATTACTACACAACAAATATTACTGAACTTTCCCTCTAAATCTGAGATCATAAAGTAACCTCAAATTTCATATCATCTTGATGAAATTCTAGTAACTCTGAATTCATGGAGGAACAATTAGAACAATTTTTGCATGTGAACTGTAACTGTGTTGCAAGTCCAACAGATTTCCCTAATGAAAGTGAAGCACGGCCATAGCATGCTATACATACATAATACATGCTAAATACAATTTTTTGGAATTCCGTTTATCCATCTTTAAAGAACAAACATAAATTTGAAATAAATTGAAGACAAATTGTAATACGACGAACAATACAAAGTGGCAAAGCGTAAGAAAGCAAATTTATGAGAATAACTTGAACAAAATGTTTGAACTAGTATATGTCTAGTCTAATTCAGTGATGTTATATGACTTAGAATCAAACACAAACATTATTACGCCATCTAGTGTTTTTAGAAACGTAAGGAATTTAATAAAATGTTTATTTATTTTCACCAAAATTAATAGAGATAGTCATTATTGTACAACTTTTAAACACAGTACAATAGATATTGATCTTTACCCACTGTTTTTAAAATATTTTACAATAGTTTACCAATAGTCTACATAGTTTCCATCACTAATTTCAAGTAGCATGTGACGTCAAGATTTGGACTCTTAATGGATTTCCCCATGCAAACTTCTTCGATAATCTGACTATGAAGGAGAATGCAGTGACAAACAATAAGGTAAATATATACCAGGTGGCCTACTCCAGCCGGCATTCGGGTAAGTACATAACCCTTCTTGCGTTAAAAGAGTTGCAGAAATCACCGGGTTAAACCCAGTCAGTGGCGTGCGTGAACTTTGTTCTGCTTGTAAGAGGAGAGAGCGGAGCGGTAGAGGAAATGCCCAGGCTTCAACTAGCGTGTGCAGCGCGTGATAATAGAGCGGAACAGTCTTAGAATATTTTCCACTTCACTTACTTGTTTAAACAAGTGCCCTCGAAGGATCGTTAAAGCATATACTCGTACATCTCTCATACCTGCAGTTCTCAGAAACGTCCATATAGATACAAGGAGACGGTTGAAACATTCTATCAATCAACAAAGCATCATTTTGAACATCTCTTCTATGAATGATGTGACCATAACAGTAGTCCTCGATGATAATGATAACGATGAGAATAACAGAGGAATAATAAACCACAACAATAACAAAAATATTAATGTAATAATGAAAATGATAATACTAAAACTAATTAAAATAAAACTGATAATTATGATACAAATAATAGTGTTTCTGATGGTGCTACTAATAATGATGATAATAATAACAAAAGTAGCAATAATAGCAATAGTAGTAAACAGTCTAATAAAAATAATTAGTATAAAATAATAACAAAATAATAATTATTATAATATGAGAAATAGTAACAGTAATTAGCGATTAAAAACTAATTAGAATAAAACAATAAAAGTAATAACAATATGGTAAAGCAATAGCAATAATAACACTAACTAAAATAATAATACATAACAATAACATTCATAAGAAAACAAAGAAATGTCAATCAAACGTTAAGCGTCCTCATGGTTATGTGGATTTTGTTACGGCAATTTACGGTTTATTCCCTGGAAAAAAAAGTCTTGAACAGTTTGTCTAAAACATCGTGACACTCCGTGTGCATGAATGAGGAAAAATGCGGAGAAGTGGTGAGAGTGGTGGGGGAGCAAGTGACTAGAAGGTTATTATCAGAGGTTGGAGGCAGTCACATGTACTTTTCACTCTCACGGCAGCTGGAAGACTGACCCCTATTTCTCTTTTACGCAAGTGGACTGCTCTATGCCATTACGCATCTTTGATTCGGGAGTGGGGGAATGTCTGGTCAGGACGTTTTAGAGAAGCTGCAAGTGAAGTAGAACATACTTCCTCTCTATTATCACGCGCTGCAGACGCTAGTTGAAGTCTGGGCATTTCCTCTGCCGCTCGCTTCTCTTAAAAACAGAATAAAGTTCACGCACACCACTGACGAATGCCGGCTGGAGTGTGCCACCAGGAATATTCTGAAATAATGCCATGTTTAAGCTAGGTGGCGTTAATTATTATTGATGTACTGCACAGAAAATCACTTCTGTGGAGGAATTTCCTGATATCAATGCCCGTTTAACAGCAAGACATTGCAGAAACAGTCCAGAGGAAAGCAATTCGTGTGCACAACTCCACGCTCTGGGAAATACATACATACATAACCCTTTTCAGTCCATTAACATCGCAGCATACTGCAGTTATAACAGAGGCAGTTGCCAACATTAAGAGACAATATGTATCTTCAATGTTTATGGCTCTCTTTTCCCTGTCACTGTACAACCAGTAATTAAACTGCTGCACTAACATTGCCAAATATTTAGTATTTACTGCACAGCTTCAAGAAATACAATGTGTGTGTGTGTGTGTGTGTGTGTGTGTGTGTGTGTGTGTGTGTGTGTGTGTGTGTGTGTGTGTGTGTGTGTGTTTCTTGTTATACTTATAATCGTATCTCGTAAATGAGCAGTGCTACAAAGGTTATTGTTATTACCACGTACATACATTTTATTTGTCCAAAATGACTCCCCAAAGACTTGTTTTAAAATGTATTATATTTAGAATATTGAAATGATATCTTCAAACTTCTTGGAATAGTTTCTGAAATTCTCGCCTTTCGGAAGAAATTTTATATCATTCTGTCTTACTTAGATCGTTCAGAGAGATTAAATACTGTAGAACCCTTTGAAACAACTTAAATCAAGCTTCATGAGAGGTCAATACTTTTCCGGATCCATTATTATTGATTTGAATTGTTCGATATCTCCTGATTTGTTTAAAGTGTCGTCACTATTCAGTTGTTTCTCTCGAACAAGAGTTTCAATGAAACATATGGTGGCACCTTTTAAAAAGTCAACTAACGATCCGGTTTCCTCTGTTTTCCATGTATCTAGAATGAAATATGTACTTAACAACTTTTACAAAGGTTTATTCCGATTAAAATGAAGTAGATAGAAAAAGTCTGATGTGTTGCACTCCCATGACCTTCTCTACTCTCGCACTAACCATCTTTACAAACTTTTACTCCTATATCTTCTTGTTAGTTGAGATAAACATTTGCAGAATTTACCTATCTTATTGCTTATTTCCTTGTAGGTGGAAGGAGAATATGGGAATACAGTAGGCTTTAAGCGATAGTCAATTCCCTTCTCTTTGCACGGTTAGCCTATAAAAATAAATAACGATACTCCATTTGACAAATATAAGCTCTACAAAACTCACACAAATAACAAGGAATATCTCCAAAATGGTTCAGTCTACAAATAAATCTATCTGGATATAAATTGTGTGTTTTAGCAAGATCTACATTTTTGCAGAGTAAGATTTGGTCTATCTCTTACGGTTTACAAGTTACGCAAAAGTCATTCAGAGTCAATAGGACTTCATTGGGCTATAGCCCAAAAATTCAATATATACATTTCATTTGTCATAAGAATATCTGAAACATGGACAGTTTATTAAAAATCGTTGGAGCCATTTTCAAGAAAATTAAAATTTTCAAAAAAGTTTTCCACGTAAAAAAATTATCCATGTAAAGGTTAGTTTAAGGTGGAGTAATTTTTTTCAAAATATTCGTGTCACATCCTTGTAAGACATTAAACTTATATACCAACTTTGGTTTTTAACCGACTTTTCGTTTTTGACTTATACTGTCCACAGACTGACACACACACACACACACACACACACACACACACACACACACACACACACACACACACACACCCACACACACTCATACACACACACAGACACACGCACGCGCGCGCGCGCAGCGAGGATACTTTGGTGCCAAATTCTGATGGATTTTTATTTGAGTTCCTGAAAAGGCTTCTTGAAAGGCGAAGGCTTGCAGAGTTGTGTGAAACAATAACTAGAAAGCGAGAGAGAGAGAGAGACTGTGTGCCATTATATTTCTCGTCTCCCTCCCTCGGTGTTATCAGGGGTAATGTGAATGATACACCCTTGCTTTATACTCTCCTCGGCTGCCATTGTCTAAAACAAAGGCCACATTAAAAAAATGGGAATCTCGGTTGTCTTCGCTGCAAAAGGAACACAAAGTTCGTTTCTCAGAGTTTCAACCAAATAAGATACACAGGGACAAATATCTCATGTTCTATCACATGGGTTTCTCTACCCACCACCATGTACATATATATCTTTGCAACTTCTATAAATCATTCTTATGAAAACATAGTAGATAGAACAGGTAGTCGTATTTTTCATAACTGGTAAACCGTAAGAAATAGACGAAATTTTACTACTAAAAATCTATATCTCGTTAAAACACAAAAGTTATGTCCAAATGAACTTTTGTGCAGTGAACCATTTCGGATATATTTCTTGTTAATTTTGCTTTTCAATCCTTACACTATTGTCAAATGGAAGATCGTTGTTCATTTTTGATCTGTTCGTCGTGCAAAGAGAACGGAATTTCACAGCCTTCATGTAGCGATCGGCTTTAACAAATTTGACTATCACTAAAGTCTACTGTATTTCCATATTCCCCTTGCACCTATAAGGAAGATATATAATTTTTGCAATTGTTTACCTCAACTAACATGAAGATATAGCAATAAGTGTTTGTAAGAATGGTTAGTACAAGAGTAGAGAAAGTCATGTGAGTGCAACACATCAGATTTTCAGATACAGGTCCGTCTCTCTGGGAACAGCATATCTCAAATACAAAAATTCGGTTAAAAACCAAACTTGGTATTTAAGTTTAAGATGCTTCAAGGGGTGGCGCCGTGGCCGAGCTGTTACCGCGCTCGCCTACTACCTAGGCAGCCCGGGTTCGATCCCAGGGACCCGCATGTGTTATTCTGGTGGACGAAGCGGCGTCAGGCGGGTTTTCTCCGGGTGCTCCGGTTTCCCCCACCATCTCATTCCACCGGTGCTCCATCTTCAGTGCATGTATCATCAGTGTCACCGTCTGCGGTGCCGTAGTAGTAAAAGCGGGCGTTAAACACAACAACAACAACAACAATATGCTTCAAGGATGAGACGCAAAGATTTTAAAGAAAATTGCTCCACCCTAAAGTACCCTATACATAGAATTTTTTCCACAATTTTGATTTCCTCGATAATGGTTCTAACAATTTTTATTAAAATGCCATATGTTTGAGATAGTTTTATGGTAAATGAAATGTATATTCTGAATTATCTATCTATAGTCCTATTTATTATGGATGACTTTTGCATAACTGGTAAACCATAAGAGATAGACCAAATCTTACCATACAAAAAATGTAGATCTTGTTAAAACACCCATTTATATCCTAATAAATGTTTTTTAGAGTCTAACATTTCGGAAATATTCCTTGTCATTTGTGTGAGTTTTGGGAAAGAAATCTTGTCTAATGGAACATTGTTATTCATTTTTCTATGATAGCTGTGCAAAGAGAACAGAATTTGAAAGCTTTAAATATTTGACTATCGCACTAAGTCTGCTGTATTCCAATATTCCCCTTTAGCTACAAGAAGATAAGCAATAAGATAATTTCTATAAATGTTTACCTCAACTAACATGAATAAGATATAGGGATAAGAGTTTGTAATATAATGTTATATAATGACGGTTGTTTCCCACTCTAAAATGAGTTTGTTTAGGTTCCTAGAGGCTCAAAACGATATTCCTGGTGAAATGCCAATATAGAATTTTGGGTGCAGTTTATACTGCCTTGATATAGGTGGCAGAGATACTAATAAGCGAAATGAAGTTGCACCTAAGCCGAAATGAATTAATGTATATTTTCTGCCTCGTGAAATAGAGCACTGGTTGACACAATATGACTGAAATTAGGAATCCTGTACATCTTGTTGCCTGAACCTCCGGGAGAGATGTAACCCCCCCTCAAGGCATTAGGCTGCGACCCGCCGTCTACTGAGCTGGCTTTACATATTTAAAACTTATTCCTTAAGGACCAAGCATGATTTCCATTTTGCATGCGGGAGAGCGAGTCTAATATCTTAAGAGTAGCGGTGTGCAATGTTCAGCAGCACATTTGCCAGCCCTGGGGTGGGGTGGGGCGGGAGAGACACGCAGAAATGGAGTCGAGCACTATCCCAAAGACAATGGCGAGGAAACTTAAAGAGATTGCCTTCCTGTTTTAATTTTCTATTACGTAAAGAAAGGGAAAGTCTTTGAAGAAATGGCGACGTAACATTCCTGTCAGTGTGTGTGTGTGTGTGTGTGTGTGTGTGTGTGTGTGTGTGTGTGTGTGTGTGTGTGTGTGTGTGTGTGTGTGTGTGTGTGTGTGTGTGTGGAATTCTCGCTTTCGATTCTCTATCGGGACATCGTCCATTACCCCCCCTCTACATTCTGAAAAACATGTTTTTGATGTAGTTTTGAATGCCCATTCCCTTTAATTCTGGGGTGCTGATTCCAAATATATGATCAGTTTTCTCCTATAACGTGCAGAATTTAAAAAAAATAGAAAAATTAAAATTTAAAAGATTATAATAAAATTGTCATATTAGCTAACTGCTAATATATATATATAGCTAACAGTATAAACAACCCTGATGATGCTAGTGATGATGATAATAAAAATAAAATACAACAATTACATCAATAACAAACGAACAAATGCCAAAGAAACATTACGTCCCCTCATACTTGCACTTTACAACCTCTAATCCGTAATGCTGGACTATGGTACCATATGTAGGAGTGAGTTTATTACCTGATTACCTGAAAAATAAAGATCCTGTAAGTAAAGTGAGACTTTTTCGGTTGTTTATACTGTTATTGCCTATTATCACGGACTACACACGCTAGTTCAACTGCCTCTCACCTCATGTCTTCGTTGTGAGGCAGAACACGCCACTGCCGTCTCTTGCGCCGTGGAGTTCTGCAACTGGTTTAACGCATGAAGGGTTATCTACTTACACTGATGCCAGATGAAGTGGGTCACCTGATATAAAATCGCAAAAGTCAAGTCCGCTTACTTTTCCATCACTTTATGTTTCTTCTAGACTTTCGCACAATCTGCTGACTTGAACATAGTCTACAGCAGTACTGTCCAGCGCGGTGGCCCCGAGCACCATAAAGCCCGTGATGTATTTTTCTGGCACCCTTCGTAAGCAAACGTTTACTCCGACGATTTCTAATATTAGTTACAATTTCAGAACAAAGCTTTTTTCTTGCGAATATCTTCCCAGTACGCACCCATGAAATGTGTTTTTGTATACAATATTCAATACTTCCCTAACCATACCATTTTCCCCGGAAAAAAGTGTACTTGCTCTAACGGTGGTTGTGATGACGCCCGCGCCTCCTTGGCTATGTGCCCGTGAACATAAGGAAGTTGGACAGCACTGGTCTTTGGTAATATTACAACTCACAACTGTTTTCTTCTCGTAACCTTGTCTCACTATTTTCACTATTTCCCTTCATTTTCGTTTTTCAAATACTAACTCTGACGATACGATCATTCAACACTCGTTAAAACTTCTTCACTTCGACGCGACGTATCTTTCACAACTGTCTTGCACTCAATGACACACTGACCACTCAAAATCTGCCTGCGTTCACGCGCTCCACAGGCTTTTATACCGGCAATGACGTAGCCAGATCTTTCTCAAACGTCTACAAACAAGCCGGGCGCCGGACACTTCTCGAATAATCTGGAAATCTGTTTTAACGTGCCACACTCATGTTGTCACGTGCTTGCTCGCGTGAGTGGTGTGAAGTAGCTTGGCTCCGACTATCCTTTGTTTTGCGCCGCGGCCGGTATCATAATATATATAAGTGAGAAGCACTTTCCCTTTTAAGGTATCAATACATTCATATTAACTGTCCAACCACTATGGTATCTTCTTTCTGTCTTTTAAACCTTGGTAAAAACCTTCACTTATTCCTCGCTGTAAAATCTAAGACAAGCGGAAAGCTGTCCCTGTGAGCATATAGGAGTGTAGTTTTCCTAAATTGTCCATTTTCCAACGGTTTTGTAATCTAGGCTCCATTTATTTCCTGTGACATTTATGAACATTTTTCATAACTCTTTTAGCTTGCTTTTCAGTTTGACTCATTGTATCCTGAAAATTGGTGTCTCATATTAATTTCCTGATCTGAAGCCAAGCAAACACACAAATTCTTGATTTTCTCGGAAACCTGACGTGATTTAAACAAATGGATTACACCGTTCAGCACAGTGTAAAAAATCTGTTTCGGAACATGCGTTCATTAAAAACTCAATTTTTAATGCAGAGCACTGTTATGATTCGTCTACGACCTTCTAACCAATTTCACACACTTTACATGCTTAACAGAAGGCAGCCTTTTCGAAGTATTTGTAAACAAATATAGAAACCTTATAATATCGATACCATAGATGGAGAGAACCGGCACATTGTGTCACTTTCCCTACATCATAGTTTTAACCACTGCCTCACAGCTATTAGCTATCAGGCGACGCCTGCCGCTATTGTCTGTCTACATCAGAGAACCGGTCAGTACTTCAAATTGTTTCAGTAAGTGGAGAAGGATAAATACTCGATTGCACTCCTGTCACCCCGCTTCCCCATGCCTGATCTACCGGGTGGAAGGGAAGTCATTACATAAATTTGAACAACTAGTCTTCGACTTACTATACTGATTCTCTAACCAAGAGTGTTGCCATGGCAACATAGCGGTAAGCCGAAGATTCGTGTTTCAAATCCCTGATATGACATTAAAGTTTTCAGCCGGATTCTACCTTTCCAAAGTTAGCCTATGCATAGTACGTGTGGAAGAACAATAAATGATCGAGTATTATCCATTACCGAGCAGAAAGTACCATACTGCTCATTTTCTGGTATGTGCAAGAGGAACATGGGAATGCACCAGACCATAAGCGATAGTCAGATCTTTGAAGAACTGGTTACTGTGACGGCTCTCAAATGTCCTTCTCTTTGTAAGGCCAAGACGTAAAAAAAAAGAGAACAATAATTTCCAATCTGAGAAAAGTGTAAGTATTGGAACAGTTATACATATAACAAGGTTCACTCCACAAATTAAACATCTTTCACATAAATTCTGTTTTAACGAGGTCTCCATTTTAGTACTAAGATTTTGTCTATCTCTTTCAAAATCAAGAGAACTTCTGAGAACATTTCTAAAAAATTAAAGATTTAAAAATATCTTAAATTATGGTGTTTTAATCAAAATCATTGAAATCATTTTGAATAAAATCAAACTTTCGAAAAATCTTCCATGCGAAGGATAGTTGTGGGCGAATGAATTTTCTTCAAAATGTTCGTATCGCATGCTTGAAAGATACTAAACTTAAATACCAAATTTGGATTTTAGCCGAGTTTTCGTTTTCCAGTTACGCTCTACACAGACACACGCGCGCGCGCGCGCGGATCTTTGTCTAAAAATGGGGCTTCAAAACATATTTCCGGTAAAATCTCGACAGCGAATTCTTTGTTGGAACTCAATTCTTCCTCTACTTGCTATACATAGTAGAGAAAGTAACAAACAAGTTAAGGTTGTATGTAAACAGGGACGATGGTCTTCTTAGCAGCCCTAGGGATATGAGCAACTAACAGAGCGAGTCTCTTGTTTATTTACTCAACATGTGGCACAAATTACTGTCATGCAGTTTACATGACGTGTCTCGTTCCTCTGATGGCACAGGGTACACACAAACAAGTGTTTCAACCACCACGACAGTTTCCTCTCATATTTGCTTATTACGATCATTATCATTATGATGTTTACTGCTCCTGTACTTCAAACAAGAAATGGTGTACGTAGAACGATAATGTCTTAGAAATTGTATTTAACAGTAATAATGATTTAAGTACTCATTAGACTTATTAATTTATCTACCAGTATGATACCGGAATTACTCACTAGTAAGAATAATAATTTTATGGAGTAACTGGCTGAAATACCTGCCGTTGTCCGTCGTTTAACGATTTATTCCTATTACTTCAAACGTTTAAAAAAGAGTTAAACACTTAGGATACTATAAAGAACAAAGAGTAAATAAAATAACTAAAAACTTGGGGAAGGCACTATGCAAACGCACTGTTAAATAACCACAAATACTACAGGAAGAAAAGCGAGTAGAGAAAGCCGCGTGAATGCAATATGATGAATTTCTTCTTCGATCATATGGAAAACTGTGTGTATTGTTTATAGCAGACAGAGTAGAGAAGGACATGTGAATGTGTTATGTAAAAGAAAAGCAGTTAGAGAATGTAATTCGTTGTATAATAAAACGGCTAGCTCCACGGGTGGATGCGCGCTTATGCGTGAACTTATACCTCTAAAACGAAAAATTCACGTTAAGTACCAAAATTCTTACTTAAGTTCACGATCTTCCGAAGATGTTCAAGGAAAAAACTTCCAACCCTAACTACCTTTAACATGGAACGTTTTTTGAAATCGTTGGTATTTCTAAAAATTAGCTAACAGTGTTTATTAAATATCATACATTGAAGATATTTATTTGATATATTATAATGTACATCTAAATCTTCTTCATACCGATAAATGAGATGTAAATACACAAAAATGTAGATCTCATCAGGGTACACAATTTATTATTCAGGGGTGCCACATTTGTGTAACATTCAGCAGACCCTAAATTTCCGTTTAGATAACTCACCTGGATAAAGCTTTTTCCCGAGATTTTCTCAAATCCCGAGACCACCAATGACGGGTAAATGGAGATTGTTGGATTCAATTCAGATGTTTCATTCATTCATCATCCAATATGAGCTATTAGACTAGAGGATTTTAATGACAAAAAAGCTCTGATGCGTTTCAATCACTTTACTTCCATATCTATTTTGCAAACTATTTACGTATAATGCATGATTTTGTGCTTTTTGCTAATCATGATAAATTTTCCTGAAACGGTTCTAATAGTTTTTCTGTAGATACATAGAAGCATACTAATGCAATAGACAAATGTTTGAAAAGCAATTCGTTTTGCATGCTGGCTTGATATTTTGAATACCCATTGCATGGTCTGACGACAAAGAAAAGACAGACAAAACATTTCAAATGGATGTAGTTTGAAATCTCTAAATTCCAAACGGCAGGAAATATATATCGTAAATGGTTTAAGTTGCAAAACAGAGATTTCGCATAAACTGTACATTTTAATAAGCTGTCCACAGTGTTCTCTATGGTAACTTTTTGTTTAATTTAAAATTATACAGCATTCAGTCAGAATGAAGAGATCTTAAAGCTATTTATAAAAACTCCAAGTTTGTCACGTATATGCGTTTGCGTGGGTAGTTTTTAACCTAATATTTTGCAGTGTCATCAGAGATATTTAGCGAATTTCAATTAATATTCCAAAACTATATTGCTCCTCCGACATTTTCTCGTAGTTAAATTAGTTTATCCACCTTTGGTACATTCGGTGATTTCTTATACTTTAGTTGAGCCTTCCTCTGCAGCCTGTGGAGAACGAAGAAGCCGAGAAATTATGCTTCAGGATATATTTGAATAATTCTACTCACATATAGAAATAATAAAAGCCTTTATTTTTGTAACACCGTTTCATAATTCAGCCAATCATCATTACACTAAATAACTACATGAATCACTTTACCTGAAATTATTCTTGTCAACCTTGCAAACTGTTACTATTTATATTATTAACACAAGAAGATCGACTTCTAAAGTCTCTAAATTTTACACTGGGTTATGACTACTTAAGAAGGAAACCGTCTCAAGGTTTAAATTGCAGTCCTCGTTTTAAAACGATAAAGATACCAAAATCTTAGAGCATTGTTGAGAGTAACAAAAGTAACAAAAACTTATCGCAGAATTCCATGAAAATATTTGTATCACATCTTTGATAAATATTGAATTTACACAACAAATCTGGTATTCGTCCGAACTTTCAGTTTTGAATAAAGTGTTCACACATAGAACACGTTTATTACATACTTAAACTTTTCTCAAATGGAAGCTCGATATTCACTTTTTTATCTCTTGGCCCTGCAAAGAGAAGGGAATTTCCAAGTCCTCATATAGCGACCAGCTTTAAAAAAAATTGACTATCTCTCAAAGCCTACTGCATTCCCCTTGCACCTACAAGAAAATTATCAATAAGATAATTTCTGCAAATGTTTATTCCGACTAACACGAAGAAGATAGCAGAATGTTTGTAAGAGTAGTTTGTGCAAGGGTGAGTAGAGAAAGTCATGTGAGTACAACAATTCTGTCTTAAGCCGATGTCCCATGGTTCAACTTTTTGTTCCAAAGCATTGTGTACAACAAAAGAGCATCATGAGACATCGACAGTTGGATACAATTTTGCTCCATACAATTTCTATCTTATTTTTTGTACCCAAGCTGTTTTTATACAATGCGATTGAGTTGCATCTAATTTTTTCATCCAACAACTTGAAAATAGCCAATCAGGGCCTGTGACGTAACAATATGGCGCACTGCGCAGGCGACATGTAGTCAGCTGTTGTGTATGTACGGTTCGTGGCACTTTTAGTGTGATGGATATTTTAATAAAACGTTTAATTCTTTCTGGAAGATTCATTAACGGTTTTTCGCGAGCATTAACATATATTACTGAGGTGGTTACTACATAGCTATATTTCATAAATAATAAGAAATCCAGTTAACCGTCTGTTTAAATTTTATGTTAGGAAATGAGTTCAAATCTCCTATCCATCTATACTAACATTAAAACCATCACAATTGTTCGTTATCTCTTTCGCGTTTGTCTCATGTTTGTGTCCTGGTGTGTAATTTTGTCTTCGACGCGATGTAAAAGGTTGAGAAATAAATCTTCTTCAATTTATAGATAATTGCGATAGTTTTCCGGTTGCTCTAACCTCAATTCGTTTTGTAGTAGACCCAATATACCTCGGCCCGTGTCCTGTTCTCATGACAGTGTCCACCAACGTCTTTTACTTCTAATACATCTTTTCTTCCTACTGAGACAGACTCGTGGAAATATATCACAAACCTATACTTAATACAGCAATCGCTAAATTAATATTCACGTCCGCCATGTTTATTTCTCACGCTTGCTACGTGAACTGTCATTTGTTTTGGACCACAATGAATCATAGTGTGACAGACACTGTTTCTTTTGTGCGCAATTCCATTGGAAGTTTTGGTCAAAAAGGTTGGACTGTGGGACACCGGCTTAAATCGAGATAAATACTTATAGAAACAGTTTAATTATACAAGAGACTGGAATGTTGCAAAATGTTTAAGAAGCAGTCTCTAGGTATATTGCGAGGACCGTGTGTGTGGTTCGATATCACAGCCGGGGATTACATCGACTTTCATAAGGTATTGAGATTGGAGTGCAGCACTGGCTAGCTGATAACGCGTCACCAATAGTATTTATTGAGCGCACATTGAGGTCACCATATCTTTTACCTATTCAACCCCATCAGACGGCGAAGCTTACCGACCCTTCTCTTTGACGCTCCGCCGCACAGAGGGTTGCAGAATCGAGTCCTGCCTCGGACATGGTTGTAAGTGTGTATGTATATCTTACAGGATAAGAGGAGTAAACAATAGCAACAAATCTTATGTGTGGCACTCACATGACTTTTTCTGCTTTTCTACTAACTATTCCTAAAACCTCTTATTCCTCTATCTTCTTAATGTTAGTGAGATAAACACTTGCAGAGTAAACTAGTACACTAGATAGGTTATAACTAGAAAACTCAAAATATGCATTTCATTTACCATAAAAATATCCTAAACATATAGTATTTTAATCAAAATCGTTAGAGCCATTTTCCTTGTAAAGGGTAGATTAAGGGAGAGAATTTTCTTTAAAATCCTCCTGTCGCATCCATAAAAGATATTAAACTTAAATACCAACTTTAGTTTTCATCAAACTTTTCGTTTTTTGTTATGCTGTTCACTGACACAAGCACACACAGTGACCTTTTCCTAAGAAAGCTTTCTTTGGGGGGGATTCAGTAGGAAGAAACTCCCTATGCCGAATAGCGCCGTGGTCGAGCGGTTAGACCGTTCGCCTATCACGAAGGTGACCTGCGCTCAATCCCAGGGACGCGCATGAGGTATTTGTGGTGGACGAAGCGGCGTCCGGGCGGGTTTTCTCTAGGTTCTCCGGTTTCCCACGCCATCTCATTCCAGGTCCTTACTCTGTCCGGTCCTTACAGGCATCTAACCCTAGGTACAGAGTTGCAAGTCCTAGGTGGTAGGTGGTCAGGTGAAAAAGTAGAAGCAGAAGAAGAAGACGATACCGGAATCGAACCGGGGTCTCTCGCTTGTTTTGCTACCACCGCGCTAAGGTGGTAGCATACCACCATAGAGAAAATAACAAGTATATGTACGAGTAATCTTGACAGAAGCTAAGACAATAGCCATGGCAAGTCATGTGGCTGTTACAGAGGTTTTTGCTAATTTTAGTTTTTACCTTTCATCTTGAAATTATTTACCGCCGACCTGTGGCTTGCTCTGAAGATGATCCCACCGAGCAGCAAATATGAATAACAACTTGGCCTTCTTTTAGCCGTGTTATTAATCGTGGATGAAGCAATATTACGTTAGAAAAGGCAACATTAATAGCTTCACACTAGGGGGTATCAATTTTAATTACAACTGCCTTTATCGTAAAAGGCGAAATGCCGAGGAGTTCAGCATCCCTGCCATCTAGCGGCACAATGAAACAACATGGAGCTCTAAAGTGAATTTCGCTATTCGTGAAGATCGTCTTGTATAGCGGCTAATAAAATCTGTGTTACATTCACATTACTTTCTCTACCCACTCTGTTCTTTCAAAAGATTATTTCTACTTTCTCTACTACATATGAAAAAGTAGAGGAAGTATTGCATTCCAACCAAAGTTTCGATGTCAAGATTTCACCGGAAATATATCTTTTAAGGCCCCCTGAATTCAAAAAGGCATTTTTAGAAAAAGTCTGCATGTCTGTCTGTCAGTCTGTGTACAGCATAACTCAGAAACGAAAAGTGGCTTAAAAACCATTGTTGGTATTTAAGCTTAATGCGACACGAAGATTTTGAAGAACATTTCTCCACCTAAACTATCCTTTACGTGGAAAATGTTTCGAAAAGTTTTATTTTCTTGAAAATGGCTCTAACGATTTATGCTTCCATATGTTCTCCTTGTATCTCACATTCCTCAGACATTTTCATAAGTATGTTTTATACACACGGATTATATTGATACTAAATTTTACAATTGCTGAAGTTAGCGCTTTCTATAATCTGTCGTGTTAAGTTTTAAATTAGAATGATCAATGGCGTGACGACAATGATCGAATAGGAGCGATTAATAGGGGATCGATTGTTTCTCGAAAGGTACAACTATGGCACGGAAGTTACTGTTTATGCATAAGAAATGAAGCATATCTATTCCTTCGAGCTTTTCTTCTAGGTGCAGCAAGAGGTATCGCCACATTTTATGCATACGGCTAAATATGTTACCAAAGATAAAAGGCCGCCGATAAGACAAAGGAAATGTATACGAGTATTTTCTGGGAACAGTCTTAAGGTTCCCTTTATACTGAATAAATAAACTTTTGTATTACTGGTAAATGTACGAGACAGACAAACTCTTGCTATCCTTTAACTGGAGAGGCGAGTATTCGTAACTAGGGAGGTACAGTTTTCACAGCACTCTACATAAATATGATATTGCGATTAAGCCTTTTAAAAAAATGTTTATTATACATTAGGCATTGTATTTAGTGTTAAATTAAGTACAATTTTAATCAGTAAGATATTCCAATAATTATCCATAATTAATAAATTAATAACACGTATAAAATAGTTTCAAATGTTAGTGTGCAAACTATTTCACAAATTAATGAAACCATTGTAAAATTATAGAAAGGTGTTAACAGACAAAGGAACAGATATACTTTATCACTTAATACAATCCGTCATAGGTCGAGTGGAAAAGCACATTTTAACACTGACCATTTTCATCATCACTACTAGGTAGGTGGGGTGTTTTCAGCACTCCAGCGATTAAAACTTATGGTGTACATTGTTGCGTAGCTTTAAAAACAAAGAACGGTTTCGCAACAATATGCGTACATTAGAACGAAGGTAACAAGCCGATAAATAGTGTGACCGACATGCTTCCCTAAATACAAATTATCTTATTGCTTATTTCCTTGTAGGTGCAAAGGGAATATTAGAATACAGTAGACTTTGAGCGATAGTCAAATCTTTTAAAGCTTTCAAATTGCGTTCTCTTTGCACCACTAACTTATAAAACATGAATAAGGATGTCCCATTTGACAGAAGTATAAGTTCTCCAAAACTCACACAAATAACAAGGAATATCTGCGAAATGATTCACTCCACACAAAAAAAAACATTATATATATATTTATTTAGAGAAAAATTGTTTTAGCAAGATCTATATTTTTTGTACAGTAAGATTTGGTCTATCTCTTACGGTTTATCAATTATGCAAAAGTTATCCAGGGTAAATACGACTACAGGGGCTATAGCCAGAAAATTCAAGATATACATCTCATTTGTCATAAAAATATCTAAAAAAAAATATGACACTTTAATCAAAATCGTTAGAGCCATTTTCAAGAAAATCAAAAATTTTGAAAACTTTTCCATGCAAAAGGTAGCTTAGGGTGGAGGAAGTTTCTTCAAAATCTTCGTGTGGCACCTCTGAAAGATATTAAGCTTAAATACCAATTTTAGTTTTTAACCGACTTTTCATTTATGAGTTATCCTGTCCTCAGACTGGCACACACACACACACACACACACACACACACACACACACACACACACACACACACACACACACACACATACATACATACACACACATACACATGGACCTTTTTCTAAAAATGCTTTTTTGATCCAGGGAGCCTTAAAACATATATATCCGGTAAAATCTCGACATCGAATTTTTGGGTGGAATACAATACCTCCTCTACTTATCAGTAGAGAAAGTAAAACTGCGTGTATATGTTTATCTCGAAGTATTAGGCTACATCGATACTACCGAGTATCGACAGTTCGAGGTCCCATCCCTAAAAATAACTGCTCTATGATGCCTATACGTGGTAATTATGTCTGTTAGCTGCCCTTTAATGGACCTTTAAAGTTCGCTTCTTCATTAAAGTTTCCACCATCACGAAGAAGTATAACTATCGATTATTCAATCGAATAACAACTAGCGTAAGTTTAGAGAAAGTAAACATGTCTGACACGAGTCACAGGGATATGCAACTTACAGCGTCGGAAATTTCTACAAAGGCTCATGAGTGATTACATAGTAACTTATTGCCATAAAAATCAAGAAAATTTATGAAAAATGGCATGCACAATTCATGGATTGGGGAACTTCAAAATGCATAACCTCATTTGCACAAAATTATTGCTGATGTACTTGAAAGAATTGTCGCAAAGTATGAAACCATCGACTCACTACTCTATTTTAAAATCAAATGTTCAAGATCGAAATCAGAATAAAAGCAATACTGTCACGTCTGCGCACATATTACAGCGCTGTCAGTTGTTTCACTGCGTGAGGTAAGGTCAATGCACAACCGACTCAGATAAGCGTACAGAGGTATTTTTTAGAGGTGGCGCGTGACCTTGTCACTCGCGCAAATCCGAGCATCATGCAAAGCGATGGTGGGGGTAAGTTTCCACCAGCAGCCTGCTGGCTAGTGGGCTACAAGTCGAAGAGATACACCAGACACCCCTTTTATCTTGCAATAGACAAGTGGACTCGACTATGAACTACTGCGCAACATTACGACACACGCCACCTCTAAAAAATACCTCTGTACAATATTGTGACATTGGGTTCGGCGGACAATAAAGGACGAACGGGGCCAGCTACTTCACAGCACATGCCGTGCCGGAGATCAGGCAAGACGTTAAAGGTCAGGTTGCTTCACGTGACTAGTGACAATGGAGGTGGCAAAACAAAAGGGAATTTTCTAGCGCCTTCTAGAAAGATCTGGTTGAGTCATTTCCGGTTCGTGTGTGTGTGGTATTGAGGAAGGTCCGTGTGACGTCATCCTCAGTATATAAGGAGGCCTGAGAAGAATAGTTGAGTGAGTTTTGGAGTTGAATTACACACATGAGTCGGTCAGTGAGTGTGAGACAGCTGTGAGTGCTAGTCGTCTGGTACATCACATGCGTCGTAAGACGATTCAGTGAACGTCGCGAGTGATTGTGAGAAACTGAAGAAGTGAAGAAAGACAATAAAAGGGCTGAGCAAGGTTATGACAACAGTTGTGAGCAGTGATAGCCCGAAAGACTGTAGACTGTGCTAACGACGAGAAGCAAACAGTACACTTGTGGACTGGTGTTCCGCCAATCATAAAATTCCCATACAGCAATAGCAAAGCGCAATATCGATTAATTCTCGAAACGCAACTAGCGCAAGTTTAGAAAACGCTAAAATGTCGGACACTACTGACAGTGAGATACAACTTACTCTACTCGCCTAAGTAAGATACAACTTACACAAAACACACAAATTAACCTCAATACAGCATCAACTGCCAAGAATATTGCACTAAGCATAGTCCCGCAAATTAATTTCACTAATTGTACAATTAATAACTTATACATGATATAAAGTTTCATCTGAAAACCAATATATTCAATTTTCATTCTGTTTTTCAATGTTACGTAGTATTCGAAGGTTATCATTTTCATCATGCAGCTGTCATGTGCTGGAAATGAATCGAGCGTTTAGCGCCTGCGCAGAACTCCAAATATCAGCTGATGCAATATGGTCAAGCATACATTTTCGTATGAGACAACTATAATGATAATTAAGTCGCGAGTATATATTAGGAAACGAGCGAAGCTCGAGTCTTAATTACTATCATTATAGTCTCGTTGCATAATATACTATTAAAGCACAGATTTAATACACATGATGCAAACGGGAGGAAAGACTAACAGGGAGAAAAACGGAAGTCTTACTGACATCTCCAAATATCAGAGAAGTTATTTTCCATCTCAGTTCGCGTGTTCGCTTCTTTCACGCAGGATACATGTGTCCTTGCGACGGAAGAAAAATGAAAAAGGATGCTAGCGATCTATTGTTACGTAATCGGATTAGAATAATAAAATATATATTGTAGTGTGGCTGTACAAACAACAAAAAGAAATATAGGTACTATATGCAGCACTCGAACGAGAAGCACTACAATACAAAATATGGAGATCAGATTATAGGATTAAGAGAGAAAGATGCAGGTCTGCATGTCACAAGGAACACAGGATACTTTTTATTCCTATGATCTCTCAAAAATATACGTGGAAAGAGTATTATGTATGCCAGGGATATCGCTTGAGAGCTCAGATAAAGGACTGGGAGAAAAGAAACAGGAAACATGTATTTTCTTTCTTCTTTTTCTCCAAGGCTTGCGGTAAGAGAGAAGTTCCATTTTCGTCCCTAAGGGGTCACGGCTGGCTGTGTTTGTTCTGCATGCTCAGCGATTCCAACAAATTGCCAATTATGCTTATGGTATGTGTGTAATCATCAATGTGGCAGTGGAACTGCTGCCCCGTTCGTTTCTTTATTTGAGAGGGAGGTCCACGTCAGCAAATGTGAGATTAATGGGGTCGAAATCTGTCAACATCTGCTCTAGGCAAGGATTTAGTGGCCACGTGTGTCCAGAACGTCATGACTAATGTGTTTCATAACATGCATACAAACCATTTAAAACTTATCTCCACTAAAATCATACGCAAAGATTATTATAAAGATGAACGATGTGACGTTTTATATCCATTATCATTAAAGAGGTGATGGATGAGTGGTGTTTCTATATTTACTACAAATATATAAGTCGGTTTATACCGGGTGGAAGGGAAGTCATTACATTAATTTAAACGTAGATCTACGTATTAGGAACATATTTTGTATCTTACGTTTTCCTCTCTAACCATTTCCTAAGGAGATATTTTAGTTTTGTCGAAAACAAGCTGGCAACACTGCAGATTGTGTGGGTGACACTTTCCCTTGCTCAGTACATACACAAACTTCATCTTGAGAACATGAACACATACCGTGCCTTGTCCTTTCGTGTTTACTGTGCGAGTGTAGGCCAATCACAAGCGTTAGCTTCCAAAACATTACATGATAGTGAAAACGCCCGACCTGTTTACATGCACAAACCAGGTACATTCGCTGACCAACCTCAACGCAACGTTGTCTACTTACTTCACGTCTGAAAGAGAAGCTCGAAGTATTCTTTCATTTATTTTAAATGATTAATTATTTCAAAACTCTGTGTGATGTCCCATAAATACTACTGAAACTATGTCAGAAATAAGTTACTCTACGCATCTTACAAGTAACAAACTGTTGTCAACAATTTGGAACAAAAACCATTTATTTTTTCGGAATCGGCTGATCAAAGAACGAAATGTCATTCGACCTTTTTGTTTCTAATGCTTCCATGAAGCACATATTAGAAGGAATGTAATGACTTACTTCCACCACATATACTTGGGTCTAATACAATACTTCCTCTGCATACTATACGTAGTAGAGAAAGTAAAAAACATTAAAATATCTTGAAATGTTCATAACATACGAATGACTCCATTTGGAATCATTGGGTCTGAAATGGTTAAGTGTACTTTCTATTGTTCAAAATCGTTTAGGGCCGTTTTTGAGCAAATGAAAAATAACGATCATTTGTCTAAGTAAAGGTTAATTTAGACTGAGGTATTTCCCTTGAAGCCGTTCGCCTCATAAGCTTAACATATCACTGCGATTCCAAGGGGAATGGAAATCGATTTGGTCCCAATCCCATGCTGAATACGATCCACTAAGTTTAAAATTTGGTTATTTTGTTGTCTAACGACGCTCTCAATTACCGGGATCTCATCAGCGTCGCCAGTGTGCCGGAATTTTGTCCCGCAGTTCTTTTACGTGCCAGTAGTTCTACGGACATGGACCTGTCGTTTTTAATCATTGTCTGTCTGTCTGTCTGTCTGTCTGTCTGTCTGTCTGTCTGTCTGTCTGTCTGTCTGTCTGTCTGTCTGTCTGTCTGTCTGTCTGTCTGTCTGTCTGTCTGCCGGTCGGTCGGTCGGTCGGTCGGTCGGTCGGTCGGTCGGTCGGTCGGTCGGTCGGTCGGTCGGTCGGTCGGTCGGTCGGTCGGTCGGTCGGTCGGTCGGTCGGTCGGTCGGTCGGTCGGTCGGTCGGTCGGTCGGTCGGTCGGTCGGTCGGTCGGTCGGTCGGTCGGTCGGTCGGTCGGTCGGTCGGTCGGTCGGTCGGTCGGTCGGTCGGTCGGTCGGTCGGTCGGTCGGTCGGTCGGTCGGTCGGTCGGTCGGTCGGTCGGTCGGTCGGTCGGTCGGTCGGTCGGTCGGTCGGTCGGTCGGTCGGTCGGTCGGTCGGTCGGTCGGTCGGTCGGTCGGTCGGTCGGTCGGTCGGTCGGTCGGTCGGTCGGTCGGTCGGTCGGTCGGTCGGTCGGTCGGTCGGTCGGTCGGTCGGTCGGTCGGTCGGTCGGTCGGTCGGTCGGTCGGTCGGTCGGTCGGTCGGTCGGTCGGTCGGTCGGTCGGTCGGTCGGTCGGTCGGTCGGTCGGTCGGTCGGTCGGTCGGTCGGTCGGTCGGTCGGTCGGTCGGTCGGTCGGTCGGTCGGTCGGTCGGTCGGTCGGTCGGTCGGTCGGTCGGTCGGTCGGTCGGTCGGTCGGTCGGTCGGTCGGTCGGTCGGTCGGTCGGTCGGTCGGTCGGTCGGTCGGTCGGTCGGTCGGTCGGTCGGTCGGTCGGTCGGTCGGTCGGTCGGTCGGTCGGTCGGTCGGTCGGTCGGTCGGTCGGTCGGTCGGTCGGTCGGTCGGTCGGTCGGTCGGTCGGTCGGTCGGTCGGTCGGTCGGTCGGTCGGTCGGTCGGTCGGTCGGTCGGTCGGTCGGTCGGTCGGTCGGTCGGTCGGTCGGTCGGTCGGTCGGTCGGTCGGTCGGTCGGTCGGTCGGTCGGTCGGTCGGTCGGTCGGTCGGTCGGTCGGTCGGTCGGTCGGTCGGTCGGTCGGTCGGTCGGTCGGTCGGTCGGTCGGTCGGTCGGTCGGTCGGTCGGTCGGTCGGTCGGTCGGTCGGTCGGTCGGTCGGTCGGTCGGTCGGTCGGTCGGTCGGTCGGTCGGTCGGTCGGTCGGTCGGTCGGTCGGTCGGTCGGTCGGTCGGTCGGTCGGTCGGTCGGTCGGTCGGTCGGTCGGTCGGTCGGTCGGTCGGTCGGTCGGTCGGTCGGTCGGTCGGTCGGTCGGTCGGTCGGTCGGTCGGTCGGTCGGTCGGTCGGTCGGTCGGTCGGTCGGTCGGTCGGTCGGTCGGTCGGTCGGTCGGTCGGTCGGTCGGTCGGTCGGTCGGTCGGTCGGTCGGTCGGTCGGTCGGTCGGTCGGTCGGTCGGTCGGTCGGTCGGTCGGTCGGTCGGTCGGTCGGTCGGTCGGTCGGTCGGTCGGTCGGTCGGTCGGTCGGTCGGTCGGTCGGTCGGTCGGTCGGTCGGTCGGTCGGTCGGTCGGTCGGTCGGTCGGTCGGTCGGTCGGTCGGTCGGTCGGTCGGTCGGTCGGTCGGTCGGTCGGTCGGTCGGTCGGTCGGTCGGTCGGTCGGTCGGTCGGTCGGTCGGTCGGTCGGTCGGTCGGTCGGTCGGTCGGTCGGTCGGTCGGTCGGTCGGTCGGTCGGTCGGTCGGTCGGTCGGTCGGTCGGTCGGTCGGTCGGTCGGTCGGTCGGTCGGTCGGTCGGTCGGTCGGTCGGTCGGTCGGTCGGTCGGTCGGTCGGTCGGTCGGTCGGTCGGTCGGTCGGTCGGTCGGTCGGTCGGTCGGTCGGTCGGTCGGTCGGTCGGTCGGTCGGTCGGTCGGTCGGTCGGTCGGTCGG